>WBMV01001478.1:15281-27675 GCA_013396655.1 Campylorhamphus procurvoides
CGAGGACCTGTCCCAGCAAGTGCACAAAGCGGCAGCTGAGAAGTTCAAGGTGCCACTGGAACACTCAGCCCTGGTCACTGATGCGGCCCCTGCCCTCGCCATCAAGGAGGAGAGTGAGGAGGAGGAGGAGGTGGGTGCTGGGGGGCTCAGGGACCCCCAGGGGTGTTATGGGGGGGTAATAGAGCTGTTCCTATCCCAGGTGGATGAGATGGGGCTGGAGGTGCAGGACATGGAGTGGGGGGTGGCTCATGTTGAGGTCTTGTGCCCTGGGAGGGGGTGCAGAGGGGGTCCCTGAGGTGTGCTGAGACCCCCAAGGTGGGTGCTGAGGGACCCTCAAAGTCCTGTGGAGGTCTTAGTGAGAGGGCAAGTGGTGTCACCCCCCTCTCAGGTAGACAAGACAGGGCTGGAGGTGCAGGACACAGAGCTGGGGATGGCTCAGCCCAAGGTCTTGTGCTCTGGGAGGGGCATGGAGGGACCCTCGGGGGGGATGCTGAGAGACCCCGAAACCCTGGGTGGGTGCCATGGGGATGGCAGTGCTGTGTCCCTACCTCGAGTGACAGGACAGGGCTGGGAATGCAGGACACGGAGCTGGGGATGCCAAGGTGTCACAGCCTGGGAGGGGGTGCCAGGGTGAGTGCCGAGGGACCCCCAGAGTCCTGGAGCGGTGCCACTGGGGGGTGACAGCCCTATGCCTGCATCCTCAGGTGGACGAGACGGGGCTGGAGGTGCGGGACATCGAGCTGGTGATGGCCCAGGCCAACGTGTCACGCCCCAAAGCCGTGCGGGCCCTGCGGCACAACAACAACGACATCGTCAATGCCATCATGGTGAGTGGGGGGCTGCGGGGGGCAGGGACCCCCTCCTTCACTGGGAATTGGGGCTGTGCCCCCCCAGGGTCCCTGACTCTCTGTCTCTCCCACAGGAACTGACCATGTAGCGGCCGGGGCTGTCCCGGCCCCCTGTATAGATGCACAGAGCCCCCCTGCCCAAATCCTTCCTCCTGCCCCCCCATCCTCCTCCTCCTCCCCTGGACCGCTCAATAAAGGCCTCCTGCACCCCTTGGATCGCACCTGGCCTTCCCTGTGATAATTTGGGGGTTCCAGGGAGCCCCTTTTCCAGCAGTGGGATTGGGTGGGGCAGGGCACAGGGTTGTAACTGGGATGGGAGGGGTGGAGGGACAGCGGGGTGGGCAGGTTTTGGGGGCTCCTGATGGTGGGGGGAGCTGTGTGACAGTGCTCCAGGGTGTTCCCAACACCACTGGAGATCAGGAATTCCCCACACACACACCAGATTTAGGGGGTGGGGGACATGGGGGCAGAGACCAGCCAGGACACTGCAGCTCTTGGTTATTCCCAGAATTAAATCCTATTTCCCAAGGAAATATAGAAACAGCCCCCACTCTCCCATGAGCTGTTTGGAGCTCTCAGGAATCCTGCCAAAAATGGGGTTTCCCTGAAATCCCCAATTTCCCAAAGGGTTTAATGATGGGAAGGACCCCCACCCCAGCTGAGGGCTGGAGGGAACTCCTGCTCCCCAAATCACGGGGGTCCTGGGGTCCCCCTTCTTTCCCTGCCCCCATCCTGCTCCCCAGTTTCTTGGCCTCAGAATGGAAAGGGCTGTATGGGGGGCCCTGGCTGTGCCCCCCAGGTGAGACCCCAGGGTCACCTGGCTCATAGCACCCCTAAATTCCAAGGGGAGGAGGGGTTGGGGCTGGGGACCCCCAGAAGGAGAAGGGGCATCACCAGTTGAGGGTGACACCAGTAAGAGTAATGGTGAAGGGTGAGGGGAAGACACCAGTAATAATAAGAGGAAAAAGGGAACACCAGTAAAGGGTAATGGTGAAGGGGGGGGGCACGCACCAGTTAAAGGTGTGGGTGAACTGGGGACACACCAGTAAGGCTGTTGGTGAACAAGTGAGTGCTGGGTACAGAAGGGTTAAAGGCACTGGGAGGGGTTGAGGGGGGATTTGGGGCCAAAGCCACTGGAATGTGCTGGATCCCCCAAACTGCTGAGTCAGTGTCTGCCTGGGGGGGAAGGGGGCCAGCCCCTCCTCTTCCCCTGGGGCACCCATGGCAGAGGCAGAGCCCCCCAGGTGTGGCTGTGGGGTAACTGGGGAGCCTCCAGTCCCATCTAGGGACCCCCCTCAGGGGTGTCCTGGATCAGTTCTGGGGGTCCTCCCAGCCCTGGGGTGGCCCAGCAGTCCCACTGAGACCCTGTCCCCTTCCAGGACCCCTGGGATGGGCAGGGGCCAATCGTGGGAAATCCAGCCTGGGGGAGCCAGAATGTTCTGGAATGTTCAACACTAGGGACGAGGGTGGAATGATTCACATTGTGGTAAAACTTCATTGGGAAGGTGGGGGGCAGTTATGGGGGACCTGCTGTGCAAACTGTAAACTGGGGGGGAGCAGATCCTGAGGCTCAGGAGATCCCTTCCCTCAGCACAGCCGTCTCTTGGGGAGGAGATCCATCTCCTGAGAAGGAGATCCTGATGTTCAGGAAGAGATCTGCCCCCAGAAATCCAAACCCTAAATCCAGCTCTGTCCCCCGAATCCACACCGAAGCCACTCCTGTCCCCAGAGCTGTTACCGAGGCCAGGGGAGTGATTCCATCCTGCTGGAGCCCCAAATCCTGCAGGAGAAGGGTCTGTGTTCCAGGGCAGCTCTGTGTCCCCACCGAGGGCAGGCTGGTGTTCCTGGGTCCCTCCAAGGGCAGCTCCAGGGGCAGGTCCATGTTCCCCTCGGGGGCAGCTCCATATCCTGGTGTCCCTCCAAAGGCAGGTCTGGGATCCCCCCAGGGGCAGGTCCATGGTCCACAAAGGCACCTCTGTGTTTCCCTCAGGGGCAGCTCCATGTCCTGGTGCCCCTCCAAGGACAGCTCTGGGCTCCCCCTGGGAGCAGCTCCGTGTCCCCCCTGGGAGCAGCTCCATGTCCTGGGTCCCCCCCCATGTCCAGCCCTCGTTCCCTCAGGACGAGTCCCTGTCCAGGCTGCACCCCAGCGCCTCGATGTCGCTGCTGATGTGGGAGATCATCCTGTCCCACTCGTCCTCCTCCGAGGGCACCGACTGCTCGTCGGAGCTGCCGGCGGCGCCGGTGCCGTTGGAGGCGGAGGCGGCGCCGAGGGAGCGCCGGTAGCGCCCGAAGCTGTCCGTGATGATCCCCCGCCCGTCCTTCACCCCGATGGTCTCCAGGAAGTTCTCGAAGTGCTGGCTGTCCTTCTCCGGGATGAAGGGACGCAGGCCTGGAGCCGGAGAGAGCACGGGCAGGGGTTGGATGTGGTGGAGACACAGCCCTGGGCAGGTATCTGCATGATTCCTCACCTGGATGGTGCTCCCTGAGCCTTCAGAAAAGCACAGGAGCCTCTCTGGGTGGGCTGGAGACCTCCAGGGCTCCCATTCACACCTGGGATCTGTGGCCGCTGCCCACTGAGGGCAAAATCCGGCTCAAGGGGGATTTTCTGAGCTCCACAGGATCTAATTCCTCACTTGACATCTTGCTCGGCTTTGCTAAGCTTATCCCAGTAATTTGTCCCATCAGGGACATCTGTCCTGTCCCCTTGGTGTCCCCAAGGGCCAGTGGGGCCCAGGTGAGACATATTGCTTTGATCCTTGTGGGGATTTTAAATTACTGGCCTGTTTTTTTTGGATATTAAAGGCTAGGAGGGAGGCCCTGGGTGTGGTCAGACACACTGCTCCTGTCTGGGGAGGATTTTGTACTCCTGGCCTGTTCCCCTTGGACATTAAAGGCCAGGTGAGAGGCCTCAGGTTGTTTAAGTGACCCTGGTCTGGAGAAAATTCCCTGGTCAGGCAGAGGGTCCCAGGTCTGGATTAAACTCTCTGGTTCTGGAGGAGGTTCCCAGGTCTGGGAGAGATTCCCAGGCTGGGAGGAGGTTCCTGGCTCCTCCACAGCCAGGAGGGAGCAGGAAGCAGCTCCAGGGGGGAAGCCCAAACTGGGATAAGGTGGGGTTAGATGGACCAGCTGCCCTCTCCACAGCAAAGATGGACTGGGACACTTTAATGTGGTGAGACCCCAAGGCCTCCTGGTGCCTTCCCTGTGCTCCCACCCTTTCATCCCTCAATCCCAAACCCCTTCATCCCTCAGCCCTGTTCCCATCCCTGGAACTCTCCTGCTCTGTGCAGGCTCCCAGCACTCACCCAGGAGCAGGAATTTCCTGCTGTCCCCGTAGAGCTGCTTGAGGTTGATGCAGAACTCGTGGATGGAGGCGCCGTTCCGGTACTCGTGGAGCAGCATGGCAAACTGCTGGATCTCCTGGGAGGACAGCTTGGTCCGGAGCTGAGGGGACAGCACCCGTGGCACCAGGTCATTGGGAAGGGGGGGAAGCTTGGGAATGGCACTGGCTGCAGCCAGAAACCAGCTTGGCCCAGTAGGAAAGCAGGGACAGGCTGTGGATGTCATGGGGGCTTATGGATATGGATGATTTTGGACAGTGGGAAGGGGACAAGGGCAGGGATGTTCCTGTGGGAGGTGGAGCAAGTCCAGAGGAGGGCCAGAGATGCTGCAGGGCTGGAGCCCCTCTGCTCTGGAGCCAGGCTGGGAGAGCTGGGGGGCTCACCTGGAGAAGAGAAGGCTCCAGGGACACCTGAGAGCCCCTGGCAGGGCCTGAAGGGGCTCCAGGAGAGCTGGAGAGGGACTGGGGACAAGGCCTGGAGGGACAGGACACAGGGAATGGCTTCCCAGTGCCAGAGGGCCGGGATAGATGTGATACTGGGAAGGAATTGCTGGCTGGGAGGGTGGGGAGGGACTGGGATGGATTTCCCAGAGAAGCTGTGGCTGCCCCTGGATCCCTGGGAGTGTCCAAGACTGGACAGGGCTTGGAGCAACCTGGCATAGTGAAAAGGAAAGTGTCCCTTCTCATGGGTGATCCTAAAACTCCCTTCCCACCCAAACCATTCCATGACTTCATGACACGAGCCCACAGTCAGCCCCTCCAGGCCCAGCCTGGCTGAGAAGGAGGACGATGAGCTGCTCCTACACCCCACATCCCTCACACCGAGGCCACAGCTCAAAACCCCAGGATTATCCCAATGCTCTGGGGGTCCCAATCCTAACCCCCAGAGCCCCCCAGGTGCCCCACCGTCATCATGTAGTCCTGGAGCAGCTCAGTGGCCGTGGTGCTGAGCTCACTCTCACTCGCTGTGGTCACATGCAGGGACGGGCGTGCAGAGAACGAGGTCGGGGAGGTGTCTCCTGCCTCCAGGGTGTCTGGGAAGGAACTGACACACAGCAGGGGTGAGTTCTCCACAGCCCCCGGGGCATGGAGGGGCTGGAGGGGTGGGGGGACATGTGGAGGTGGGAATTTTGGGGTGGGCTGTGCAGGGCCAGGAGTTGGGCTCTGATCCTTGGGGTCCCTCCCAGCCCAGGATATTCCATGACTCCATGAGCCCCCAGCTCCTGAGGGCACCCCAAAACACTGGTTTGGTGACCCGGTGACAGTGGAGTCCCACAGGAGGGATTATCCCTCCAGCTGCTTCCTGACTGGGAACCACACAGGGAAAAATCCCCCAACTCCTCATTTTGGGCCAAATGTGCAAATTTCCAATAATGTTCATAATTCCTCAATTTTAAACATTCCAAGAGCATCCCTCCATGTTAACTGAGGGACTGTGTGTTGGGATTTCATCCCACAAACACTGTTGATGTTTCCAGCTATCCACGAGGGAAAAGTTTCCCAAATAGAGGTTTGTTGGGTTTTTCTTTTGGAAAAACCTTTCTCCCAAGTCCAGCAGGGCTGATGAGCCAGCGATCCTGTGCTGTGCTGACACAGGGACTGCTCACTGTGGACGTGACTTTCCCTGGAATGCTGAGGGCAGGACAATCCAGGCCTGGAGAGGATCTGTGCCAACACCCCGTGGGGCTGGGCTGAGCTCCTGCCATGCTGAGGGCAGCAGATCTGGGACTAATCCTGGCTCCAGGGGCCACAGCTCACTTACAAAGTGCTGGCGTCTGCCTCGAAGGGCTCCTTCACGTCCACTTTGGTGGAAGAGTCATCTGGAAGGAAAAAAATTTGGGATATGGAATATGAGAGGTACAAATGTGGTGATTTTCCAATCCAAGTGTGACAAAAAGTGAGTCCTGACTCTGCTGGAAGGGGAGAGGTCGGGAATGAGTGACAGAATGAGGGGAAATGGCCTCAAGTTATGCCAGGGGAGGTTTAGGTTGGATCTTGGGAGAATTCCTCATGGCAAGGGTTAGGGTTAGGGCATGGAGTCCCCATGGCTGGAGCAGTTTAACCTCCATGTGGATGTGGCACTTTGGGATGTGGGTTAGTGGTGGGGGACAGATGGGGGGCTCGGGGGTCTCTGAGGTTTTTCCAGCCCCAACCATTCCCTAATTCTCACTGCCTCTGGCCTTGCAGAGGTGCTGG
Source organism: Campylorhamphus procurvoides (assembly GCA_013396655.1). Lineage (NCBI taxonomy): Eukaryota > Metazoa > Chordata > Aves > Passeriformes > Dendrocolaptidae > Campylorhamphus > Campylorhamphus procurvoides. The sequence continues at coordinate 21,663 of WBMV01001478.1, forward strand.
ATGTGGGGGATGATGGGAACACCCCCCTGGACAGGCTGGACCCACCGCTGTGCAGGGACAGGTGACGTGTCGGGGTCGAGGCTCCGTCGAAGATGGCGCGGTCCAGGAAGTCGATGGTGGACTCGGTGTAAACAATCTGGAAGACTTGGCTGAGCAGGGAGCACAGCTCCTCGGCACCCACCTGGGAACCAGCAGGGAGCCTTGGAAAACCCCACAGTGGCCTTTCCCTTCGGCTCCACGAGGATCTGAGGCCCACCACCCTCCCGCTCTGCCAGAGGAACATCCCAACCCTTTCCCACCCAGCAATGGGAGTTTGGATCCTGCAGCATCTACTCAAGAGCCCCCACATTCCATATGGCCAAGGCTCCTCTGTGCATCTCCCTGGGATTGGCTCATCACCTGCATCCCAGAGAAGTGGAAGTGTCACAACTGGGAACGTGGGGAGTTAAACTCCACCCTGACTGGAGAGACCAAGACCAGAATCTCTGGATCCAGACACTGGATTAAACAAACTCCCAGGTCAGCACTGGGAAAACACCCTGATCAACAAAATCCCATTGTGGGACTTTTGGCCTCATGGAATTTCTGCTGCTGGAGGAGGCTCTGGGCAGCAGGACTGAGAGAGAACCATCCTTGGAGACCCTGTTGTGTCCCAGGGTTCAGACAGGGTTCAGGATTCCCTCTCCAAGTATCACCCTGTGCTCCAGCAATGCCCAACCCACACCTGGTATCCCTAAGTCCACGCCTGCATGTCCCACAAGGTGTGGGAGCACGGAAGGATCTGGGACACACCACAGGCCATGGCCACTGTGGAGTCTGATCCAAGAGTCAGAAACCTCCCAGCACTCCCAGTCCTGGCCCTGCAGCAATCCCCAGGGTTTCCCTGGAGAGGGGGGAGCTGTACCTTGTTCTCCGTGGCCAGGACCACCAGGCAGCAGCACTCCAGGGGCCCCCCAGCACTCTCTGACAGCGACCCCGACGTCAGTGCCTTGGAGCCCTCGGCACACAGGCTCTGGCTCGGAGAGATCCCGGGATCCTGAGCTGGGGGGAGAGGAGGAGTGAGGGAAAGGTGGGGCAGGGAGGGGACAGGAAGGGGCCTTGGGGGGACAGAGCAGAAGGGGATGAAAAGCCTCAAATTTAGAGTTTTTGACAGCTGTAAATTGGCTGTTTCCACAGCTCAGAATTCCAGCCCCTAAGGTGCTTAACTCCTTTATGTCACAGCCTTTCCATGAGGTTTCTAATGTGATAAATCCCTGGCTCAGTCCTCTCCATCCCCCCTGCCCCAAAACCACACAGGGACAGGCTCTGGGTGTCATGGAATCCCCATGGAATGGCTTGGAAAGACCTTGAGAATCATCCAGTCCCACCCGTAGCCATGGGCAGGGACACCTTCCAGCAGCCCAGGTGGCTCCATGCCCAGTCCCACACGGGGACAGTCCCAGCTCCACGGGCACAGCTCACCTGTCTTGAGCACAACGAGGTGAGCGGAGTCATCCCGGATGTAGGACACGGAGGCGATGTCGTGGATGGGCACCCTCAGGATCAGGTCCTCCCCGTCCCGCCACACCAGCTTGATGTTGTAGGCAGACAGGCTGATGACGGCGTCGTGCTCAGGGCTCAGCTGTCCTGGGAGCTGGTGGGCCCTCTGCAGCACAGGGGTTGGCACGGATTTAATCATGGAACAGTTTGGATTGGGGGGACCTTAAGGATTATCCAGCTCCTGCCACGGGCAGGGACACCTTCCACCAGCCCAGGTTGCTCCAAGCCCCATCCAACCTGGCCCTGGATATTCCCAGAGATGGGAGAGCCACAGCTTCCCTGGGAAACAATTCCAGTCCCTCACTGCCCTCCCAGTGATGTTTCACCTTTGGGAGCAGCCTTCCCTGCCACCTATGGACCACCAGGATGGAGGACACCAGCTGCATGAACCCCATGCTGTGGAAGCTCCATGATCTTGGATTTTTCCTGGGGCAGGTGATCCCTCCTCACCTTGGCATTGTCGATGAGGTGCAGGATCTCCGTGCGGCTGGAGGGGTTCAGGTACCCCGGGACAGAGGTGAGCTGTCCTAAATACTGGGGAAGAAAAGCCAAGCCGTTACCACAGCACGGACACAGCCCTGGAATGAATCCAGAGGAGCCAAGGAAATGCTCAGAGAAAACCTGGAGGCAGGTGAGAAGTGGGAAAAGGAAAGGGATCTGGGAAAGGGAAGGCTCTGGGGAAACCTTAGAGCCCCTTGCAGGGCCTAAAGGGGCTCCAGGAGAGCTGGAGAGGGATGGAGGGACAGGGAATGGGAAGGTGGGATACTGGGAAGGAATTCCTGGTGGCCAGGGACGTGCTACCTTGACCTCCTTCTCGATGTAGTCGTGCAGCAGCAGGTCGGGCTCCACGCGGTCGGGCAGTGCCACCACCACGGTGTGCAGCGGCCGCCGCTCCGTCACCTTCTCCTGCGCCTTCTTGTCCCGGCCCTTCTCGCCCTTCAGGAACACCCGCTTGAAGGGAGACACGATGCCAGGCTGGGGAGGGAAGGGGAACACCAGCAGGAGGTGAGAGGGGCTTTGGCACTGCAGCTGGGGCCCTTGCCCAGCACCCCTCAGTCCCATCCTGCTGCATTTGGAGCTACAAATCCATGGAAACCCTTTTCCTGGGACTGAGTGTTCCCACTTGTGAAATATGGTGGTTTTCCCCCAAGTCACCAAGTAGAACCTTCCAGGTAAGGGGAATGCAAATGTATTCCAGGTGGAGAGTTATCCAGAGGGTTCTTCCATGGTTTTGTACCTCCTGCTGTGGAGACTCCCCAAGGAACAGGCAGGAATGTTCCAAGGAGACCCAAAATCATGAGGAAATGATACAGAAAGTGGATTTTTCTGGGAGAAACAGTTCTTGGTGGTTCCTCAAGTGCCAGGTTTGGAAAAGCACTGGAGCCAAAAACGTTGGCTCCCAGCTGAGAGGGAGCACCTTCAGCACTGGCATGGGAATTCCATGTGGATCCCACCGAGCTCCGCACTGCATAAACGACTGGGGACAACCCCAGACTGCTCCAGTTCCAGGTTTACCAGCTCAAGTGGATGTCTGGAGCAGGCAGAGCCAGGGCTGGACCTGGGAGCCCCTCAGCTTCCCACCCCTCAGGACAGTCACATCCCAGTTTTCCTGATCCTCAGGAGCAAGAGAAAGAAATGTGGGATCTGCAGGGGCACAGAAGGTGCTTCCGAAGGTGAATTAATTAAATACAAACCAAGGAAAAGCTCCTGGGACAATGGGAATTATCAGCCACAAGGACATGGAGGACAACCCGGCCTGGAAAAAATCATCCTTTGGATCAGAGAGATTAAAACAAAGGGATTTTATAGGACAAAAGGGAAAGAAACAGCTCCACAGCCCTGCCTTGGGAACAGCAGTGTGGATTTTTGGGAAGCATCCCTCCCAACATGGAGCATCCAGGAGGACTCCATGAAGCTTGATCAGGATATTCCATGATTCTGTGATTCCATAACCCTGCCGAGGGGCTGGGACTCCAGAAAGAAGGAAATCCTGGACTCAACAGGTTTGTCAGCCAAGAGCAGAGGTTTGGGGACCCTCCAATTCCAGGGGTGTCCCATCCCAAATCTCTGCTGCCAATGCCTACGGATCTAATTCCCTGGGAATGTGACAGAAACCCAAAGCAGAGCGACACAGGAATCCCCCACCGGGCTCGAGGCTGCACCCAGACACTTCCCCTTTCACCAGTGTGCTCCAGATCCATTCCAATCCACGAAACCCCTCCTTTCCCTCAGGGATGCAGCTGCCTCTGTGGGGCTGGGATGATCCCGAGCTCCCCAGGCTCTCCTGGGGGAGGATTTGGGGATCCCAAATGCAAGGCAGAGGCACCTCCCATGGTGGCGCAGCCCTGAAACAGCTTCTGCTTCCCGGGACTCCCCCATTCCTGCACCCACCTCGTCCTCCATGGAATTCCTGGGAGCAGGACCAAGCCAGGCAGTGGGAACTGAGGGCGGGGAGGGCTCTGTTGGGGAAAGGAGGGGGCTGTTCCCCTCGATTTGGGGAGCCAGGGCCGGAATTGAGGAGCTCAGGGCCAGGAAGTGCCTCAGCCACAGCTTCCTCCCTCACACGTGACAGGTCGAGCTGGGGGTGGGAACTGGGGCTGGGGCATGAACCCCTTCTCACCTCCCACCCTGCCTCCTGCACCCCTAAATCCCTGGGAACACCCCAAATCCTTTGTCCTCTGTTGCTGCCACACCCACGATGGAAACATCCCCATCCCACAGGAGGCTGAACCCTGGTTACTCCTCAGAGTTCAGAGCTGTTTTGTCTCCAGCACCTGGTTGGAGAGGATGATCCCAGAGGCTTTTTCAACCTTAGTGATCCCATGATCCAGTGAGTCCACAGCTTTTTTCCTACCCAGAGAAGCTGTGGCTGCCCCTGGATCCCTGGGAGTGTCCAAGGCCAGGTTGGGCAGGGCTTGGAGCACCCTGGGCTGGTGGAAGTTTATCCACCACCCCAGTTCCTGATCCCCCAGTAAACACGAGCAGCTCTTTGCTCCCCCAGCATCCACAGCACAGACACTCCAAAATCCACTTTATTTGCACCCCCTTCTCCTCTGGACTCCTCCAGCAGCTCCACCTCCTTGTGCTGTTGTTCCCCAGGGCTGGATATTCAGGATAATGAAGGAATCTCAAGTCTCAGCAGCACCAACTCCCCCCAGGCTGCCACTCCAAGCTCAGCCTCTCCATCTCTCAGGAGGGAAATGCTCAAGCACTTGAAGAGGCAAACAGAGCCAACCTCAGTGATCCAGGGCATTCCCAAGCTGGAAAAGCCAGGAATTTCATGCTGACAGAGAACTCCTTCAGGGAAACAGCAAGCTTTGGATCCCCTGCAGCCATCAGATGGATTGTGGAGTCAGACCAGCAGGAAAATCCTCCTGGCAGGTAAATCATGCCCAGAAAATCCACCTCCTGATCCACTGGGATCCCAGCAGGAGGGGGAATGGGAGCAGACAGGTCTGGAATTACTGGTAGAGCAGGGGCTGGAAAATGTGGGATCAGGCCCTGGCAGTCCCCCTTACCCACTGGGATCACCCACAAAGCAGGGGGGAAGGAGAGTGGGGGGACTGGGACAGCCAGGGCTGGACAGGAGGGACTGGAAAGTGTGGGATCAGCCCGGGGAAGGGGCTGGGAGGGGGGATCAGAGGGAGGACAGGTGGGATGGACAGGGCTGGAGGAGCAGCTAAACACGTCCAAGCACTTAAGGGAAGGGTCCAGCCCCTTCCCAGTGCCAGGGAATGTCCCAGGGCACAGGTGACACGCACACTTCCCCCTCTCCCCACCCAGGAATCACCTCTTGGCACCATCAGGGGGATGAATTCCAAGGTCTGGCTCCGTGGGAAGCCTGGATGGCAATTCCCCAAGAAGTCCAAGCCTTTTCCCTCATCCTGGGAATGTTTTGCTCAGCTCCAGGAAGAGTTTCAGCAGGACCCCGGGAGTCCAGGTAGTCCCAAAAAGCCCCCAAAACATCCCATGTCTCCCCCAGTTTACGGGATCGGAGCCACCCCCGCTCCAGGACTGTGGAGCAGCTCTGGCTGAACCCCCTACGGGACCCAGAAATGGGTTAAAATGAGGGAAATTAGGGCACGGTGGGAGCAGCAGGAGCTGCTGAGCCCGGAGACAGGAGCAAGAAGGGATGGATGGAGGTATGAAGGAAGAGGTGTCGAATCGAATTAATTTATATTAGTAATTACAACAAACCCATAAATTAAGAGTTCCGTAAGTAACAACCCCATCAATCACCGATCTCAACAACCCCCCCATTCACACCGGCAGGAGCGTTTTCTTGGGCGGGGGGCTCTGGGCAAAGCCCCGGGAAGGGATCCGAGCAGATCCTGTGGGGAGGGATCCGGGAGGGGCTCTGGAACCCCCCAAGGGTTCCGGGCCGGCGGTCCCGGCGGTCCCACACGCGCATTCGGGAGCCCGCCCGGTGTCCCTGCGCCCCCGGGCCCGTCAGGATCTCCGGGTCCCGCCGCTC
>WBMV01001478.1:39245-79737 GCA_013396655.1 Campylorhamphus procurvoides
GGGGGCGCAGGAGGGGCAGCGCCCGCGGGCCGTGCAGGTGATCGAGGCCGACCCGTACGCGGAGCCCGAGCGGGTGCAGCGGCTGCGGGCCGAGCTGGAGCGGTTCCGGGCGCTGTGCGAGCGGCTGGAGCGGCCCTCGCCCGGCGGCGGCTCCGAGCTGGACGCGCTCTGGAAGGAGCTGCAGGAATTGCAGGAGCGCGACGCTCGCCAGCGCTCCATCGCCATCGCCCGCTGCTACTCCATGAAGAACCGGCACCAGGACATCATGCCCTACGACCGCAACCGCGTCGTGCTGCGCTCGGGCAAGGACGACTACATCAACGCCAGCCGCGTGGAGGACCTGTCCCCGTACTGCCCCGCCCTCATCGCCACGCAGGCCCCGCTGCTCGGCACCGCCGCAGACTTCTGGCTCATGATCTACGAGCAGAAGGTCTCCGTGGTCGTCATGTTGGTGTCGGAGCAGGAGCTGGACAAGGTGAGTCCTGGCCGGGGGGAGGGACAGTGGTGGTGGCCGGGCAGGGCCCCTGGGAATGGGACCAGTGTCCCTCGCCCTCCTGGCCCGCTGGGGCTGGGACACCCTCGCTGGCACCCCTGGCCCTGCACGGCGGTGTCACCGGGGGTCCCACGGTGTGTCCTGACCCCCGGTCCCCACAGAAGGTGCTCCGGTACTTCCCGTCGGAGCGGGGCCAGCCCGTGGCCCACGGCCCCCTGACCGTGGTGCTCACCAGCCTGCGTGTGACCCCCACGCACGTGGAGCGGATGCTGACCCTGCAGTTCCGCGACCAGAGCCTCAAACGCACCGTGGCCCACCTCCAGTTCACCTCGTGGCCTGAGCTGTACGGACCGGGGCGGGCAGGGGGGCTGCGGGCGGTGTCGGGGGAAGGTGGAAGGGCTGGGGGTCCCGATCTGCCCTGGGGGTGCTGCGGCACCACAGCTCGGGGGTTTGGGCAGCCATGACCCCTCTGGGGGTAGAGGCTGAGTGTGAGGACCACCCCAGTGAGTGTGTGTGTGTGTGTCCCCCTGCCAGGGGCCTGCCGGACAGCAAGGGCAGCCTCCTCCGCTTCATCCAGGAGGTGCACGGCCACTACCTGCACCAGCGCCCGCTCCACACCCCCGTCGTGNACCTCGGCCCACGGGGGCTGGGACACCCTGGCTGGCGCCCCTGGCACTGCCCAGCGGTGTCACCGGGGGTCCCACGGNCTCGGGGTGTCACAGCCGGGGGTCTCTGCAGCTCCGGCGTGGGCCGCACCGGGGCCTTTTGCCTGCTGTACGCGGCCGTGCAGGAGGTGGAGGCCGGGAAGGGCATCCCGGACCTGGCGCAGCTGGTGAGGAGGATGCGGCAGCAGCGCAAGCACATGCTGCAGGAGAAGGTATGGGGTTGGGGCGCGGCGAGGGGGGCGCGGCCCCTCGGGGGTCTCACCGTGTCCTCTCCCCTGCAGCTGCACCTCAAGTTCTGTTTCGAGGCCATCCTGCTGCACGTGGAGCAGGTGCTGCTGCGCCACGGCGTGGGGACCCCCGCACTGCCCAAGCCCCCCAACAGCACCTCGCCCAAGGTGGGTACGGGGGGAGGGTGCCAGGGAGGGCGTGGGGGGCTCTGCCACCCCCCGGGCTCACAGGGCTGCTCTTCCCCAGCTCTACTTCCAGCAGGACCCCCAGGACCTGGTGCTGGGGGGGGACGTGCCCATCAGCTCCATCCAGGCCACCATCGCCAAGCTCAGCATCAAACCGGGGGGCCCCAGTGCAGAGCCCGGGGGGGGCTGGGGGGCGGGTGCCACCCCCCCCCCAGACCCCACCGACCCCGAGGTGCTGCCGGCGCTCCCCGACGGGGTTGTGGACGGTGTCGGTGCTGCTGTCCCTGAGCCCCCCGCCCCGGGGCCCCCCCTCCCCGAGGCACAGGGTGACACCGAGAGCAGCAACCACGTGGGGGAGACCCCCAAAGGGACGGAGGGGACGCCGGAGCCCCCTGCTGCCCCCCCTGCCTCCTCCTCCTCCTCGCTGGAGCTGCTGGCCTCGCTCACGCCCGAGGCCTTCAGCCTGGACAGCTCCCTGAAGGGCAAACAGCGCATGAACAAACAGAACTTCCTGCAGGCACAGCCGGGCGAGGGGCTCCGGGGGCCCCGGCCCAGCGACGACCCCCTGAGCATGCTCGACCCCCTCTGGACACTCAACAAGGCGTGAGGGGGGCGGGGGCCGCTGGCCCCCCCAGCCCCACGCCGACCCCAGGTAGAACTGACTTTTTCAGCTCTTTGCTACTAAAATAAAGCGAGTTTCTCTGCAGGGCTGCACTGCTGGGGTCCCAGGGCAGGGGGGCAGCCAGGTCAGGTTAGCTCCGTTTAATGGATGTTCTCGCACACGTTATAAAACACGATCTGGTACAAAAAGCGTCCCCTGTACAGCACAAAGGTACAGCTGGGCGAAGGCCACCCGTGAGGCCGTCCTGGGGGTCCCACCTGGGGCCCGGGGCTGGAGGCGCCCCCTCTGCCGGGCCGGCACCGCCTCTACAATCACCGGGGGTCAAGATCAGACATCATTGGCGTTTCGGGGGCTCAGCAGGAGGGGGTGGGACCCCCGGCCCCAGAGGGGCTGCAGCGGGGCCCGTAGTGCAATGGGGAGGGCAGTGGAGCCCCCTGGCCCGCGGTGGGCGGGGGGCTCTGGGGGGAGCCCCTCGCCCGGGGTGTCCCTGCCCGTGGCAGCACGTTGGTCCCACTGTGTCCCCACAGCCCCGCCCAGGGGTCCCTCCCCAGCACCTGCAGGAGGGGGCGAGGCTCCCACCCGCTCCCAACCTGAGAAAAACCTCCTGTGGTCCCACAGCCCGGGGGGGAGAGAGGAGGAGGAGGAGGAAGGTGCTATTGCTGCCAACGGGGCACAGGAGGGGCTGGGCAGGGCAGCTGTGCCAGAGCACAGCAAGGGGGTGCTGCTGGACCCCCCCCCAATAAATAATAACTATTTACAGCGTATAAATAAATAGGGCTGGGCTGCTGGGGCCGGGGCGGGGCCCTGCCGCACCCTAAGGCACGTGGGGGCCGAGCCATGCCCAGGGGGGGTCGGTCCTGGCCCTCTCCCCGCTGCCCCCCGGGGCTCTCCTGTGCTCTGGGACAGTCCCTGGCTGCCCTGGGCATGTCAGCACTGGGAGCCACCACCCCTGCCCGCCCTGCCCTGTGGGCCCGTGTCCCTCTGCACCATCCCCGTGCCCGGGAGCCCCCGGGGCCGCAGGGAAGGTGCTGGAACGGGGCGAGGAGCGGGCGGGCCCCTCGGTGCCGCCTGGCCCTGCTGCTCCTCAGTCCAGCTTCTCGAGCACCGAGGGCACGTAGAGCAGGCTGAGCTCGCTGCCGAAGTTGCAGACGATGGCGGCGTTGTCCAGCACCAGGATCTGGCGTGCCGGCTGCGCCTCGTTGCTCTTGCCCAGGTACACGGTCTGCAGCAGGTCCCCGTAGCCGATGTCCCAGAAGGACACGCAGCCCTGGCCCCCCGTCACCAGCACGTTGTCGGAGATGACACCCAGGCTGGCGCCACAGCCCAGCTCCTGTGGGACACGGGAGAGGGAATGAGCCCTGGGCTGGGGATGGGGTACAGCTGAGCCCCATGGGGTTGCTCTGTGCATCCAGCCCATTCCCAGCCTTTGGGACATGGAAGTTTTTCCACATATGTGGAGCTTAGAGGTGTCTGTGGGGTCTGTGGGGGGCTGGAAAAGTCCAGGAAGAATCCTAAGAGTGTGAGGGGCTCAGCCTGGAGAAAAGGAGGCTCGTGGGACACCTTCTCACTCCTGACAGGAGGGGGGAGTAAGGGAGGAGTCAGGCTCTGCTCCCAGGGAACAAGGGACAGGAGAGGAGGGAATGGTCTCATGCTGTGCCAGGGGAGGTTTGGGTTGGATATGGAGAGAATTCCCTCGTGGAAAGGGTTATCCATCCCAGGCACAGCTACCCAGGGCAGGGGTGGAGTGCCCATCCCTGGAGGGATTTAAAAGCCCTGTGGATGTGGCACTTGGGGACATGGTGAGTGGTGGCCTGGGCAGTGCTGGGTGGACTCGATGATCTCAGAGGGCTTTTCCAGCCCCAAGGATCACGGGATTGCCCCCACCTGCTGGATGGAGTAGAGCTTGATGCCCGAGCTGCGGTCCCAGATGCTGATGACGTCGTCCAGGCCGCTGCTGATGACGCAGGACGTGGTGCAGGTCAGGGAGGTGACGTCCCCGCGGTGGGCGAACATGTGGCTCACCCTGCTGCCCGTCAGCACGTCCCACAGGCAGATGGCCCCGTCCTGGCCCCCACTGGCCAGCACCATGGTCTGCAGGGACAGCAGGGCTGGCTCAGGGCCCTGGGGTGGAAATGGCCTCACCCCGGTGCCACCAGAAGCCGCTGGGTGCACACGCTGCCTCCACACAGCAGCATTCCCAGCGCTCCCAGGCTGCAGGAATGTGGGATGGAACCCTGAACTGCCACCCAGGGGTTCCCTGCCTGTGTCCCTGTGCCTGAGCAGGCTGGGGGTGACAAACCCCAAGGCCACCAGGGGCAGAACCACCCGAGTTCATTTACACGGGGCTGGACAGCATATGGGGGGCTCCCCCTGCTCTGCTCTTTTTGGGGGGTGGGGGCAGAGCCTTCCCAGGGGCTCAGGCCCCATTTCAGCCCTGCAGTGAAAGAACAGGGAGTCCCTGCTCCAGGCAGGAGATCTCCAGGGAAAGGGACTGCTGTGCTCAGTGAACTGGGAGGAAACTGGCCTGTGTGGAAGCAGAAGGAGATGGAGGGGTCCAGGAGGGTCCCTCTGGCTGAGCCAGCCCCTCAGCAGTGAACTCTGCAGTGAACTCAAGTACAGGCTCAGGTGCCAGCTCAGCTGTGGGCTCAGGGTGATCTCAGGGATGGTCTCCACACCCAGGGCCCCCCTACCTGGTCCATGTACACGGCTGTGATGGCTCCCGAGTGTCCCTGCAGGGTGAACAGGCAGCACGAGTCCTCCAGCCGGAACACCTGGGGCAGGACAGGCAGGTGAGAGGCTCGGGGGCAGTTGGGGGCAGGTGCTGCCACCAGGACCGGGCAGATCCTGCCTGATCCCCACAGTGGCAGAGCCAGAGCCTGGCAGTGATTCCAGAGATGCCAGGATGGTGCTGCCAGGGCAGGGGTAGGTCATGGCTGTCAGGAGGTGAGAGGGCAGGGCAGGGACGTGCAGGGCTGAAGGGGACAGGGAGAGGACAGGGGACATCCCAGAACACAGCTCTGCTGATGCCACATCCAGGCATGAACAGAACACGTGGAGCTTCCGGAACGTGCCTGGTTCAGCTCCAGCCCCTCCCCTGGTGCACCCCCAGCCCAGCTGTGCCCCCTGCCCGGCTGTGACCCCAGCCCGGCTGTGCCCCCTGCCCGCTCTCACCCTCAGGGTGTGGTCCTGGCTGCCCGTGACGAGCCGCCCCGCTGCCGCCTTCAGTGCTGTGATGGGCTTGTGGTGGGCACAGGCCACGCTGTGGGTGAGCTGGCACAGCACCACGGCCCCGCCGCTCAGCACCGGAGAGGAGGGCACGCTGCTCCGGCCCGGCCCCCCTGCAGACACACGGGGGAGGCACCTCACAATGCTGGGGCTCAGGGATGGCCTGAGCCTGGATTTTAGGGCATTTGGAGCTGGTTCTCCTGTGAATCCTCAGGACAGAGCTGCAGTGGCTCAGTACTCATGAACAACCACAGTGAGGGGCTCAGTGGGGTCATGGAATCGCAGAATGGTTTGGGTTGGAAGGGACCTTAAAGCCCATCCAGTGCCATCCCCCACCATGGGCAGGGACACCTTCCACCAGCCCAGGGTGCTCCAAGCCCTGTCCAACCTGGCCTGGAACACTTCCAGGGATGGATCCAGGGGCAGCCACAGCTGCTCTGGGCACCCTGTGCCAGGGCCTGCCCACCCTCCCCGGGAAGAATTGCTTCCCATCTAAATCATCCCCTCCAGAACCAAAGGAATCTCAGTGCTCAGACCAGTTACCCCCCACCTGTGGCTGTGCTGAGGCCCTGGGGTGGGAATGAGTGAAAACTGAGATAAATAAGTGGGAGAGGATGGAGGTAAGGGCAGAGCTGACCCTGGAAGGACGTTGGAGCCTCCAGGACCATGCCCTGGGGAAAACCAGTATGAGGACAGACTCCTTGCACAGGGACCTCTCACAGAACCCCTCCCCTGGCTCNAATGAATCCTCAGGATAGAGCTGCAGTGGCTCAGTGCTCATGAACAACCAGTGAGGGGCTCATGGAATCGCAGAATGGTTTGGGTTGGAAGGGACCTTAAAGCCCATCCAGAGCCACCCCCTGCCATGGGCAGGGACACCTCCCACTAGCCCAGAGTGCTCCAAGCCCTGTCCAACCTGGCCTGGAACACTTCCAGGGATGGATCCAGGGGCAGCCACAGCTGCTCTGGGCACCCTGTGCCAGGGCCTGCCCACCCTCCCCGGGAAGAATCACTTCCCATCTAAATCATCCCCTCCAGAACCAAAGGAATCTCAGTGCTCAGACCAGTTACCCCCCACCTGTGGCTGTGCTGAGGCCCTGGGGTGGGAATGAGTGAAAACTGAGATAAATAAGTGGGAGAGGACGGAGGTAAGGGCAGAGCTGACCCTGGAAGCACATTGGAACCTCCAGGCCCAAGCCCTGGGGAAAACCAGTATGAGGACAGACTCCTTGCACAGGGACCTCTCACAGAACCCCTCACCTGGCTCAGCACGTGGCAGCATAGGTGTTCTCTTACTGCCAAAGCTGAAGAGGGTGTGAGGAAGACTCAGGCCCGAGGAGGGATGGGAGGAGGAAGAGGGAGGAGCCCCGGGCAGTGCAGACACTCCCACCCCAGCTCACCTCGGAACTGCAGGTGGTTCAGGGCTGTGTGTGTCTCCAGCGAGAAGAAATCCAAGGAGCCGTTCAACCTGGCAGCCACAATCCTGAGGAGAAATGGGGGGTGAGGAGAGGCCCCTCTGCCAGCCCCCAAACCTGGCACCCCCAGGCACAGCATGGACCACCCACTCCCAGGAGGAACTGCACAGGGAGGGAGGGGAGATTACAGAGCTCAGAATAAACTGCCCCATGGCAGGGCCTCTGGAACTGCAGCCAGAGAAACCAGTGACCCAAAGGTCTCCCAGCCCCAAAACCCTCGGATATTCTGCTACTGGGAAGACTGAAGAATGAAGAAGTGGCTGCTGGGGCAGACCTGGAGCCAGGACAGCTGGTGAGAGGTGGACACAGAGAAGAATTTGACTGGATATAAGTTGTATTTCAGGAAAAGGTTCTTCCCCCAGAGGGTGGTGGGCACTGAACAGGCTCCCCAGGGCAGTGGGCACAGCCCCAAGGCTGCCAGAGCTCCAGGAGGGTTTGGACAAAGGGACAGGGACAGGGACAGGGTGGGGTTGTTGAGGGGGCTGTGCAGGGCCAGGAGTTGGACTGGATGATTCCTGTGGGTCCCTCCCAGCTCAGAATATTCCATAATTCCAAGGAAGAGACTTCCCAGCTGAGCCTGGAGCTGCCGTGGATCGCCCCTGGCAGCCCCTACAAGGAATTACCTGTTGTTGAGGAAGACAAGGGCCGTGATTCCGGACTGTCCTTCCTCGTTGCTGCTGCGGAGGGTCCCCTCGATGGCATCCCAGACCTGGAGGAGCAGAGGTCACTGTGGGGACACTGACCAGAGGGGCAGCACACACGGAGGGGGCTGGGACCTGACACAGCTCCCTGTGGTGTGTTCTCGGAGCTGCTCAACCTCCACAGCTTCCTGCTACTCCAGCCCTGCTCCTCCCCTCCACCCTCCAGTGCCTGTGTCCCTGCTCCTCCCCTCCACCCTCCCATCACCCCAGCCCCTCTCCTCACCTCCAGCTTCCCGTTGCTCCGCCCGGCCACGATCAGGTTCCCCTGCAGGTCCAGGCTCCAGACGGAGCTCTCCAGGTCCCCTCCCCAGGCCGGGAGGGCTGAGGATTTCTCACAGCCCGCGCAGGACTCGTCCCCCAGGCTGCGGTCCCCGAGGCTGCGCCGGCGGCCACCGCACCCTCCCTCGTCGGAGCCACAGCCCGGGGCGCGGCCGTGCGGGGCAGAGAGCCCCGGGAAGGTCATGCTCCTGCAGCCCGAGCTGCCGTGCTCCTCGTACACCTTCCCCACCAGGCTGCTGAAGTCGTCCCCCCCGTCCTTGTGGCGGCTGCTCAGGGCCCGCAGCCGCGGCTCCGACTCGGCCGCCTTCACCTGCTCCGAGAAGTTGGTGTCGATGAGGGACGTGAGGTCGGGCTGGTCGCAGAACAGCGGGGGCTGAGGGGGGCCCAGCAGCCTCTTCAGCTGGTGGCTGTTCTCAAAGGAGTCCTCCAGCCCGTTCTTCCCATCCGGGCTGTGATCCCAGCACTCTTGGTAGTCAAAAATGCCGCTGCTGTCCCTGCGCAACCTGAAAGGGGGACAGAGCTCAGTCCCACCCCACTCCAGGTGCCTCCCTCAGCTGAGGGACCTGAGAATTGGACAGAGGAGCTCCCTCAGCAGGGGGATCCAAGGGCTGGGCAGGGGGCTCCGTGCTCCATACCTGGGTTTGGGGATGACAGTGAGGCAGTCTCCTGTCTGCGCGTCCCACACACGGATCTGCCCCACCAGGCAGCAGCTGACCAGGAGCATCCCGTCACTGGCCAGGCACTCGATGTCCTGCCAAGGAAGGAAGGGAGGACACATGGCTGAGTGTGGCTCTGGGTCCTGACCACAGCCTTGTGTGGCTGAGGAACTGCAGGGAGGACAGATTTTATGTCAAAAGTGGCTGGTTTAGGAACTGAGGGACACGGGGACATGGACATCCCTGGAAGTGTCCAAGGCCAGGCTGAACGAGGCAAGAAGGGGACGTGCAGAAAGCTCAGAGCAAGTCCCAGGAGGAGATGGGGAAGTGCTGCAGGAATTTCATGCCCCAATATCCTTTCACAGACCTATTTCTGTATAAATGTGACGTACCATGAGGTGGCCCCTGAGGACCAGGGGCACAATCTCGGTCTCAGGGGGCGAGTATCCATAGTCATCACAGGGCAGGTCCCCCCTCTTCCTCCGGCCGTGCCCGTTCTGCCCGTAGTTCTTGGGGCAGAACACCCGGTACAGGCAGAAGAGCAGCAGCACCAGGATGATGCCTGAGGCCAAACCCAGAGCAGCCACTCTGAGGGACACACAGACACAAGGACAAGGTCAGAGGAAAGAGATGAATGATCCAATTTTAAGTCCGAGGACAGGTTTGAAAAATTCTGCACCAGGACTACACGTGTGCTGGTCTAAATGTCTCAGCTGAGAAAGATTTTCAACAAATTACTGAGATTTGTTGGAAATAAAAGGGGTTATGAATGGGAAAATGACAATTTCAACAAGATTTCAAGGCTTTTCAGTAAGGAGAGTAGAGAGCAACTAAGATTTATGGAAACAGTGGATGGGGATTGGGATAATCCTAAGTGTGCTGAGCACCTGCAGATTGAGGGAGGGAGCTGAGCTGTCCTCTCTGGAGCTTTGAGGTCCCTTCCCACCCAAACCACTCTGGGATTCTATGAAATCATGACATTTATCCCCCAAATCAATCTCCTGTCCCAGTTACCCAGTGCCAGACCCTGTCCTGCATCATAAGCACCAACAGCCTGGATGCACAGCCCATCCCTGCCCTCAGCTGATGCAGAACTGCCAGGAGAGGTTACTTGAACTTTGCACCAGAGCATCCCAACCATGCCAGGCTTTGGCACTGAAGCTTTATGGGAATTTTTTGATCTCCCAGCAGGAGAACCAGCCCAACCCAGCCCCAGGGTCCCCCTGGAGTTGAGTAGGGTCAGGAGGCTGTGACAAGGCCATCTTACTTGTACAGGGTGACATCCTGGTGACCCTGGAGCCTGGCAGTGTGGTCGGGCTGAGCTGCAGGGCCTGCATTGCCCCTGCTGGCAGCCAGGAAGGGGTGGTAGCGTGAGGCCTCCTGGGGATGTCGCACCTCCAGGGCCTCCTGTGGGTCCAGGTACAGCGTGACTGGGATGGCTGGCAGGATGCTGATGTACCTGAAGGGGTGGAGAGGGGACAACAGCTCAGAACAACAGACACAGGGGACACAGGAATCCTGCTGGGTGACCAAGCACCCAGGGCGAGTCTGAGGGTCTCCCAGTCAGGAATTCCAGGTATTCTAAACTAAAGATCTCCCTGAAAATATTCTTCTCTAAAGGTATTTCCCAGGTCATAACCTTGCAAAGAGCCAAGAGTGGAATGAACTCCTGATGAGATCAAATGGATCCCATGGATTTAAGTACAGATACAATGATCTGGTGAAGTTTTCTGCGTGCTGCAGAGCAGGAGATCCCACCAGGGTTCTTCAGCTCAGATCTCTTCCTCACATGTACCATCCACACCACATACAGGTGATCAGATTTTGGAATCACAGGATCACTGAGGCTGGAAAAGCCTCTGAGATCATGGAGTCCAACCATCACCCAGCACTGTCCCCAGGTGCCACATCCACGTGACTTTTAAATCCCTCCAGGGATGGGCACTCCACCCCTGCCCTGGACAGTTCCAATGTCTGACAGCCCTTCCATGAGGAAACTCTTCTTGATGTCCAAGCTAAACCTCTCCTGTCCCAGTCTGAGGCTGTTCCCTCTCCTCCTGTCCCTGTTCCCTGGCAGCAGAGCCCGACCCCTCTCAGCTCCTTTCTCCTGGCAGGGAGTTGCAGAGCCAGAAGGTCCCCCCTGAACCTCCTTTTATTGTTTTACAAAATTCAAAACTTCACCTCCAAGGTCTAGGAAGGCCCCAGGCACATAAAGCCCCTGAGAGCATGGAGAGAAACAACCCTGATTCCCAGAGGAACAGCCCTGGAGAGTTTGGGAGCTCTGCCCACCCAGGACCTGCTCAGAGCTCCTCCTGTACACACGTGGAGTGAGCCCTGTGGAACCAGCTTATGTGACCCAGGAGGATGAAGGACAGAAAAAAGCCCAACCCTTGGGGCCAATCCCCCCAATCCCAGTGCCTGTGGCATTCCAGCCCACTTGCCTCTTGGCCAGGGTGATGTTGTAGTAGCTGAAGAGGGCCGGCCAGTGCCTGAAGGAAAGCTTCCTCCAGATCTCCTCATCCTCTGCTCCCCAGGTCACCTCTGCCTCGGTGCCCAGCTCCCCCTGCCCGTTGCCCTTGCCCTCTGCCCCCTGGGCCCAGGGGGGCTGGTGGGGCTGCAGCCCCGGCTGCTGCTCCCGCTGCTGTGTCTGGTTCTCCAGCAGCTGGATGGGCTCCGATGGGAACACGGACAGGTCGATCTTGGGGTCCCCGGCAGGCAGGACCCCCCCAGGCACAGGCATGGGGGGCAGACCTGCCTCCCCCAGGGGGCTCTGCTCGGTGACCTGCGAGGTGAGGTAGGTGCGGAGGCCGGCGGGGTCCGTGTACACCAGGATTCCAATCCAGATCACCGTCCCAGCCTGTGCAGGAGGAGCAGAGACACGAGTCCCTTAGTGCCACCACCCTGTCCCCTGTGTGGGCTGACCCACAGCACCCCAGCCACAGGGACACCCTCACCCCACTGGAGCAGAGCTCCAGCACTGACCCTCCCAGGAACTGGGAGCGCCCCCAGCACATACAGAACCTGTGATGGTCAGAACCCCAGTTCTCCCCCAAAAACACACAGCAGGGAGGGAACTCCACGCTGGGAGCAGGGACCAGCATGTCTGACACCCCCACACAGGGCTGGAATGGCTCAGTTTGGGGTTCTGGGCACCTAGCTGTGCATGACCCATGGCAGCAGCTCCAGGACTGGGCAGGGGGGTTTAGCTGAAACTGCCAGTGTTGGCTGGCTGGGCTGGGAACACAGGGATTCCCTTAATTCCATTAGAAACATCCCAAACAGAAAGAGGGGGCTAAGCAGGGGCAGTCAGTGGTGTAACCACTGTGGGCACACATGCAAAAGGCAAAGCCTTAAGTCTTTCATGCAGCAAAACATCTCCTGAGTGTCTTTACCCCACATGACCTACAGGAACAAACCACAACTCATCTCAAGACACAGCCCTGCAAACCTGCTCACAGAGAGCAGCTGGGGACTGGGCCAGTTTGGTGGGGACACTGGGCTGGGGGTGCCACCACACACTGGGGATGAAGGGAGGGGGCATGGAAAGGGGCCTGGCCAAGCTGGGGATGTGGGACCTCAGGAGGTTCAACAGAGCCAAGGGAAGGGGTTGGGAGGACCCCCAGTGTGAGCAGAGGCTGGGGATGGAGGGGTGGAGAACAGCCCCGAGAAGGACTTGGGGGTGCTGGTGGATGAGAGGAAACATGTGCCCCAGGCACCCAGATCCCCCCGTGCCCTCCATACCATGATGAGGCGCTGGGCCAGGCGGGTGCGGGCGAAGAAGTAGATGACGCGGAGGCGCTTGGGCAGGCGCAGGTTGCGCAGGGACGAGGGCTGCAGGGTGATGGTGTGCGGGCTGGCGGGGCGCACGGCGGGCGGGCGGGCACGGCACGGCCCCTTCGCCGCAGCCAGGCACGACTCGGGGGGCACCCGCCGGTTCAGGTCGGCCAGCTGGGGGAGACAGGGAGCCCGAGTGAGGCGAGGTCCTTGGGGGGAATGTCTGTCGTGGTGTGGTCGTGTCTCCTCCCAGCCCATCTGCCCCAAATCAGCACATTTACACAGTCACAGAATCCCAGAATAGTTTGGGTTGGAAGTGACCTCGAAGCTCATCCCTTTCCACCCGCACCTTCCACCAGCCCAGGGTGCTCCAAGCCCCGTCCAACCTGGCCTTGGACACTCCCAGGGATCCAGGGGCAGCCACAGCTTCTCTGGGTACCCTGTGCCAGGGCCTGCCCACCCTCCCAGCCAAGAATTCCTTCCCAGTATCCCATTTAACCCTGTCCTCTGGCAGTTTGAAGCCATTCCCCCTTGTCTTGTCACTCCAGGCCCTTGTCAATACTCTCATCCCATCTTTCCTATCAGCTTCTTCAGGCACTAAAAGGCAACAATTAGGACACCCTAGAGCTTATCCTTTCCAGGCTGTACAATCCCAATTCTCTCAGCCTTTCCTCCCATCAGAGCTGCTCCATCCCTCTGATCATCCTGGTGCCTCCTCTGGACTCGCTCCAACAGCTCAGTGTCCTTCCTGAGGGTGTCTCATCCCCTCAGGTGTCCTGTCCCCAATCCCTGTGTATGTAACTGAGCCAGTACAGCCCTGAGACTTTAACAGCTCAGGGCCTCAGGATCAGAGGAAACAGCCTCAAATTGTGCCAGGGGAGGTTTAGATGAGATATTAGGAAAATTCTTTCCTGAAAAGAACTATCTAGCCCTGGCACAGGTTGGAGTCTTCACCCCTGGAGGGATTTACAAGCCACATGGATGTGGCACTTGGGGACATGGGCCATAGTGACCAGGGTGGTGGTGCTGGTTGAGTTTGATGACCTTAAAGGTCTTTTCCAACCTCAGTGATTCCATGATTCCCTGAATCTATGGGTTTTTCTCCATGTAGAGAGTGCAATGCCTGGCTGTGCTCCCTCCAGCCTCCCAGCACAGCAGGGAAGGGAAGGCCAGGGCAGCCCCGTGTCCCCTCCCACCTCCATGCGGCGGATGTCGATGGACAGCACCGTGGTGAAGAAGAACATCTGCAGGAAGAAGTCAGACACCAGGCCAACCACAGCAAAGAGGCAGAACTCCTGTGGAAGGGAGACAGGGATCAGCTCCAATTCTAACCTCAGCAAACCCTTGCCCAGAGTCCAGGCCTGGGTGTTTTACTGACAAACCCTGTTATATCCACCTCTGTAATGGCTGAGGGTTTAGGGCTGGAAAAGGCCATGTGAGGATGCAAGTGTTTTATTCAGATTGTCATTCTTTGCTCTTTTCAGCCACAAACTGTGTGCCTCAGGGCCATCCACGGTCACATGGGCCAGGAAAACAGGGCAGGGGGACAGAAGAACAGGAAGCTGGGACATGGGAACAGGACACTGCCAAGAGAACAGGGCAGTGGGAAAGGGGAACAGGATTCTGGGACAGCACCTGGGGACGTGGCCAGTGGTGGCCTTGGCAGTGCTGGGGAATGGTTGGATTCAATGGTCTCTGGGGCTTTACCAAACAATGCCATGACTTTGTGCCTCAGGCCTGTGTCCTGCCCTCACACTCACCTGGATGGCCGGGACCAGGGTGAAATACCCGATGAGGATGATGCCAAGCTCCGTTGCCATGTTCTTCATGATGGACCAGCTCTCGTTGCTCAGCCCTGGAGGGAGAGGCAAGGACAGGTCAAAGGAGCCTCTGCACTGGGGCCAGACACAGGCACAGCAAAGGGATCTGCATTTCCCTGCTTTGGAACTACAGACAAATGGCAAAAAAAGCTCTTTCAGGCTAAAATTCCAAAGTGCAAAAGCCCACTGAGGTTTTGGGGCCTGGTTTCCATCTGGGATACAAACCACCTGTGTTTTTAAAACTAGGGAGACTTCCCTGGGCATCACTCTGGAATCTCTCCTCCCTGATGGTCAGAAACAGCTTTGAAGTTTGCAAACTCCATTAATCCGTGCTTTGAGCACTCAAATCCTTACTCAGGCACAGAGTGGTTGGAGAATGGAAAAGACAGCTTTGTCACAATTCAGGAGAATTCTGTGCCACCTGTGGATTGCCCTCAGGATACCCCTGACGTGAGGATAAGGTGCTCCATATCTACACCAGGAGACCCAGCTCTCCATTCCTAATCATTCTTTAAACTTACTTAGCCATGTTCCAGTCAACATCCCAAAAAGCAGTGCCCACAATGACAGGGTTATATCAGTTCTTGGCATTAAAAACAGGACAAAAAGAGGAGCAATTCACCTCATTTCCTCCCCAGACCAGTATGAGAACACTCCCCCTCTCCCAGTCCTCAGGACTCCCCAGTTCTCCCTCCCTGGAGTCTCCCAGGGCAGGGTCCCACCTTGGGCAATCCGAAGCTTCACCTCCAGGTCCACAGGAGTGGAGACAACGGATTTGGTGAGGACCAGCACGTTCTCCAGGCCAATCACCACCACCAGGTACGGGAAGATCTCCCTGCAGGGAACAGAAGCAGAGCTGAGGAGGAGATCCACGGTGAAAAGGAAGGGAAAGGCAGGTGAAGCAGCAAACACACACCCTGGAGCCCAGGGGAGGGGACACCACCCAGTGCCAAATCCCTTCTCCCAGGGCCACTCTGTGATGAGGGAAAGGGTTTGTGCTTCATCTGCTTTGGAGAGAGATCCCATCTTTGCAAAGCTGCAGAAATTTCTGGAAAATGGCCATTGTGGAGCACAACTACATTGGGGTTGGTGCTTCCCAGGGGGGATAGAGCCCTTCCCTCTCCAGGGAACCCCATACACCCGGTACAACGAGGTGTAAATAGAGAGATGGACCCAACACTGTAATGGACTTGGGGGTAATTAGTCATCAGGGGGGGGAGCAGGGAGCATGTCCCACCTCCCACAGGGACCATCTGATAAACCACAGCTCAGCACCACACCAAACACAGATTTCCAACTGAATTCCCAGGCAAGGAGCAGAGGCAGGGCCTGGCTCAGACACTCCATGGGCCAAAGCTCCAGCTCTGGTGGCTCCTGAGTGATCCCAGCCCGGGCAGTGAAGGACCTTCCCAGCTGGGAGGACACAGCAGAAGGGCTGGAGCTGTGCTCTGCAGGCACAACACCAGGAACAGCCCAACTGTGCAGGTGCTTTGTGCAAAAAGAACCTGAACTCTGCCAGGGAGAGCCAGGCAAACACCCTGTACTGGTGTTTTATCCCTTTGGAACACGTGCACCCAGCAAAGACCAGCCAGGGTCACCACCAGGAATTTCTTCAACTCCTCCTCTCCCCCCCAGATTTTGTCCTTTCTTTTGAACTGCTCAGCCTGGATCCAAGAGAAGCTGTTCTGTGACAGAACTTGGGAGATGGCAAATCTCATTTCCCTCCTGCTAAAGGTAAGCAAAAATCCTAAAGCTTCCCTGTGGGAGTGGTGGATTTGAAGGGATCCAAGGAGAATGTGTGTGCACAACATCCCTGGCACATCCCTGACAGGTGAAGAACAGGGTTTTGGGAGATCAGTCCTGCTCCCTGCCTTTACCTGCCATGACCTCCCCCATGATGTTTGTGTTGGCCCAGAGGCTCCAACAACACCTGCACCCAGATGTTGTCAGCAGCCTGTTCCTCACAGCCCCAGCCAGGGGAAACATCTGGCTGGAATTGCTGCTGACCCCGTGACTTCAAACCAAGGACTTCCTTGACTAACACAGGCTGGACCAGCAAGAGCTCCACTGAAAGCAGGATTACCAAAAACCCCCAAAACCAAACTCCACACACCCTCCTGCAGGTATCCCAGACACATTTTAGCTCTGACAATCATGCAACACTTCGGCCCCTTCACCTTCTGTCCAGCTGTGCAGGCAGTGAATCACAGAATCCCAGAATGGTTGGGAAGGATCCTTCAGGAGCATCCAATCCACCCCTTTCCATGGTCAGGGACACCTTTCACTAGCCCAGGTTGCTCCAACCTGGCCTTGGACACTCCCAGGGATCCAGGGGCAGCCACAGCTTCTCTGGGCACCCTGTGCCTGCCCACCCTCCCAGCCACCAATCCCTTCCCAATATCCCACAGCAGCGTGTGAATAGTATCATAGGAGCCCTGAAGAGCTGGTTCTAGATCATTCCACCCCCTTCCCCCAGAGAGGGGCTGCACGTACCCTCCGTTGAGCGTGGGGGTGAGGCCGAAGAGGGTGCAGAGCCCCACGGACATGAGCAGGGAGCTGAGCACCGTCACCACCGCCGCCAGCGCCAGGCCCCACTTGGACTTCACCATGTCGATCTTCCCTGCAAAACAGAGCCTGGGTCACCAGGAACAGCCAAGGCCATCAAATGGACAAGGGACCCTCATCCTGACTGGCTTCAGGAGGGAACTGAGCCCCCCACAGCACACAAGGGAGGCAGTTCAGTGCCAGGGTCTGGAATTCAGCTCCCAGAGCCTCCCAGTACATGAGTGGGACACAGGACAGTGCTGGTTTACAGCTCCAACTAGGCCCAGCATAGCACTGAGGGGTGAAAAAAGGAACTGAAACGTGCCCAGAGAGGTCTAAACCCACCAGCTCAGAACATGGAACTGCTCTGTCTAACAATGGATGGAATAAACTGGGAGAAAACTCATTCCTGTGGCATTTAAAGCTGCCTAGGACAGAAGACACCTCAGGAGATATCACAGAATCATGGCATGGTTTGGGTTGGAAGGGACCTTAAGGATTATCTTGTTCCAACCCCTTGCCATGGGCAGGGACACCTTCCACTATCCCAGGCTGCTCTGAGGACTGGAGTCTGTTGTGAGGGCCTTGCACCCCAATCCCTCACAGAGTCCAGGCTGCCCCCCAGGCTGAGATGCCCCCAACCTACGTGTGGAGAAGTAGATGTAAGCGAAGAGGATGATGTAGGTGGTGACGAGTGGGATGAGCTCAGCGATGCCGATCTCCTCCTTGAAGTGCACGTGGACCACGCTGTCCTCCCGCAGGGAGCAGTTGGGGCTGGGGTGCAGCAGCTTCAGCCGGGAGCGCAGGCTGCTCAGGAACCTGTGGGGAGACGTTCTGAGGTCCCTCCACTGCCCCCAAAAACCAGCACACTCCCCACAGCTCAGGGGGAAGCAGCTCCACAGATACACTTGCACTAACAAGGCATTGTTCTTTCTGAGCCTGTTCCTTGGTGGACCAAACCTCACAAACCTTAATTCCCACCAAGATTTGCTGTTCAGACTCTCCAAATCTATTTAAAACAAGGGCTCATCAACCAAACTCTGGGCCCTGGGGAACAGAACATGCCGTGGTCTCAAACCCCCCCAGACTTTCCACCAAATCACAGAATTTCGTGTAGAAATGCTGGGAAAGGTGCCACGTGACAGCCCTGGGAGCTGAGGGCTCTTGCAGAGCAAGCTTGGACTCCTGTGCTGTCAATCCCATCCCACGAATCCCTTGGGGAATTCTGTGCAGCACTGAGTCCTCAGACACACTTGATGCACACTGGCTTGGCCAAAAGGCTTTCACCAGTGGAACCAGTACTTACTGGGAAGCAAATCAGTTTGTGTACAGGGAACTGGGTCAGAGCAGCCCCACTGGGCCCTGGATGCCACAGGGACTCCCACTGGCATCTCTGGATATTATAAATAATACTTTTAAAGAGGAACTGAGAAGCGATTGCATTTAATTCCCTTAAAACACAGCGAGTTTTCTCCCCAAAGCAGCTCCCTCAGAAGGTCCAAAATACTCTAAACCACGGGAAAACTGAGATTAAAGGAAAACATGGCATTTTCCAAGAGCAGCACAGGGGATGCTCCTCACCTGGAGTCGTAGCGCTGCAGCCCCAGGGTGATGGTGTAGGACACCACACGCCTCCTGTTGGACAGGCTCACCCCGCTGTACTTCCCTGGGAGCCCAAACAGCAGGTCTGCAAGGACACAGGAGGGACAGCACGTCAGGGGACAGGGGACACGGGAGTGTTCCTGGTGGAGAATATCAGTGAGAATGACTGCTCTTATGGAAGCACTTCCTGGTGGTGCTGAGACCCCATAGATGGGGGTCAACACCTGACCCAGGGAGTGGAAATGGAGCACCACAAATACTGTGCTGGCACTGCTGAGGCCCCACTGCCAATCCTGGGGGCAGTTTTGGGGTCCCCAGTGGAAGATATGGAGGGGCAGAGGATGTGCAGGGAAGGGAACGGAGCTGGGAAGGGGCTGGAGCAGCAGGAGGGGCTGAGGGAGCTGGGGGGGCTCAGCCTGGAGAAAAGGAGGCTCAGGGGGGACCTTCTGGCTCTGCAAGTCCCTGCCAGGAGGGGGGAGCTGGGGGGGGTCGGGCTCTGCTCCCAGGGAACAGGGACAGGAGCAGAGGGAACGGGCTCAGGCTGGGCCAGGGCAGGGGCAGGTTGGAGAGTGGGGAAATTCCTTGTGGAAAGGGCTGTCCAGCCCTGGCACAGCTGCCCAGGGCAGGGGGGGAGTCCCCATCCCTGGAGGGATTTCAAAGCCCTGTGGATGTGGCATTTGGGGACGTGGTCACTGGTGGCCTTGGCAGTGCTGGGGGACAGTTGGACTCCATGGTCTATGAGGGCATTTCCAATCCCAGTGAATTTGATTCCGTGATTCTCCCTCTTTCTCCTTTCCAAATGAGCTCCATGTGCTCCAACCACAGCAAGCTCACACTCTGGATGCTCAAAAATAACCTTTAAAGCAAACTCACTTTAGGGTTACAACTCTTTTCAGACATGTCTCATTATACATTTTACACTTCCTGCCATGTACAAAGGTTCTTTATACCCAAAGGATTAAAACAGCATCTCCTCTGGCATTGTGGAACCACTAATGATCCCACACATTGTCAGAGAGGTTTTCTTTAATTAAAGAGAGAAAAATCTCTCTATGAGCTCCATTGTCAGCTGGGGCTGTGTGCAGGGAGCCACCAGTGAAGGCCCTGAGGAGCAGGATGAGTGTTCATTTATCCCTGACAATGGGGAGCATGACAGAGGGAGAAGCCAGGCTGGAGCATGTGTGGAGTGAGAGGAACAAAACACCTGCTATTTTTACCTGCAGAAAGGAGCCTGGCTGAGTGAATTATTAATTTTCCACACTCTGAGCTCAAATATAGATGCAAAACAAGAGCTGTCACAGGTTGGGCAGCTCCATTTCAGCTGCTGAGAGCGACGAAACACCACCCAAATTGGTACTTTCAGCAGAGCAGATATTGGAATTAGTGAGGATGGAATAACAATGGGATCTGTAGGTGTCTCACAGCTTCTCTGGCACTGCAGCCCCTCACCTTTGAGAGTGGCTGACGTCTGCAGGGTCTTGGGCTCATGCTGGTGGATGGTTTTGAAGATGTCTGGGTCAGCATTGAAGCGCTCCCGGTCGTTCTGCCAGAAGTTGCCTGGAGACAGCAAGAGGCAGCCGTGCTCCGGGAGCAGGTTCTGCAGCTTCTTGAGGCCAGGCAGGAGGTCTGTGACCTGCAGGCAGAGCTCCTCCAGGCTCCTGACTCCAGCACTGAAAGGCAAGCACAGGGGAGTGGAGCCCAAACAGCTCTGTGTGTGTCTAACTGTGCCCAAGGGAAGGCAGAGCTGCTGAGATGGACATTCCAGGGACCTTCATTGCTGTGTCCCTGCTCTTCCTCCTCACAGCTGAGGAGCAGGAGCCTCAGGCTCTGCCCAGGATCTCCCTGGAACTGTGCACAGGCTCCAGAAGTCCATTCTCACTCCTCTGGTGCTGCCTGCCCACACAGCCCTCACTCCTCACCCATCCCCACTTCCACTCTGAAGACACCCTCACTCAGCAGAGAAATTGTCTACCTGCAATTCCTCTTCCCAGCCCTCAAACCCCTTTCCATACGTCTCTCCACACAGTGAATTGGATGTTTTACACGAATCCTGACCAGCCTTCCTGAGGTGCATCCTTTGAGGTGCACAGACTGCTCTAAAATGTACCAAGGATTCAATGCCTCGCTGGGCACTGTGATTTCCCAACTCCCCTGNCCACACAGCCCTCACTCCTCACCCATCCCCACTTCCACTCTGAAGACACCCTCACTCAGCAGAGAAATTGTCTACCTGCAATTCCTCTTCCCAGCCCTCAAACCCCTTTCCATACGTCTCTCCACACAGTGAATTGGATGTTTTACACGAATCCTGACCAGCCTTCCTGAGGTGGATCCCTTGAGGTGCACAGAGTGCTCTAAAATGGATTCAATGCCTCGCTGGGCACTGTGATTTCCCAACTCCCCTGCTCTGTGTGAGCCCCAGAGCCTCAGAAATCCATGGAGCTGGGACTGGCATGAACTGGAAGCTGTGTCTGCTCCCAGACTTCCTCTACCACAATGCCAGAACCCTCAGCAACCACTGATCCAAGCAAGACTCAGCTTGGGTTCAGAGGAGGACCTGGTGTGAAGGCCAGTGACAGAACCAGCTGTTGGACAGACAAGGAGGTGCTGCTGGTCCAGAAGAGATATTTCTTTCTTTCCTTGGAATACAGAAACTGGTGGGATCTGCCCAGGAAAGGCCAAGTGAAGAAGAGAGACCAGTCCCTGCTGGCTCTGGCCTCTCGAGTCACAGGAAAGTGGTTCCACAGGAGATTTTTCCTATAATAACTACAAAGAACTAACATAGAAATTAATAAATGATGAGCTGCCTTTGTGAAGACTCCCTCCACAATCCTATCCTGTGGCTGTATGGCAGGACACCTGGAAGAGTCACAGCTACCAAGAGACAAGACTGGACAATACACTCAAAAAGAAGGTGTTTGTAGGCACAAAAGTTTTGGGAAGGAAAATGCAAAGGGATTGATGCAGTGACACCTCTGGGGAGGCTCCAGGACGAGCCTGCTGACCACGGGGTGTATTTCAGCCTTAGGCAGCTCTGAAAGGCAACACTGCTAACAGGTTGCACCACACACAGGCCACAGACACTCCCCTCTGCCAGGCAAACACTCCCACCTCCTGCCCCTGCCTGCTGGTCTTTAACACAAAAAAATACAAAACAGAAGATAGAAGAAGTCTGTCTGCATATCAAGATCAGCTGTGCTCAGCTTTGATAGGGACAAGAGCAACAGACAACAAGAACTTCATAAGGACTTTCAGAATGGCTGTAATTTCAGAATTTATCTCAAAGTCTTTCCTGAAATATCAGAGTCCATCCCCCACATCCTGACCTTACCCCAAGGTTTAGGTTTGAGTGTTGGAGTGTTTTTCTTCTGGTAGTATGAATAATAATAATAATAATAATAGTAGTACTAATTTTGCTTCCAAATTGCCTCAGGGCTCAACAAGGGCAGCGTCGAGGAGAGATAATGAGAATGCAATGAGAATACAAGGGAGATAACAAGGGGACAACACAGTCCTGGGTGTGAATTGTTTCTGCCTTGGAATTGGGAACAGATAATTATATTATCTCATAGGATAACAGGGGAGACTCTCTGGCCTTAGAGCAAACTCAGGCAGGAGCTCAGCCAGGAATTCCATAAAACCAGGAACTCACATAAAAACCAGGAACTCTCAGATAAAAAACATGGAACTCAATGGAAAATATAGTTTAAAAAATCCCCACCAAGGTAATTTGTTGTCTATAAAAGGCATTCTTGGTTCCCCAGCAGACAATATGAGGGGTCTTTCCTTTAAATTCCTGACCCCTTGGTGGGGGGAAGCAGAGCAGGCCTCATTCCTTTGGGCCCCAGAGCTTTGGATGCAGCACCACATGGAAGATGCATTAATTCACAGGAAAGACAAAAAATTGTGGTGCAGGAAGAACCAGGGTGACAGGACAGTGTCAGGGAGCTGCTGGAAGGGGAACCACCAGTGGGATTTCCCACAGACAGGTCAGAGAACCAGGACTGGCACAGGGTGCCCAGAGAAGCTGTGGCTGCCCCATCCCTGAAGTGTCCAAGGCCAGGTTGGATGGGGTTTGGAACAATTTGGGACAGTGGAAGGTGTCCCTGTCCAGGTCAGGGTGGGACTGAAGGAGCTTTAAGGTCCCTTCCAGCCCAAACCAGGCTGGAATTCTGTGATTATTATGTATTTTTATGAATAACTTGTGATAAGGCCCAGGGACATCTGACAATGACAAAGCCCAGGAACACTGTGGACTCACAAAAGGAACAGAGGACCTGAAGTGGATGATTTGAGGGCTGGGATAAATTTAATCTTCTTTCTTTTAACAACACAAAGGGCAAAATCCCACTTGGGGGTTGAATAGAGTTTCTGCTCTGAGGTGGGATCTCATTAGGGAGATGGAAAAGACAGAAAGATGGAAGCTGGGAAGACAGAGGGACACAGGGATGGCAATAAATCACCTCATAATGTGTAAAACTGATGTGAGTGGCCATGACAAAGGTAGCTATGATCAGGAAAAGCCTGTCCATGGAAAATACCACACCACCAGTGCCAAGGGGAGGGCCCAGGATGGCACATGGAATACTGAGCCCCTCACCAGTGAGCCAAGAGTTTTGTGTTTGGCTTAACAAACACAGATCTGGAGTGGGGAGTGTGAGCTCCCCCTGGAAATACCTGGAAACAGGGGAAAGCTATTGCTGTACAAAGGCTGTGACAGGATCAAACCAACCCTTCCTGACTCTGACCAGAAGATTCCTGAGGATTATCAACAGCTGAAGGACAGGGAAGTTCTCCAGCAGAAACGTGCTCTGTGTGCAGGATGGACCCCACGCCCCTTGTCAGCACTGATCCCTCATTTTCCTTAATTCTGAGACTCTCCTCAGCTCCAAGCTCCTCCCCAGACCCAGAGGCAGTGTTTTCCAGGCCTTACCTGTCCCTCAGGGCGTGGTTCCTGACCTCCTCCACCAGCTGGAAGACGCGGGACAGCGGGGACCGGAACACATCCACGGCCAGGAAGTTCTTCTGCCACGGGGACACGGTGGCTTTCACAAAGATCTGCTGGATGTAGGCCACGGGAGCACCCACGTACTGGGGGGACAGAGTGGCAGTGAGCTCCTCCTGGGGCAGGAGCAGCCACAGCCTGGCAGCCTCACGGCCAGGGCTGCACCAGGCTCTGTTTTCCCTTCCCTAATTAGAGGTGGAACATGACAGGACTAACTGAGCAAGAACAAAAAGAATCTGTTTCTCCAAGAGGCAAAATGCCACTGATGGCTCTGGCAGCAGCCTGGGGCACTGCTGTGGGAGGCAGGGGCTGTCACTCCTGCTGCATTTGGTCCTGGAGGGGAAGGCAGGGGCAGGGACTCACTGCCACTCCCAGACACCTCTCCCAGTGCTCCAGGTCTGCCCAGCCTGTGCTGCAAGGTTGGATTTGATGGCCTTAAAGGTCTTTTTCTGTGACTGTGTGTGAATCTGCTCTGTGCTCAGGTGACTTCCACGTGGAGAGAGTGAGAGCTGGAGGCAGCAGGAGCATTAAACCAACAGGTACCTCAGGGAATCACTACCCCAGTGGCTCCAAGCCCCATCCAGCCTGGCCTTGGACACTTCCAGGGGTGGTGCAGCCACAGCTTCTCTGGGCCACAGGTCACACAGCACAGGTCACACTCAGCACAGGTCACACAGCACAGGNCAGCACAGGTTAACTCAGCACAGGTTAACTCAGCACAGGTTAACTCAGCACAGGTTAACTCAGCACAGGCAGTAGCTCAGCAGGGCCATTCCCCCCAGCCCCAGCAGGACTCACCCAGTCAGGTCTCTCCCCGAGGTCCCCATGAGGTGACACCACGCCCGGCCCGGGGGGAGCGTAGTCCTTCACTGGGGTGCTGAACTCCACCGGGCCTGTCCCTGGCAGGGGCAGCTTCAGCAGGGGGTAACTGGGGAGAGACACATCAGGAGACATCAGAGCTGGGGCTTTTAACAGACCTCACTGGACAGAAGAGCTCGAGGGGCTA
Organism: Campylorhamphus procurvoides; assembly: GCA_013396655.1. Lineage (NCBI taxonomy): Eukaryota > Metazoa > Chordata > Aves > Passeriformes > Dendrocolaptidae > Campylorhamphus > Campylorhamphus procurvoides. The sequence continues at coordinate 63,526 of WBMV01001478.1, forward strand.
AAAACACCAAGCACAGCCATGGCTCAGTTATTGCTTACCCCGCACAAACTGAGACATTCAGGGCTTTCCAATGGCTGCCCAAACCCTTTATAATCCTCTCATTTTCCTCATTTAGACTGAAACTATTTCCAAAACTTGTCAGTAACTTCATTTGTTCTCACAGCACTTTCAATAGCAGCAATGAGACTCCTAAACAGATACAAAATACTGACCTTCGGCTGAACGCAGCACCTGTCCCACAACAAAGACTTTAAATATTCAAAAGCTGAGAAACTGCAGTTTCAGAGAGTTTAGAATTGGGTTTGTACCTCCAGAGGTTTTTAAAAGCTGTTAAAAGCAAATGAGAATTGAACTGGTGGCAAAAGCCAAGCTGCTGATGCAGAGATCCATCGATGATCTGGGACTGTCAGCAATAAAATGAACTGGAGAATGAACTTCAGTCCTTTTGTGGCCTTACAATTCCTGATAAATTTTCTGTTTATGGCTGAATTTTCCTGGCATATTGCCAGAATGCATATAAAGGCCTTGGAATTGTTTTCATGCAATGCTCTGCCCACTTCATTGGGGCTCAGTTTGGATCATCAAAGGCCAGGGAGGAGCAAGCAACGAGGCCTCAGAGTGAACAACAAAGGGCTGGGAGAGAACAATGAAACCAGAAGCAAAGCTTGTCAGATTTGCTTTCTCTTAGTCTGAAAGAAATACAACATCTAATTATTAAAATTTCTTTGTGCAACGGGAGGGAAGAGGAAAAGGAATAATAAAATACAAAAATCCAATCCAGTGATAACAAAGCAGAGTGACTGACCAGGCGACTGAGGGGGAACGATTTTTACCCTAAAAGATTTTGATGTTGATGAGCGTGTCCAGAAACCCAAGGAGAACATCTGAGCTTCACACAGGGTGCTCCTGCAGAGGTGGATCCCCCTGAGTCCCCCGAGGGTTTGGAGAAGCCACAACAAACACCTCCTGCAGCCTTGGAGTCATTCCTGCCTGTTTGCAGCCTCAGCTCTGGCAGGGACAGGCCTGCACAATCCCTGCTGTGCACAGAGGAAATCCAAGGATTCCCCCTGCCAGAGGCTCAGGAAGGGCAAGAGCTGGTGGCAACAGCTCGTTTTCACCCTTGGCAGGTGCATCAACAGACCTGGTTCTAAATAAATTCTGATGGATTTGCCCTGTTTCCCACGGACAGGGCCCCAAAATGCTGCCCTGGGAAGGGAGAGAAGAGAGGCCTCATCACACCCCCCCTGCTCCAGGGGCACTAGGAAATCCCAGGAGACTGTTCTCCAGGGACCTGGAGCATGAGGAGTGAGAGGGCAGCTCAGCTCCCCTGGTTACCAAACAAAACCTGGGAGACACTGAAATGTTCCTTCAGGAATACATAAATATACACATACACACACAGGGGCTCTGGTTCCAGCCTCTTCTGAAATTCTTCTTTCCTTACTAGAAAGACCTGGAGCTCCTTCCCAAGGTCTGACTTAGATCTTCTCACTCTCTGCAAGTCCCTGCTGGGGTGGGGAGCCAGGATGGGTCCTCTGCTCCCACAAACAGGGACAGGAGCAGAGGGAATGGCCTCAGGCTGGGCCAGGGCAGGGGCAGGTTGGAGAGTGGGGAAATTTCCTCCTGGAAGTGGCTGAGACAAATCAGAGAGCTCTGTCCTGGGAAAAAGGAGCGCTTTCCAAGGGCACAAATCATGGAATTTCAGCAGTAANGCTGCAGATCTGCCCAGCCTGTGCTGGAGGGTTGGATTTGATGGCCTTGGAGGTCTTTTCCAGCCTAAATGGTTCTGTGACTGTGTGTGAATCTGCTCTGTGCTCAGGTGACTTCCACGTGGAGAGAGTGAGAGCTGGAGGCAGCAGGAGCATTAAACCAACAGGTACCTCAGGGAATCACTACCCCAGTGGCTCCAGGGCCCATCCAGCCTGGCCTTGGACACTTCCAGGGGTGGTGCAGCCACAGGTAACACAGCACAGGTCACACAGCACAGGTTAACTCAGCACAGGTTAACTCAGCACAGGTTAACTCAGCACAGGTTAACTCAGCACAGGCAGTAGCTCAGCAGGGCCATTCCCCCCAGCCCCAGCAGGACTCACCCAGTCAGGTCTCTCCCCGAGGTCCCCATGAGGTGACACCACGCCCGGCCCGGGGGGAGCGTAGTCCTTCACTGGGGTGCTGAACTCCACCGGGCCTGTCCCTGGCAGGGGCAGCTTCAGCAGGGGGTAACTGGGGAGAGACACATCAGGAGACATCAGAGCTGGGGCTTTTAACAGACCTCACTGGACAGAAGAGCTCGAGGGGCTAAAAACACCAAGCACAGCCATGGCTCAGTTATTGCTTACCCCGCACAAACTGAGACATTCAGGGCTTTCCAATGGCTGCCCAAACCCTTTATAATCCTCTCATTTTCCTCATTTAGACTGAAACTATTTCCAAAACTTGTCAGTAACTTCATTTGTTCTCACAGCACTTTCAATAGCAGCAATGAGACTCCTAAACAGATACAAAATACTGACCTTCGGCTGAACGCAGCACCTGTCCCACAACAAAGACTTTAAATATTCAAAAGCTGAGAAACTGCAGTTTCAGAGAGTTTAGAATTGGGTTTGTACCTCCAGAGGTTTTTAAAAGCTGTTAAAAGCAAATGAGAATTGAACTGGTGGCAAAAGCCAAGCTGCTGATGCAGAGATCCATCGATGATCTGGGACTGTCAGCAATAAAATGAACTGGAGAATGAACTTCAGTCCTTTTGTGGCCTTACAATTCCTGATAAATTTTCTGTTTATGGCTGAATTTTCCTGGCATATTGCCAGAATGCATATAAAGGCCTTGGAATTGTTTTCATGCAATGCTCTGCCCACTTCATTGGGGCTCAGTTTGGATCATCAAAGGCCAGGGAGGAGCAAGCAACGAGGCCTCAGAGTGAACAACAAAGGGCTGGGAGAGAACAATGAAACCAGAAGCAAAGCTTGTCAGATTTGCTTTCTCTTAGTCTGAAAGAAATACAACATCTAATTATTAAAATTTCTTTGTGCAACGGGAGGGAAGAGGAAAAGGAATAATAAAATACAAAAATCCAATCCAGTGATAACAAAGCAGAGTGACTGACCAGGCAACTGAGGGGGAACGATTTTTACCCTAAAAGATTTTGATGTTGATGAGCGTGTCCAGAAACCCAAGGAGAACATCTGAGCTTCACACAGGGTGCTCCTGCAGAGGTGGATCCCCCTGAGTCCCCCGAGGGTTTGGAGAAGCCACAACAAACACCTCCTGCAGCCTTGGAGTCATTCCTGCCTGTTTGCAGCCTCAGCTCTGGCAGGGACAGGCCTGCACAATCCCTGCTGTGCACAGAGGAAATCCAAGGATTCCCCCTGCCAGAGGCTCAGGAAGGGCAAGAGCTGGTGGCAACAGCTCGTTTTCACCCTTGGCAGGTGCATCAACAGACCTGGTTCTAAATAAATTCTGATGGATTTGCCCTGTTTCCCACGGACAGGGCCCCAAAATGCTGCCCTGGGAAGGGAGAGAAGAGAGGCCTCATCACACCCCCCCTGCTCCAGGGGCACTAGGAAATCCCAGGAGACTGTTCTCCAGGGACCTGGAGCATGAGGAGTGAGAGGGCAGCTCAGCTCCCCTGGTTACCAAACAAAACCTGGGAGACACTGAAATGTTCCTTCAGGAATACATAAATATACACATACACACACAGGGGCTCTGGTTCCAGCCTCTTCTGAAATTCTTCTTTCCTTACTAGAAAGACCTGGAGCTCCTTCCCAAGGTCTGACTTAGATCTTCTCACTCTCTGCAAGTCCCTGCTGGGGTGGGGAGCCAGGATGGGTCCTCTGCTCCCACAAACAGGGACAGGAGCAGAGGGAATGGCCTCAGGCTGGGCCAGGGCAGGGGCAGGTTGGAGAGTGGGGAAATTTCCTCCTGGAAGTGGCTGAGACAAATCAGAGAGCTCTGTCCTGGGAAAAAGGAGCGCTTTCCAAGGGCACAAATCATGGAATTTCAGCAGTAAATTGGTGCCAACGACCATCCCTGAGCACTCAGCACATGGAGAATGCAGATGTGACACAACAGAGCAGCCCCCTGGATTGATCTCTGGCCAGAAAACACCTGGACTGTAGTAGAAACCAAGGAAATGCAAGGGGCTATAATTAGTTTTATTTCTTGTTTTAAAGGGATTAACAATATGTGTCCTGCAGCTGCAAAGCTACCTGGCCAAACGGAGCTCTTCCCAAACCCCTTGGAAGCATGGATTTGTCCTCCTCTTCAGCACCACTTCCCTTCTCAGCTTGGAAAAAACCACAGCAGAGGCTGAGGAGGATCACCAGGTCACATTCCTTCACCTCCTGGCAATGCACTCCCTAATTCCATCCAGGATACCAGGGGCACATGGGACCCCAGAATGGTTTGGTTTGGAAGGGACCTTCAGGACCATCCAGTGCCACCTCCTGCCATGAGCAGAGACACCTTCCACTGTCCCAGTTTGCTCCAAGCCCCCTCCAACTGGCCTTGGACACTCCCAGGGATCCAGGAGCAGCCACAGCTTCTCTGCCCACCCTGTGCCAGGGCCTGCCCACCCTCACAAGGAAGGATTTCTTCCTACTACAGGAAACAGATGAACCTCCAGGATACAGATGAAGTTCATGGCACCCACCCCACCATCACCAGTGCTTGAGCCAGAGCTCAGGCTCATACAGAGGAAGACTTAAAGACCTCAGACCCAAACTCACCTTCCCACAGCTACTGCAGCATCCTGTGCAGACACCCTGTCAGAGCTCACCCCTGAGCACAGACACCCTGTCAGAGCTGCCTCTCACCAGTACAAGGGCCCCACTCCAGAATAGTTCTGACCTAATTAGCAAAGCCACTTCTCCAGCCAGAGTCAACACCCAGTCACCAGCAGTTAATGCAGAGCAGAACAGGAACTGAAACACCCCAAAAATGGCTCCCAAAGAGGGAGCACTTCAGCCACACCTCAGTTTTTTGACGAGGTTCTCTTGCTCTCCACGGGTGCCATGTTTTTAACCCCTGTCTCTCACCCCTGTCTCTCCCAGGGTCATTATCTGCTTTGCTAACGAGCTACTGACACTCATCAAAGAAAACAGACTCTTCACTTCACACCTGATGGTGTGTTGGATGAATTCCTGCAGCCTGGAGCTAACCAGTCACTGCAGAGTGCTCAAATATTGGCATTGGGAGTGCAGACATTGGCACAAACCCACAGGTCCCACACACCACCTGGCCTGGAGCCTCAGGGATGTGCTGGGAACACTAATCCCCTGCTCTGAACAATGACAGGCCAGGCACAAGGCCTGGCCCAGTGGGCATGAGGTTCCCAACAATAAGGAATAATAAGCCAGCTGCTGGTGACCCACACCAGTTTCCTCCTGGCTGGGAAATCCTGACTCAAGGAAGAGGAATAAGCATGGAGGTTTTGTATTGATCCCTCCCAAAACACACCACCTGTGGGTGAACATTCCACCCTGCAATCCTGCATTCACCCTGGGCAGAAGCACCTAGGAGAGCTGGAAAGAGGAACCTCGGGCAGCTCTGGGAACCCATTCCAAAGGAGGAATGAGGTGAAACGATGACTAAAGTGACTCAGGACACACATGAAACTCTGGTTTGGCTTTGCTGGGTGCAGCTTTCAGGTGAAAAGATGCCACAGGAAAGATACACCCAGCAAAGCTGGTCAAAAGGAGAATACTTAGAATCTCATCCAAGATAAAGCAAAGGTAGGATCCACTTGCTTGGGCCCTGTAGGAGCTTCATGTTCTACAGAGCAAGAGATCTGAGTTAAAAACTGTCCCTGACAGCTTCAAGGACTCCTGTGGAGCAGTGAAAAATCAGGAAGCAACACCCTGACTGCTGCCCACAACTACAAAGGGCCCCAGCCAGGAGAAGCCACCCCAGGGGGTTTGCAATACATGGAAATAATCCCTCTGCTAATCCTTTAAGGGAGATGTGAGAGCAGCCTGTGTTACCATCAGAGCTCAGAGGGAAACCCACAGCTGTGTCAGCACAGGCAGAGCTTTTCCAAAAGCAGAGGAGCAGATCCTCACATCGGGAGTATTTTGACCAACACAGACTTGGAATTAAAGCTCAAAGACAGAACCTGGATATGCACATGCGTGCACAGGCCTGAGCACAAAGGTTGGCTCACCCCACTGGCAATGATTCCCATGCCCTGTGACATTTCTCAGGGAGGTTATATCTTGTATCTAAGATAAGGGCCCACAGGGAGAGCAGGGAATTTACAACACACACACGTGTGTGCCAGGGATGAAACAGAAGAGTGCAAACTCCAAGGAGAGCAGGGCAGGCAGGTGTGGACACAAAGATCAGCTTTCCTCCTCCCCATTTTTAATTCATGGCTTTGGAGGCCACCACCAGCTGCTTGGGGGTTCTTACATCTCATTTATGCTTTAGCTCACTTATTCCATTAGTTTCTTCTTATTAATCCACATGAAGACACTTCACCCTTGCCATTTCTTTTGTCCCATCAAAAGGGATGACACAAACCCATGAAGTTTGAATAGAAGAGAGACTCTGGGTGGGTCTGGATGAGAGAGCAGTGCCAAGGGAAGCCCAGGAGGGTTCTGTGTGCCCACAGCCCCACAGGGGGACACTCACCAGCAGGCCAGGATGCAGAGGGCAGTGAAGAGGATGATGGGGATGGGGTAGGAGGCGCAGAGCAGCCCGTGGCTGTAGAAGGCCCCCGAGATCCTGGCGCGCAGCCGCTCAGTCAGGGTCATCCTCGGCCGCCGTCTCCTCGCTGTCACCTCGCTGCCATGTCACCTCCTGCATGGAGCTCCCAGTGCTGCAGGGGAGCAGGGCAGCCTGTGGGAAACAGGGAAAGGGGAAAAGACATTATTAGCGTGTTTCAGAAAGATCTTTGGAATTTAGGAGGGATTTCCTGGCTGGGAGGGTGGGGAGACCCTGGCACAGGGTGCCCAGAGAAGCTGTGGCTGCCCCTGGATCCCTGGGAGTGTCCAAGGCCCGGTTGGATGGGGCTTGGAGCACCCTGGGCTGGTGGAAGTTATCCCTGCTCATAGCAGGGGCCTTGAGGCCCCTCCCAGCACAAACCATTTGGGGATTCCCTGATTCTATGAAGTGACTGAGCAGATCCAGCTTCTCTGTCCAGACTGGACCACCCCAGTTCCAGGAGGAACTCGGCAACAACACAAAAAAGCTGGTCCTGGGGCAAAACAATACATCAGTAGTAGCTCCTTGCCCAGCCCAAGCCATCAAGAGCCCCTCTGGGGAGCACCACGACACTGGGAACAATTCCTGCTAATTGCAAGGAGGAAAACTTGGTATTTACTCACTTCACCTGCTGTGGAACAGCAGCATTCAGTAAGAACACATAAAGCATTCTAAAGCCAGTATTTCCTTATTACATTTTGAGGGGCTGGATATTAAATCCTGCCTCCTTCATTGGCTTTACACTGTGACAGAGCAGGAACTACTCCTGCTCAAAGTCATTTCCGCAAACAGACATTATCTAACCCAAAATAAACCCTCTGAATGCAGGACAAGCACTAAAGGAGAACCCATGTGGGGGATTTCCTCCCTTTGGCACGCCTGCAAAGCCAAGACAGAGTTTGCCTGGAAGAGGACATTGGGACATTCCCACCTTGCAGCACCACAGGAGGCACTTCTGGTTCACTTCAGGTACAAGAGACAGATCCAACCTGACCCTTCCTCTTGTCCTATCCCTTGTTCCCAGGAGCACAGCCCGACCCCTCCCCAGCTCCTGCACATCCTTACATCCCTCCTGCACATCCTTACAGAAACCAAGACTGACCTGCACAAGGAACAAACGTAGAATTTCCTCTGGCAGGAAGAAATCAACTCTAAGCTGCTACTTTTCCCGAGGTAAAAAGCTTTAATCTCACCCAGCAACAGTAACATGTTCCAAATTCTTTACATTTCTGGCTGAAAGCCTTTTACAGCCTTCCCAGGAGCCTCCCTGGACTCTGGGAGAAGGGAAACACAGCCAGTGGCAACTCAGAGCCCACCCTGAGCTTAGAGGAAGGACTATCAAAGGTAGAAACTTCTCCCTTTATAATACACAGAAACCTGGTCTTTAAGTATATTCAACTCCCCAGTCTTCCACAAAATATTCTGGAATTCTTGGCAAAGGTGTCCTAAAAACACAAAACTGAGGTAGTGAAGAGGAGGGGAGGGAATAAGGAAAAATAAATAAATCCTTGTTCTGTGGCAATTTTTGTTCACACACTCCTGGGCTGTTCCAGGCACACACAGAGCAGGATTCCACGATCCACAGCCTCCCCTTGCCCTGCAAACAGCTCTGACCCCTGCTGAGCCCTCAGCACCACAGTGATGTCCTGGGAATGCTGGAGCTCAGCCCCACAGGCACCCTGCAAACAAGAGGAATCAGAGTTCCCCCGGAGATGCAAACAGCCAGATGCTGGATCCCTGACAACAGCCAAACACTGGGATTTCCCTGTCCTGAGTTGGGCCATGGGGTGGCTCACAGCCTCCAGAAGCTCAAAGGGATCCCCAACTGTGTCACTGCCATGGGAGATCCCAAATCCCACATCACCACAGGGGAGAAGGGGAAGGGGGAGAGGCACAGAGCTCAGGAACCCAGCTCTCCCTGCCCTCAGCGAGGGCCGGGCACGAGACATTCCTCTGAGGACTTCAGAGGTGGGAAAACAAGAGCCAGGCTCGGGACAACCCTCCTTCTCAGAACTGCTGCACAATGGGCTCTAACACCGAGGTCCTGCTCTCCCCTCGCATTCCCAGGGGAAGAATGAGGTGCTTTGTGCTGAGAGGGGACACAGAGGTCACGGGGAACAGAACACTTCCTATGGGAAAAGCACAGCCGTGCCCAAGCCCGCTGTCTGGAAGGGGTTAATCCCAACTCTGCTCCAGCAGGAAGGAGGCTTTGGAACAGCCAGGAAGGCCTCAAGGGATTGTTCTGCACAGAAGGGTTACTTTTCATATCCAAGAAGTAGAAACTCCTCAATAAATTAGATTTCAGGCTGCGTTCTCTCCATCCCAGCTCTACGGCCACAACTGTGGGGAAAGCCTGAAGCAAGTTTTGGAAGCAGATTTCAACAGCCAAAACGTGCAAACCCACTTCATTCTCATCTTTTTGACTGTTTTCCCCCCGCTACAACATTAATTTATGTTTTGAGTTTAAAAATTCAGAGGTTATCTGAAACCAACCCCATTGTACAAGTGGTATATAACTTATTTTACTAATTATTAGCCATATCTTGAAATGCTTGAGCAGCAACAATGACAGATCCAAGAAGAACACTTCAACAATTTCCACATCCCAGATAGTTATCTGCTCCCAAAACAGGGGCTGACATCCAAAACCAGTTTCCAAACCTGTTTTCAGGGCATTTTTTGAACCTTTTTGCCCTAAAAGAACCTCAGCAATACTCCTGCCTTGGGAGCATCACTCACTGGATGAGTGATCCAGTCTATCCAATGCCCTTTTTTCCTCCTAAAATACTCTCAAACAGCACCAGACAACAACTTGTTTAGTGTGGATGAGATGACAGAATGTTCCATTGAAGAGCCACGAAACACAAAAGTTTGGGATGTCACAAAAATAGACACAAACTTTAAACAAGGGTTGTCAAAATGTCTTTTTTAAAAGACTTTTTCAAACACCTCTAAATCTCCTCCACCATCTCTTGGCAAATACTGAACTGACTCTAAGTGGCAACTCCTTCATTTTATCCCAAAAGTGACCAAGTTCAGCCCTTCCCATCCACCACATTTTCCTCTGAACTTCTCAATCAATAAGATCAATCAATCCAGCATTACTCAGATCAGTGTTAATTCCTGCTGTACGGTCAGTTTTGCAACCAGCTGTGGCTGCCCCTGGATCCCTGGAAGTGTCCAAGGCCAGGCTGGACAGGATTTGGAGCATCCTGGGATAGTGGGAGTGCCCCTATGGCAAGGGGTGGGACTGGATGATCCTTAAGGTCCCTTCCAATGCAAACCCTTTGGGGATTCCACTGTTCTATTAAAAATGTGCTCAAGAAAACCCCTCATGGGAGACTCCTACAAAACTCATCTGCCTGAGATCCAGGGGAGGGCCCTCACATGGACAGAAGGCTCAAGGATCGTGAGGAATGTCCAATTCCTGCACCAGTGGGAGGGGATCAGGCACTCCCAGAGGGAACTGGTGTGTGGGAGACTCAGTTTCCCCGGAATAAAGGTGCAGTGTTGACATAAGCAGCACTCTGATTTCCTCTTTCTCCTGGTGGCAAAGTCCAGCTGAATGGAGAGTTGTCAGAAACAGCCCAAAATGCCTTTGGAAGTTCAAATCCAGTGAAGGGGACATGCTGCACATGGGGAAAACATCCTGGGGTCCTGATCCTTCATTCCCTGCAAGTGTGGGCTGAGGCACTCAAAATGAAGGCAACTGTGTGCTAGGAACTGTTAAGGATGGAATGGAATGACTGTGTAAATCCATGCTAAGTGTCACACACAGTGCTAGGTGTCCCTCCTCTTCCTCAGCATCCCACAGAGGAGAACTGGGGAAGGCACTGGGAAGTTCACAAGGATATGGAGCAGCTTCCATAGCACAAAGAAATGTGGGAAGACACTGCCAGCTGGAAAAGATTTTATCAGTGGCTGTATAAGGCGGAGCTGATGGGAGGAAGCAGAGCAGGGAAGGGATATCCCTGGATAACTCCTCCTGGGATAACTCAGCATCAAACCAGAGGAGCAGCTCAAAATAAACCCTTGGCTAAGCTGGGAGATCCTTTCCCCAGGCCACTGTCCCTGTCACGTGGGCTGCAAAGCCAGGGGATAATCCCATGGAAATGGAGCTGTGAGGCACTGCTGAGCCAAGCCAAGGGCTCCTGTGGCTTCAGGACCCCTCGGCCACGAGCCCCTTGTCCCCAGTGTGCCACCAGCTGCCAGTGTCTGATGGATAGTCCCGTTTGTGCCGCTCCCAGCCATGGTCTGGAACCCCACAGGAAACCTGAGGGGCCTGAGCCTGCCCTGGCACACGTCCTTATGCAACACATCCCACGTGACCCTTTGGAATAATCTCCTCCTTTCTGTTTAGCAAAGGAGCTGCTCCACAAGTGGCTGGGGAATCACTTTCTCCTAAAAATACCAGAGTGATGCAACAGCCCCGTGCAGTTCCACCCCAGAGCTCCCCCAGCACCCCCTCTCTTCCCTCTCCCAGCAGTACATCCCCACCCAGAGCCAGGATCAAACACTGGGAACTCACCCAATTGCAAACAGCTCACCCAGCACACTCCTGCAGTGCTCTGCTCTCCCTACTACAGGTAGTACTTCTACTAATGCCCTTTTCTGATCCTCTCTGTGAATATCTCATCCCAAGCCTCTTGTTCGGGGTATGAAATTGCTAAAAAGCTTCTGGATGATCCACCTGGACCTGTGCAAAGTGTTTGACACTGTCCCACACAACATCCTCGTCCCTAAACAGGACAGACATAGATGTGAGAGATGGAAAAATAGATATTTTTATAATTATTTTTAACTCCTCAGTGGATAAGGAATGGGCTCGATGACCACACTCAGAGCTGTGGTCAGGGGCTCCATGTCCCAGTGAGACCAGTGAGGAGTGGGGTGCTCAGGGGTCGGGACTGGGGCCAGGACTGTTCCCCATCTCTGTCAGTGACAGACAGGGGGACTGAGCCCAGCTGGGCCAGTTTGGTGGGGACACTGAGCTGGGGGTGCCACCACACACTGGGGAGAAGGGATGGGGCATGGAAAGGGGCCTGGCCAGGCTGGGCATGTGGGGCTGTGCCAACCGCAGGAGGTTCAACAGAGCCAAGGGAAGGGGTTGGGAGGACCCCCAGTGTGAGCAGAGGCTGGGGATGGAGAACAGCCCTGGGAAGGACTTTGGGGTGCTGCTGGGTGAGAGGCAGTGTGTGCCCCAGCCACCCAGAAACCCCCCATGGCCTGGGCTGATCCCCCAGTGTGAGCAGAAGGACAGGGGGGATTGGTTTCCCAGTGCCAGAGGGCAGNGGTGAGACCCCCCTGCAGAGCTGCCCCAGCCCTGGGAACAACAGCACAAGGGTTGGAGACAGTGGAATGAGATGAGCTTTAAGGTCCCTTCTACCCCAAACTACAATTCTCTGTCTCTCTGTTATTCCTGAAGTGGTGACTTTGCCAGATCCACCCTCAGTGCCATTTCTGAGTTTCCAGCACTACACATATTATGGACAATGAAGACTCAAACCCTCCCCAAAGCTGCCCCAACTCTCCACTAAAGGACATGAATTGCATAAAATCCAGATAACCCCTTCAGCACAGCCGTGACAGATTTCTGTGCCTCGCACAAGGCCATCCCACATCTGCACTGAAGGACACACCATTTTTCTCCCTGTTCATGTGCCTCATCCTGCCTGCAGTGAAAGGCCCTTCTCCCCCTGCATTTCTCCTGCCCCAGTCATGGTCAGGGACCCACAGCACACATTAAACCTCGTCAGCAATTATAGGTTCAGGGAGAGGAGGCAGAGCTGGAGGGGCCTCCAAGGGCTCCACATTAAGTCCCTCACCCAGAGCATCGTAAGTCGTGCTCAAATTATTCCCAGCAGATGTTTATCCCATTTGCTCCTAAGCAGCTGGAGACTCCTCAGCCACCCTGAGCAATGTCTGCAGGTACCAGGAGCTACACAGGGTTTGCTAACCTGGGCCCTCCCTGCCATTTCAACCACTCCTGAGCTGTTCCAGTGGGCATGAAGAGCCCGACAGCCCTGGGAGCAGCACCTGAAACCATGGAATCACTGAGGGTGGAAAAGCCCTCTCAGACCATCGAGTCCAGCTGTTCCCCCAGCACTGCCAAGGCCACCACTGACCATGTCCCCAAATGCCACATCCACAGGGTTTTGAAGCCCCTTCAGGGATGGGCACTCCCCCCCTGCCCTGGGCAGCTGTGCCAGGGCTGGATAACCCCTTCCAGGAGGAATTTTCCCAATATCCAACCTAAACCCTCTGCTCCTGTCCCTGTTCCCTGGGAGCAGAGCCCGCCCCCCCCCGGCTCTCCCCTCCTGGCAGGGACTTGCAGAGCCAGAAGGTCCCCCCTGAGCCTCCTTTTCTCCAGGCTGAGCCCCCCCAGCTCCCTCAGCCCCTCCTGCTGCTCCAGCCCCTTCCCAGCTCCATTCCCTTCCCTGGATACAGGAATGTCTTTTTTGTCCCAAGGGGCCCAAAACTGATCCCAGCAGTGGAGGTGCTGGCACTGCCCTGGGCCTGTGTCACACCACGGTGACACAACCCAGGATGCTCCTTGTAACCAGTGAATTCCTGGAGTGTCCCCTCCGTCTCCCCAGGACAAGCAGCCTCTCCTGCCCACACTTTCCACAGCCTGGGGTGATTCACACTCAGCCTGTTCAGTTCATGTCACTCTACCAGTGTCACATCAAAACCACTGTCACTGTGACACCTCACCACCACTGGTACTGGAAAGATCATCTCACATCCTGCAGCATATTTTCCCATTTTCATGCTCAAAACTTTCACCCTGTCTCCCTACAGGAAGCCACCAGGTTCCCTCAGTTATGAATGACACCTCACCAACCATCCTGGTGCCTCAGTTGGTTGGTTTTGCTTGAACCCCAACGATCCTTGTGACCTGCAGCCCCTTTTCAGGCCACATTTAATTCCTCAAACCCATTTCTCACTCGTGAATCACAGACCACCCTGCAGCCCTTCCTTGCTCTGTGCCATTTACAGCTTTAACCTGCACAGTTAAACTGCCATTTCAGGGAGGACTGAGACCCCACAGCCCCTCCCAGTACACCCAGCCCCACTAACGAGCGGGTTACTGGTGCTCTGTGCTCATTTACCCCCATTTCTCTCCATCACAGACTGGCACCTTCTTAGGCTCTGGGTTTTTTTCAGCCTCACCTACTGGCCCATGTTTTTGGCACAGAGATCAAACCTCAGTGGATCCACGACAGCAGCCAGAGAGAGCCCTGACACCTTATCCTAGAAAGAGCCCACTGCCCTTGCCAAGGGTTCTCCAACCAGTCCCTTCTCTCTGCAGGATCTCAGGATGGCTGCTCCTCCCTCTCTGTGTCCCACACCTTCACCCATACCAACTGCTCACTCTCCTCCAGCATTTCAAAACAGCACTGACTCTCCGTGTCTCCAAAGACGCCTCCTGAAGCTTTTAAGGCTTTTTTTAGTCTGTACTTTGAGCACATGGACAAAAATACCTCCCTGGAACGACAGCTTGCAGAGCTGCTCTTCCTTTTTGTGGCCTGTCACCACCACCAGTTGCTCACCAGGAGCCAAAAGATGCTGAACATTCTGGGTTTGGTGATGCCAGACAAGTTTTCCTCTCTGTTCTTTCCTCCACTACCCTCTTGAAGGTTCCTGCTCACATCCAAGACATCCAAAACAGGGAGGAACACGGAATTAAGGGTGTCTGTCAGCATATATGGGGCCAATTTGCCTCCTAGAAGAAAATCCTCCCCAAAGCCCCTCAGAAATAGTTTTGGGGCACCATTAAACACTCCCCAGCAAAGCTGAGCTCTCACAGGAAAGGGGTTTCCTGACTTTCTCTAATTAGACTTGGTCAAACAAAGTTTACATGTTAAACACCAGTATTTTCCTGAAAAATATGTTGTGGAAACTTATAAATCAACATTTCAGAGGGAGGCCTTGGGGTGCAGCACCAGTTGGGTTCCTATCCTGCACAGGGTTTCCAAAACTCATGGATTTGGCCCCTGGCTCTGTGGGGACTGTGTTTCTGTGTTTCTTTTCCACAGAAACCCAGTGTTGGAGCTCCAGTGGTGTTTGCAGCCTGCACTCTGGGATTCTGGAAGCTCTGGCTGTCATTCACCCAATACAGGGATCCCCTCACAGGCAGGATATGAAGGTGACAAAAAGGACCAACCCACAACTCTGACCATTCATCCATGAAACCAACAGCCAAACCCCAGACACAACCCTCAGCACACCTTTCCCTGGGCTGTTCCCCCAGAATTAACCCCAAACTTCCATCAGGACAGTTTCACAGGTCTGCCCTTTGGGGTTTGGGAGGTGCCCCAGGCAGGCAGGAGGGACACAGCCCCTCTAAGGTGAAGGACCTCCATGGGATTGGCTTTCCACAGGCTCTGGGTTTCAGCACGAACACCAGGAAAGGTGGAACACACCAACCTTCCTTCTGGGGCTCCCAGCCCTGAGGGGGAACGTTTGGCTCCTCCAGCATCACCCAGAACTAAATATTATCCTTTCTAATAATCGCTAATTAGGAAGCCAGGCTCAGGAAATCACTGTGCTCTTTCTTCCCGACAGAGAAACCCTCCCCAAACTCCTCTGTCAGGCAGCAAGTCCCAAAGTCTGACTCGGACATTGTCTTTGGCAAACAAACCCACTATTATCCCCCTCTTACAATGCTCGATAGGAGATTAATTCAGATTTTCCCAAGGAACTGCAAGGCTGCTCCCCTCCCCATTCCCCACCACGCTCTCACTCCAGCTGAAATAACTCTTTTCCTGGAAAGAGAAGTTCATTTTTTTTCCCAGGGGAACTCAGTTATGTCAAAAGATCACAACTGTTCGTAGCCACCAGGGCTGTATCTTCACCTAAAGACAGGAATTAGAAGATTCCCTTCAAGACAATCACCCTTAATTCCCTTTTCCTCCGTGTTTTGGATATCTTGGATGTGAGCAGGAACTCTTTCAGAGGCTGCAGCACCACAGAACAGCTAAGTGCTCCTTAAGCCTTTCTTTCTCACCCTTTAATGCTCTGTATAAGGGGGAGAGAGGGATTCAAAGGAATTATAATCCCAGGTATTAGAGCCAAGGACTGAAAAGCTCAGGCTACACCCACTTCCAGTCTCATTTATCCCCAACACTCAGTCCCTCCTTACTCCCAGAGCAGGGGATTGTGTCCTCCACCTGCAGCCACAATTCCCTGGAGAAAGTCTCCTGTAAAAGGGCAGGAAGGTGCTGCAGCTCCCTGCAAAGAGATCCACGAGCATGGATAGAAGGAATCCCAGAATTCCAGACTAGTTTGGGTTGGGGGGACCTTAAAGCTCACCCAGTTCCACCCCTGCCATGGGCTGGGACACCTTCTACTATCTCAGGTTGGTCCAAGCCCCATCCAACCTGGCCTGGAAAGGATTCCCAGGTCTCAGGATCTGCTGGAATTGCTGCTCCTCCCCACCCCTCCTCACATACAACATTCCACGAGAGGCAAGTAAAGCTATTTTTGTTCCTCCAGGTGTACCTG
>WBMV01001478.1:80956-98857 GCA_013396655.1 Campylorhamphus procurvoides
CTCGCGTCTCTCCCGCCGGGCCCGGCCCGTCTCCCCCTCCCCCCCGCGCGCCGGGCCCGGCCAGCACTGCGCGCGCGCAGCGCCTCGCGCCGGCCACGCCCACTGCGCGCGCGCTCCCGGCACGCCGCTCATTTGCATAGCCACGCCCGCATGGATATATCTATCTACTCATTTGCATAGTCACGCCCATATACATTGAATTGGCCATTTGCATAGCCATATTTACGTGAATCTATCAGTGCGCTCATTTGCATAGCCGCCCATCTATATCTCTGTGCGCTCATTTGCATAGCCACACACATATGTAGATAAACGAGTGCTCATTTGCATACCCGCGGCCCCGGCACCGCCCCTCCGGCGCGCCTTGGACACGCCCCCTGGCGCTCAGGCCACGCCCCCGGAAGGCGGCGGGAGCACGTGGAGCGGGAATGGGATGGGGGCGATGGAGGCGATGGGGGCGATGGGGCCGATGGGGCCGCGGCAGCGCCGGGATGGGGGCCCTGGGCACGGCTGTGGGGCAGGAGAGGAACCGGGCACCGGCCGCAATGGGGGAGGGAGGGCAGAGCCGGCCCCTGCACCAGGGATGTGCGGGTCAGAGGCTGCGGGCACACCTGGGTTGAGGGGGGGTTTGAGCACCAGGAGATCTGGGACACCGGGGGACAGCGGCTCTGGAGAGGGAACACTGCACCGGGAGCCCTGGCTCGGTGCAGGGGGCAGGACTGGGACAGACACTGGAAGTGCTGGGAACAGAGGGGATGGTGGCACAGGGGCAGGATCGGGAAGGCTGCAAGGGCCAGGGGCAGGGGACATGCCATGGGAAGGGGCAGGTGGTATCCAGAGGCCAAGGGATCTTTCCCTGTCCCCAGGGAATGCCGACACTNGGATTCCCAGGTCTCAGGATCTGCTGGAATTGCTGCTCCTCCCCACCCCTCCTCACATACAACATTCCACGAGAGGCAAGTAAAGCTATTTTTGTTCCTCCAGGTGTACCTGTTCTATTTTCTAAACTCTTGGCTCATCGGGGAGACAAACCCAGGACCTGTTGGTGCACAATGATCCAAACTCTGACGCCAGACAGGCCCAGAAACCCCCCTGAACAAAAATAGCACCGAGTAACTCAGTGAGAGCCTGACAGGTTCATTCATCACCAGGATCCTGACACATAAAATACTACTGAAACGCTCCTGGGACAATCCCTGATTGCTCTTCACCCCTTTGGGGATGTGATACTTGACTCACCGCTGGAAAAACCGATGGCCCTGTGCCAGCTGAGGGTTGTACCTGGAAAGAGGGAGAAGAGCTGGGCTGGGGGAGGTTCTGGGGCTGTGCCACACGAGCACTGAACGTCCCAGGGTGTTCTCCTCTCATCCCAATCCCAGCCAGCTAATCTCCTTTCTGCGTTACACAACAGCCTGTATAATCCCACATTTACTGCCCAGTCCTGGTTTCAGAGAGGGAGCTCACACTCATCTCTGCCCCCTTCATGAAAAGAAGCCCGGGTTGTCTTTCCACAATCCTGAAAAACACATGGATGCTGCACTCAGGAACCTCTGGCACTAAGGCCAGAATCCCTCTGGACTCCTTTCCTCGGGATTCTCCCAAACACAACCCACAACCAATTCAGCATCCCAACAGCTCATTATACCATATTAGATATTTAACAGTTCATTATATTAAAAATAACCTAAAAATGTTCATTCAGACTCACACAAGGAGGTTGATTCCTAACCACTGACCAAATTCCCAAGCTTTGGGTACTCCAGGGGCAAGATACCAACTGGGAGCACAGAGCCAAGTCCCCAGAAAACCAGAGCAGTGAATCCTTCTGGCTCCCAAGCACTCAGCGCAAACCCCATGGAATAAAACACTCCACGTTCCCATCATTCCCTTTCCATATTCCCTCATTATAACCCTTTTCCATCAGGAACTTTATCCTAACCCTGGCAGCAGAGGTGATGAACTCTCCCTCTCCTCTCCCTCTCTTCACACCTTTAATACCCCCAAACTGGAGTATTTTACTCCACATTCCCACCGTTCCCTTTACATATTCCCTCATGCTAATCCTTTTTCCACAAAGTACCTTCCTCTGATCCTGCAGGAAAGATTAACCCTTTCGCTCCCTCCTTTCCCCTTTTGCACCTCTACACCCCCAAACTGGGGCATTTTACTCCACATTCCCTTCACTTTAATGCTTTTCCATAAAGCATCTTCTCCTGATGCTGCAGAACAGGTGATTTACTCCTTCCTCCTCTCCCCCTTTGCTCTGCACCTCTAACACCCCCAGACTGGGGTATTTTACTCCACATTCCCATCATTCCCTTTACATATTCCTTCCCTTTAACTCTTTTCCATCCGGCACCTGATCCCGCAGGGAACATTAACCCTTCCCCTCGCTCCTCTCCCCCTTTGCTTACACCTTTAACACCCCACCGTTCCCTTTCCCTTTAAAAGGGGTATTACCCCCCTTTTAACCCCGCTCCCGCAGCCAAGGCCTCCCGAACTGCCCCAGGGGCCCTGTGGGGTGTGAGGGGGGCCCGGCCCCATGAGGGGAGCCCGAGGCCCGGCAGCGCTTTGGGGCGCAGTTTCCGCACCCGCGTGGCCCCCCCTCAGCTCCGGCGGGCGGGGACTCGTGGCTGCCGTGCGTGGGGCGGCGGAGCTCGCTCTGTACCCACCCCAAACCCAAAACTCACACCCCAAACCCAAAACCAACCCCAAACCCCGCTCACCACTCGCGTCTCTCCCGCCGGGCCCGGCCCGTCTCCCCCTCCCCNTGGGGCCGCGGCAGCGCCGGGATGGGGGCCCTGGGCACGGCTGTGGGGCAGGAGAGGAACCGGGCACCGGCCGCAATGGGGGAGGGAGGGCAGAGCCGGCCCCTGCACCAGGGATGTGCGGGTCAGAGGCTGCGGGCACACCTGGGTTGAGGGGGGGTTTGAGCACCAGGAGATCTGGGACACCGGGGGACAGCGGCTCTGGAGAGGGAACACTGCACCGGGAGCCCTGGCTCGGTGCAGGGGGCAGGACTGGGACAGACACTGGAAGTGCTGGGAACAGAGGGGATGGTGGCACAGGGGCAGGATCGGGAAGGCTGCAAGGGCCAGGGGCAGGGGACATGCCATGGGAAGGGGCAGGTGGTATCCAGAGGCCAAGGGATCTTTCCCTGTCCCCAGGGAATGCCGACACTGCCCTGGCAGCACACTGCTGGTGTGGGGGGGATGCTGCCAAACACAGCCCCTGCTCCTTCATCCCCAGGAGCTGAGCACTCCCCAAACCAGCCATTGCCTCTGACACTCCCCAACAGTCCCTGCTGCTGGTGGCCCTTCCCAATACATCGGATCCCCCCTTTCCCAAGGACCCACATCCCTGTCCCACCAGCCCCAGCCTCAGCGGGCCTCTCCCCAATGTCCCAAGCTGCTCCCTCTGAGGCCGAGGGAGCAAAGCTGAGCCCGATCCTGTTGGATTCCTCAGCATTGCCCAAGCTCTGGCTCGCACAGCCCTGAGCACGCAGCTGGGGGCTGACCCTGGGAAAGGCCACCCTGTCCTGGCACCAATGGCACCATTCCCAACATCCACTGCCTGGCTGCTCTCCCGCAGCCTCAGCTGCAGAGCGAGGTCCCACCTGGGTCCTGGCCCTGCCGGTGGCCTTGGCTCAGCAGGGCTGCCCCCCCATGTCCTGGTGGCCAAGGCCACCACAGACACCAGGCAGGGATGCTGGAGCGCTGGGCTCAGTCCTTGCCGTGACTCAGCTCATGGTGCAGGCAGAAAGGCTCATTCCAAAGGGCTCAGATCTTGGGGAACACAGGGGGGCAAGGCTGAGGTTCCCCAGCCCCGGGTTCATGGATGCTGAGACTGGGTGAGCACAGAAAGAACCAGGCAAAGGGCAACAGTGATGTCACACAGCCACCCTGCAGAGCCTTTGAGCCAGGAGGTTTTGGGATCCAAGGGTAATCACACAGATATTGCTGCAATTATACACCAGTATATGTAAGTATGCACCCGCTATGGGTGCATTCTAAGCAGCTCCTTTCCCCAAGAACTACATGGGTCTCATCCTCCCTTTGGAGACTGTAGTGCTGCATTGTGCCCTGGGCACTGGCACCATGCTGGGCTGGCACTGCCACTCCATGGCAGAGCATGGAGACCCCGGGACATGTGATCCTACAGCCCCATTCCCCTCCCAACTTCCTCAGAGCTTGGCCAGCTTCTCTGGGCTTCCCAAACTCAAGCCAAAGGGACCATTCCCAAACCTGCAGCAGCACAGGCCACTGAGTCTCCATGGAAAAAGCAGGAACTTGTCTGAGTCCTGGAGTTGTTACCAGCTCTGGAGCTGCAAGGACCTGGCAAGTCGCTTGTCTCTCACAAGCGTGTGGGATGTTATTTCTCTCCCAGGAAAAATGGAAGATCCCAGCTGAGCAGACACCAGGAGACCTCCAGGTCTGAGCTCTGCTCCCAGGATTACACTCACAGCCATGGGGAGGGAGGGGACCTACAACCCTCTCCTCATCCATTCCTGCCCCCTGCCAAGGAGCCAGCAGGGAGTGGTTCCCACAAAGAGATGCACAGTTACTCAATCACTGTACCCTTATCTCATTAAAATTAGGGATTATTATCCCAAAAAGATGCTTCAGTACAGGGAAATCATGTAACTGCTGGTAAGGATTTGGGATGGGAAGCAGGGGCTGAGACAGAAGTTCATGGACAAGGGTTTATCCAGCCCCAAAGCCAAGGATGAGCTTGGGAAGTGCAAGGCATCAGCCAGTCAAGGCTTCACCCAGGTGAGAGGCTGCACACAGAGCCAGGGCCTCACCATCCTGTGGAAGCTGGGAGTGGAGCACCTCTCCCCCAGCTGGAGCTGGGAGCACGCAGAGGATTGCACCAGGCTCCCAGACCATCCCTGCCCCACCCGCTGTGTCATCCACCTTCTGCAGCGCCTGCGGCAGGGGAGGGGGGTGCTCCCCCACCAGTGCCTGGCACTGCCGTGCACAAACACAGAGGAAAAGGTGAGGCAAGGCACACCCAGCCCACAGGGCATCCCCCTTGCCTGTATTCACATGCTCCAAGGGCCATTCCTGCACGTTCTTGCTCGTCGTCTTGGCCTGAGTGCCTTGGGAACTGGGAACGGGGTAGGAGGACAAAGGGACGTGGCAGGCCCTGGGTGGGATGGCCCCAACTTCAGCACCACTTCCTGGCGTGTTTGAGCCTCCCTCCTGGGTCAGTTAGCTGTGCTGCTCTGGAAGGTGCTGGTGGAGCTGCCAGGCTGGCTGGACGCAGGGACTGGCACTCCCAGGCTCACTCCAGTTGTCACAGCCTCACAGGACTGCAGCTGACAGTCCCCTGGCGAAGAACGTGACGTTTCGCTCCTGGATCTTGTACTGGTAGACCTGGACAAGGTCCTGCTCCCCCACCTGCTGCAGGGACAGCCTCTTGATGATCTTCATCTGCAAAGCCAAAGAAACACCATCATATCATCTCTCTGTCTGTCCTGCAGGGAAGGGATCACTGATAAATAACACTCATGCAGCTGTCTGTCCCTATCCCTTCAGTGGCAGCCCCTGCTGAGGGATCACACAGGCCCCAAAGCCCGCCCAGCCCTGAGGAGACCACCACAGGCCAGGCTCAGACCCACCCCCTGGGGAAACTTCACAGGAAATTGGTATTTTGCTCTGCCCTCACCGTGGGGTGGGAGAAACTAGTGCTGTATAAACCTTACAAAGCTTCTGGAGGTGCCCACAGGATTGGTTCTTAACCAGGCTGTGCTGTGCTGTCTCCCTGGGGACTGCAGGCAGTGCTGGAGGTGACAGGGACATGTGCCACCTCTGGGTGCTCTCCCAGGCCTCACCTGTCCGTGCACATCCTTGCAGAAGCCAGTGGCCAGCCCCTCTGCCCACAGGATCAGGTCGCTGTGATGGCACAGGGAGTTTACAACCAGCTCGTTCTCCTCGTCTTCCAAATCCTCATTGCTGTGAACCAGCACCACGATGTTCCCCTGCAACAGGAACAGCACGCAGGGATGACCCACTGGATGGGCCTGATCCCTCAGGGGAAGGAAGGGCAGATGGCAGAAGGCTGGACATGCCCCGGCCATGGCCTGGGCTGATCCCCCAGCGTGGGCAGCAGGGCAGGGGGATTGTGCCCCTGTGCCCTCTGTGGGACCTGAGACCCCCCTGCAGAGCTGCCCCAGCCCTGGGAACAACAGCACAAGGACCTGGAGCTGCTGCAGAGCCCAGAGGAGGCCCCAGAGATGCTGCAGGGCTGGAGCCCCTCTGCTCTGGAGCCAGGCTGGGAGAGCTGGGGGGGTCACCTGGAGAAGAGAAGGCTCCAGGGACACCTGAGAGCCCCTGGCAGGGCCTGAAGGGGCTCCAGGAGAGCTGGAGAGGGACTGGGGACAAGGCCTGGAGGGATACAAGGAGCAATGGTTTCCCACTACCAGAGGGCAGGATAGACAGGATAGTGGGAAGGAATTCTTGGCTGGGAGGGTGGGCAGGCCCTGGCACAGGGTGGGCAGAGAAGCTGTGGCTGCTCCATCCCTGAAGTGTCCAAGGCCAGGTTGGACAGGGCTTGGAGCAACCTGGGCTGGTGGGAGGTGTCCCTGCCCATGGCAGGGAGTGACACTGGATGATCCTTAAGGTCCCTTCCAACCCAACCCATTCTGTGATTCCATGACCTATAAACTCTGGAAGAGCTTGCTGTGTGTACATTGTGTACATACACACACATATATGTAATGTGCAGCCTAAAAATAACTCCAGCCTCTGTTATGAGACAGAGTGTGGCTAAACCAGTCTGTCAGGTGGGGCAGATGGCACTGCCTGAATTCAGAGCAGGTAAATAAAGAGGTGGCCGAAGGGCTGCAGCAACACTCACACCATCACAGCTCTGACAAGGAGCAAAGAGCTACCCAGCACAGCCACTCAATTAAAATCCATCCCCAGAGACTCTGCCTCAGCCGATGCAAGTCACCAAGGACTTAAAATAACATGGAATTCTCAGTCAATTAAAATGTACTTGGAAGCTTCAGAACACCTGAGACAGGAATAGAAAAGCATCAGTGTGGTTGATAATCATTTCCAGCTGCTTTGGAGGTAAATATTCTCTGCAAGCAGAACATCTGTCAGCTTCATTCCATCGGCTTCATTCCTCACCCCAGCAGGAAAATGCCTGGGAGGGGACACTGCGATGTGGATGGCAGAGTTTGGATGTGACTGTAACCATTGCTGGCTGTGGGTGCTCCCAGGAGCTGGCACAGCACTCTGTACCTGATCACACTCCCTTGGAAACCAGCCAGAGAACACACAGACACTGGAGGTTGGTGGGAGCAGGGACTGGGGTGTCCTCCAAGGGGCCCTTCACTTCTGTGCCCTGTGAGAGTCACTAGACCCTCACACAACCATTCCCTCCCCGCCTCCCCCAACCACGGGTGCGAGCCAGGATTCCTGGAGAGCCAGGAGCTCCAAGAAACACTATTTTACACCTCAAATTCCTGCTCACACGTCAGGGACACTGAGAGCCCTTCTCTGGGCACCACTTCCTGGGAATCCAGCTGCACAGGAGCCTGCACAGGTACTCAGGGGCTCACACAACTCCTGAGAGAGGCCCCAGAGCAACGATCTGAATTCCTTGGAGAGCCAAAACCTTCCAAAACTTCACCATGGTCAGGTAGAAAGAGGAAATAAAGCCAGGCTTTGGTGTGGAGGCTCAGGCCGCCAGGGCCCAGCAGGAGCAGTACCTTCAGCTGGGAGCACACGTGCACACGGCAGTAGTGGATGAAGTCCAGCACAGCCACTGGTGTGGCCCCCAGGCTCAGCAGCACAGTCAGGTCATCCACCAGCAGCACAGGGCCCTTCCAGGAATCGCTGTCCGTGGCACTCAGGGACACCCGCACAAAGTCAAACAGGGCCCTGAGGTCGAAGGGGCTCTCACTGGAAGAGATGAAGGTGTCAGGGCCTGGCATCGCCTGCTCACCCACTGACCCAGCAGGGGGACCCTCTGACCCAGCCTGTCCCCTCCCTGCTGTCCCCACTGCTGTGACAGTCACCCGGCCCTGCACTGCCCTTCAGTCACTGCTCCTTTACCCCTGTGTGTGCTGAAACCCTCCCACCTGACTTCATGGATTGGTTTGGATGGGAAGGCACCTCAAAGCCTGTCTCATTCCATGCCCTGCCATGAGCTGGGGCATCTTTCACTAGACCAGGTCACTCCAAGCCCTGTCCAACCTGACCTTGAACACTTCCAGGGAAGTGTTTTGCCCTGAGCTTCCCGTGGGACACAAAGTGAAGTGGGAATAAAATCAAAAGCCAGCATAGATACAGCAGCACTGTTCCCTTGGATAAGAACAAAACTCAAAATAACGAAAAAAAATTAATGAAACAACTTGCCTGGTGTTTTGTTTCACACAACTCTGTGGAGTGTCACAACAAATGTTTTTCTAGACTTGCAGCATGCTGGCAGTGAGGATGGGGGCAGAAATTCCCCCAGAATGCTGGAAAGGGGGACAGAATCCCTCTCTGAGCAGCAGGCAGGGACAGGCCAGGAGGGATGTGCACAGTGCTGGTGTTTCCCTTCACTTGGTGTCCAGCTCTGAGACCTCGGGGTTATGCACCTTGGTGCTCTCAGTGCTGGCTGTGGTGGCAGGACACATGAGGGGGAAACACTCTATGCTGTGCTCAGGCTCACCTCAGGAACTGCAGAGGACTGGGCTGCCCTGGCTGCTCCTCCTCCTCCCCAAACAGCAGGTCAAGGCAGGACTTGAGGCCTTCCAGGAAGACAAGCTGCCCCCGTTCCTTGGCAGCCGTCAGGTTGACTCCCTTGAGAGAGGAAAACAGCAAGTTTCAGAGTGAACAGCTCTGGAGAAATGGTGCAAACAGAACCACACCAATCAACAGACCAATTTCATCAAATCTTATCTAAATGTGTGATAAAGCCAGTGGCTCTGGGGTGAAAGAGTTGGCTCTATGACACACCAGTGGCACATTTGCTCTCCTGTATTTTACCAGGAGATTAAAAAAACCCCACTGTGATTTGGGGGCTCAAACACCCTGGAATTCCTCCTGGGAAATCAGCCTGGCAGCATGGGAGAAAACCAGCTGCTTCTGCAGAGGCAGGAAGAGGATGGCCCAGGCTTCTCCAAGGACCTGTTGTGAGCAATTCCTTCGCCCTCCCTCCGTGGGTGGCAAAACCTTTTGGTTTTCACTGTCTCTAGCTCATGGCTAGGGTTAGGGTTAGGGTTTGCCAACTCCCTGGCACAGCCCACGCACCTGAGCCAGGCACGGACACTTGCACAACACCTGGCAGAAAGCAGCCAGGGCTCCCATGGGAAGAGCCTCAGCCCTCATTCCACAGGGAGAAGGAGAGGGATCATGCCAAACTGCCTGGGGCCCGACTCAAGCCACAGCAGGCTCTCAGTCCTCTGTGGTGGTGAGGCCAATGAGAGCCACGTGCTGGGCATTTCCAGCTCCAACAGGGACACCCCAGAGCTACAGCAGACATGGGGAAGGCTCCAGCTGGAGATCACAGAATCACAGAAAGGCAGGGCTGAAGGGACCTTTAAAGACCATCCAGTCCCACCCCTGCCATGGGCAGGGACACCTTCCACCAGCCCAGGGTGCTCCAAGCCCCGTCCAACCTGGCCTGGGACACTCCCAGGGATCCAGGGGCAGCCACAGCTTCTCTGGGCACCCTGTGCCAGGGCCTGCCCACCCTCATATCAGGAGGGACCTTCTTGCTCTTTCCAACTCCCTGACAGGAGGGTGGAGCCAGGGCAGAGGTGTCGGGCTCTGCTCCCAGGGAACAAGGGACAGGATGAGAGGAAATGGCCTCAAGCTGTGCCAGGGAGGGTTTAGATTAGAAATCAGGGGCAATTTCTTCCCCACAAGGGTGGTCAGGCATTGGAACAGGCTGCCCAGGGCAGGGGTGGAGTCCCCATCCCTGGAGGGATTTAACAGCCCTGTGAATGTGGCACTTGGGCACACGATCAGTGGTGGCCTTGGCAGTGCTGAGGGACAGCTGGGACTCAGTGGACTCAGAGGTCTTTTCCAAGCTCAGTAATTCTGTGATCCCATGTAGTACAATTCTTTCCTGGGGGTGTTGGATAGGCAACTTTTCCAGGCCCC
The DNA here is from genome assembly GCA_013396655.1 of Campylorhamphus procurvoides. Classification (NCBI taxonomy): domain Eukaryota; kingdom Metazoa; phylum Chordata; class Aves; order Passeriformes; family Dendrocolaptidae; genus Campylorhamphus; species Campylorhamphus procurvoides. The sequence goes on from WBMV01001478.1 coordinate 91,063, forward strand.
TTTCAACCCAAACTATTCCACAATAAACTACCCAGGCTTAATTTTGCAGCACTAGCACTTTGTACACGGGTATTCAGAATAATCTGAGGCCTGATCAAACTCCTGCCTGCTGGCATCTGCTCCTGTTTCGAATGGAAGCTGTTTGGATTCCCAATCCTGTGAATCCTGCTACCTGAGAAGAATTTTTACCCTATTTTCTTTCTACTGAGCTGGGAAGGAACATGTGCCTAAATGTTCATTTCCCCTCTAAACTGCCTCTATAAAGCAACAGATTTTTTCCAACACCTCCCCCCAGTAATAACTTCAAAATATCATCGTTATTGGGCAATTCCAAACACACCCAATGGAAAACTTTCTAGCCAAGGACAGATCCAGCTTTATGTGGCAGGTGAGGAGCAGGGAATGGCTGGCAAATAAATACCTGCTGTGCCATAAGGTGGGACTGGGCTGCATGGCAGCCTCACAAACCTCATTCCCTCAGGGATTTTTGGAGTCCACAGAACTGGGAACCTGCTCCTCCCTTCCCTCTGGGAAGCTGTCTGGAGTGTGGGGCCCAGGATGCCCCCTCAAACCAGAACTGCCACTCACCACTGGCCATTCCGTAATGGAAAGCAAAACATTTGGAGGAGAGAGCAAGGAATAGAGTGTGTGAGGCAGCAGGAAGGAGCCCCATCAGCAAACACAGCCATGGGACCAAGTGTGGCCATCAGTGATCAGGCCAGGCCACGTCCTCTGGGCTGTGAGCTTGGAGCAGGGAAGAGAGGACAGGCCAGAGGGAGACCAAATGGGGACAAAGCTGTTTGTCCTTTAAAAGAAAACAAACTTTGTCCAAACGAGGGTGGGAGCACCAACCTGGCGAAGTGCCCTGGTGCTGTTAGTCCTGCTATGGCCCAGCGTGTTCTCTGCAAGGTCATGGCAAAAAACATTGACTGTCCCTGAAAATGAAGTGTAAATCCTCAGGAAAAGAGGACACAGGCACAAAATACTGGGAAAGCTTTTTCCTGCAAGTGAAAATACATCCCTGTATTTAGCTGACACATAAGGAATTGGTTTGGGGCTGGTAGGACATGGCACCCTAGGAAAGCAGTACATACATGGAAGCACCACTTCAGCTGTGTATAAATATTCACTGTCTAATTGCACAGGGATTACAAGGACCAGATCCACAAACCAGCCCTGTAAAGACTGTAAAATCCCCCCTGGCTCCAGGACCTTCCTCCCAGGCCTGGGACCATCCTGTTCCCAGTGGAAACCAAGAGCACCACTCAGTTCTGAAGCTCTTCCAAGTGCAGTCTTTCCTGAAGGCATAGTTATAGAATTACTGAGGTTGGAAAAGCCCCCTGAGATCATCGAGTCCAGCCATTCCTGGTACTCCAAGGCCACCACTGCCCCAGGTCCCCAGGTGCCACCTCCACACAGCTTTGAAACCCCTCCAGGGATGGGGATCCACCCCTGCCCTGAGCAGCTGTACCAGGGCTGGACAGCACTTTGTAGAAGGAATTTCCCCACTCTCCAACCTGCCCCTGCCCTGTCCCACCTGAGGCTGTTCCCTCTGCTCCTGTCCCTGTTCCCTGGGAGCACTTCCCAGAGGAACTACAGCCTGATCCCTGCAACCCCCCTGGCCAACACAGGAAGCCCAGCAGTTTGTCTGGAGCTCATCAGCGAGGATGAGGAGATGGGAGGGGAGGAGCTGGTCCTTTGTGGAATGTGCTGTTCACCTCCCTGCAGCAGGACACAGCTCAGGCACCACTGAGACTGGGATTTGCTGCAGCACAGGAATGACATCCCAGCTGGTCTCCTGTACAGATCTACAGCAGCAAGTCCTCAGCAAAACCAAGAGTGGAGCTACTCTGCTACGAACCACCTCTACTGAGCCTGCCGTGTTCATCTGGGCAAGGGAGGATTAAAGCAAAGACAAGCTGTGATGGAAACTGGGATATAAATAACTGATGTTACGACCTCCAGCTCTGCAGAGCCGGGGAGGGATTCACACCAACCAACCACGAGGGCACCTGTGAAGTTACAATGTAGGAGTGACTCAGAGCTGTTTGCTGAACCCCCCAGGCAAACCGTGCTGTTCTCATCACCTCCTTCACGGCAGCCACCTTTGGTTGGAGGATCAGACAGAAATCACCCTGATTTGCACTGCACATGTGCTCCAGCTAATTCTCATGTTCTTTCTCTCCTCAGCCTCTCCCATAGGGAGATGACAGCAGCTCCTGTTAACTGCACACCAGGAAATCTCACTGCGTTAGGAGATGCAGTGACAGACACGATCCTGCTTTGGGTGCAGGCAAGGATCCCACATTTAACAGCTGAATCTCCTCCCCACACCATTTCCTACCCTGTTTAGCAAGTTCCCCCCAAGATTTCCTCCTCTCTGCACCACAAAGGCTGGGACAGCTCTGTGCTGGGAGCTGTTTTGCTCAGAGTGGATCTGCTCCACAGGGGACTCACACCTCAAGTTTCCACCTGTGAGTTACAGCTCCACAGGGAAAGGCAGTATTTGCTCAGCCTCCCTCACGTACCTCAGACCACTGATCTCTCTTCAGAAGGTAAAACCTGAGCAGTAAATAAAACACAGCTGTTCAGCAGCGCTGAAACTCAGCCCATGTTTACAGCAGGGAATACAGTAGGTGCAACACCTGGTTCCTCAGCACCTGGAAGGCTTTATGGATTCCCAACAGATTATGGATTCCCAACAGAGCCAGAGGAGGGAGGACCAATGCAAGCCCTCACCCCTCTGGCCCTGGAAGTTCACCTGGGCTTCCCACCTGGAGTATTTTTCACCTCTGAGCGTTGTACAAAGAGCTGAGAGCAGCAGTTTGCAGCTCACACAATTTGCTGACACAGGGAATTATCCTGCCTACCTTGTCTCGTTTGTTCATTTCAGGGTACACATAATCCTTGCCCTCACCATGGGAAGGAAATCCCTGAGAACATGGGAACATGTGGCTCCTCATACAGCTCAAACTGATGGCTTGTCCCACAGGCTTGTCACACAATTCCTGTTGCCCATCTCCAACCCTTCCCACCCAAGAGAAACCACATGGAGCTGTAATCATGAACCAATGCCAAGAGACTCACCAGCTTCTGTGCCACGATGTTGTAGTGACTGAAGGACTGGAGCAGGGCCACGAAGCAAACCTTGCAGCCAGCTGGGGACAACAAAACACACATTAGCAGTTCCACTTGGCAGTGCTGTTATCAGAGCCCATAAATCACAGCAGCCAAGCCACAGATCTGTTTGGAAGGACCTTGACATGAGGCAGATCTAGACTTGACACCCCCTTGCTTTAACTTTTACCTTTCTAGAGGATTTCTACATTAGGGGAAATGTTAGTTTAAGAATAGAGGGAAAGGAATAAGAACAAGACGACATCAAAGAAGCATAAGGCCCCTTTTTTGCCTCGTGCCCTGGGACCTCCTGGCACTGTTTGCTGGTGTTACTGTAAGGAGGCCAATGACCGACCATGACATGAATTCCTGAAACCACTGACGTGCCAAAAATCCCATTTTGGCTCTCGTAAGGCAGGTGACCTTGAGTGGAAAAACACACAGAATAAGGAATTTTTACAAAGACACCTAACTCACTAACATGTGGCTTTGGAAAACCATGTGGCAGCCTGGCCTTAGGGGTAGGAACACAATCAGTGTTTGTCAGGACACAAATTTCAAACAGAACAAGTCAGTGTCCCCAGCTGAGCCTTCACAGGGATGTGAAAAGCAGGGTGAAGCCCCAGCTGAGCCAGTGGCAGTTCTGGGGGCAGGATGCCCTCACTCATCCCCTGTCCAGCACTCTGAGCTCCCTTTCAAGCCTGAAAGTCTCAGATTTGCTGGGCTGGTGGCTGTGCCAGCAGAAAGCTGGAGGAGTTGAGTCCAGTGCCCGCTCCATAGGGACGGGAGGTTCCTCATCAGGGAAACTGTTCCCAAAAAAGCAATTAGGCAACTTGCCAGGCCCTTTGTTTGCTTCTTTACTCACTATGAGTGTACCTGCCATTAGTTGACCCTGATATGTGCAATTACATTATAAAACACTGAGGCAGTGAGGAATTGCAATCAACACCTCAGAGCCCATGTGATTTAGAAGGATCCCCAGGATCAGTGACAAAACAAGGCACAGACATTACAGGATGTACCTAAGGGTACAGAGCGAGCCCCAACAAGAAGTCAGGACTGGGATCCATAAATCCTGACCCTAAAGCTTTGTGTTAATCCAAGGATGCCTCATGCTCTGCAAAACCAGCCTGTGCTCCCAGAGCAATGCTGAAGGCAGCTCTGAGGTTCCCCTGCCTCTGGAATGCTGCTGCTCACCCACCTCTGAGGTAGAAGGAGAGGAAGTGGTGCACCAGGAAGCTGCCATCTGTCCGGGTGTCCCGCAGCAGAGTGAATTTACCCTGAAAAAGGAGAAGCAAAGTAATTCACAGAGGAAGATGAAGGTACAAACTGCTCTTGAGAGGCAAGATGCTGCTCAGGTTATAGGGAATTTGACAGGTATCAGTCAGAGGATGGAGTGGACAAGCCAAGCTCCAGCTGCCTGTTTACAATGGGGTGCCAGCACTTCTTCTGGACACAGCCCACAGGAAGGCATCTGAATCACAGAATTGTTAAGGCTGGAAAAGCCCTCAGATCATCAAGTCCAACTGTTAACCCAGCACTGCCATGCTCACCACTGAACCATGTCCCCCTGTGCCCAGTGTGGGATTTGCTGCTTTCTGAAAGAGCCACCCACCACCTGAACACCTTTGCTGTGCGGTGCAGCAGAGCTCTGGGCACAAGGTATAAACCTGGTTTTAATCTGGCAGGAAATTAATTCCGTTCATCAGTGCGTGCTCATTATCAGCCCCAGCCTCATCAAGGTGTTTGTTTCCATTAAAATCTCACTCAGGATGTTTCTTTAATCAATACAAATCACAGAAGGGCTGCTTGGAATCACAAAGAACTTACTGAAGTGGGCTTTTTTTAAACCCCCACAAAAAAGCCTTTTGCAGCAAAAAGCCATCTCTGCACAGGCAATTCCCCAGTGATCCATCAGAGCGAACTCCCCAGTGCCTAAAGCCTAAAGCAGAGCGAATGGAACAGCAAATATTGAACAGAGCTGCAGGGAATGCAAAGCACAGGCAGAGAAGCTGTTCTGCCTCAGCCAGAGACAAAGATCTTCCCCCAAAAAAGGGTTATGGCTCAGTGGCCACTGCACTGACAGGGACAACACGCCAGTGAGCTCCACAATGAGACATGTCCTCTGGGGATGAGCCTGGGGGAGTCCTCCAGCTCAAACAGCACAGGCCCAGATATTCAGGGGTTTATCTCCTGCAACCCCATCCCCTTCAGCTCCCCTCTTCCCCACTGTGGCCCCAGTAGGAGCAGGCTGTGTCCCCACATCCCCTCCCACACGGCTCCCTGCTCCTGCAGGCTGTGCCCAGCACGGTGGGATGCTGTCCCTCTGAGCTCAGGGCATTTTGCTGCTCCAAACCTTCCAGCAATCAGCCCTCAATTCTGCCAGCCCTCACTGCACTGTCACACTGCCCAGACAGCACTGACACAGCCACTGCATCTCAGAGTCACTGAGGGTGGAAAAGCCCTCTGAGTCCACCAAACCCACCCCAAGCTTCCCTTTCCAAGACTCTTATGAACTGGACCACACTGCTATCCCAGTTATTCACTCCCCCTTTGTGAGTCCACAAAGCCATTGGTGGGGACGAAGCCCTTCCAAAGGCCAACCCTTCCTGCAGCACCTTCTCCCTGTGCCCCAGCCCATTCTCTCCACACTCTGCCCTCACAGTGTCTCTTCCTGCAGGCTACGAGGGAGCAGCTGCAGCTACTTGTCAGAACTGCCAAACTGCCTCGTTGGGGTGTCACAACTCCTGGTGACACGGCAGATACACCCACTCCAGTGGCAGCTCCGTCCTCCCACCAGCCCTGCGGGGAAGGCACTTGTCAGCACTTGGAAATGGGCACAGACCAGCCATGGAGCTGCAGGATTTGGGATGGCAGAGCCGGGAAGGAGAGTTCCTCAAAGGGCTGATGCTGGTTAAGCACAGTGGGACACTGACTGCCTGTCAGCCACACCCCAGGATCGGTGGCACTGAGCGGGACTGGGAACACAAATACTCAGGGTGTAGTACCAGGTGAGTCCTTATGGCAGAGCCCAAACTCAGGCTCCCAACTCCAGCCCTCGGGAACACCACTCACTGGCAGCCAGCCATGTCCTGCTGCTACACAGCCAGACAGCTGCACAGACAGCAATCTGGAGCACCACAGGGGCAGTTCATGGCCGTGCCTGCTGGGAAGGCAAGAGCCAACTCAATCCAAGGGAATTCCTCACAGAGGAGCCTTTGGATCCACTCCTTTGTCCTGCTCAGATAGGCAAGTCCAAACACAGGATCTTGAGGCCAAATATTTTGGTTTTGCTTTATGGGATTTCTTGTTCACATCAAGGTGAGCTCCCTGCTTCCAAAGCCAGGCTCCTGGATGGCAGCAGTCCCACTCATCCCACGGCTCCACCATCAAACATACCTTAGAGCACAGGCTCTGCTCTGCCAACACTCCAACTCCACCAAGGGCTCTAGAGATTCACAAGCATTAAAAACCCAACACAGAACCACAGGGACTTGGGAACATACGTGGCCTCAGACTACCCTTTACTACCACCAAGCCTCAGCCAACACCTCTACCAGGTTTGCTTCAAGTCCCAGGGGCACTCTCCCAAATTTTCTGGTGTTCCTTCCCCATCAGACCAGTCCTGCCCTGCTCTGGGCAGCCTGACAAAGTGTGACCTCACTGGTGTTTTCCAGTCCAGGGAGAAACTGGAGACAAAGGGGGAAACTCAGACTTGCAAAATCAGTTATCACCCCAAACCTGTTTTTGTTATCTCAGCTTGTATCTGTCAGAAAAAACAAGGAGTTACATGTAGCACACGGATAATTTATTAATAATTACTGCTAACACTGTGCTCTGTGTGTGGTCACAGACTGGAGGGAAGGGATGGGGGATCCAGAGGGGCCGGACAGGCTGGAGAGGTGGGGCCGTGTCAGTCTCAGGAGGTTCAACATGGCCAAGGGCAAAGACCTGCAACTGGGCTGGGGCAATTCCTGGTATCAGCAAAGGCTGGGGATGAAGGGAGGGAAGGAAGGAAGGAGGGAGAGGGAGGGAGAGATGGATGGATGGATGGAGGGAGGGATGGATGGATGGATGGATGGAGGGAGGGATGGATGGATGGATGGATGGAGGGAGGGATGGATGGATGGATGGATGGAGGGATGGACGGAGGGAGGGAGGGATGGAAAACAGTCCTGAGGAAGAGTTGGAAATGCTGATGAGTGAGAGATGGCTGTGCGCTCAGAGCAGCTGTGGCTGCCCCTGGATCCCTGGAAGTGTCCAAGGTCAGGTTGGACGGGGCTTGCAGCAACCTGGGCTGGTGGAAGGTGTCCCTGCCCATGGCAGGGGGTTGGAATAGCATGAGTTTTAAGGGTCTCTTCCAAGACACTCTGTGATTCTATGATTTACGTTTTAACTGCACAGTTATCACGCAAGGAGAGGGTGTTTAGTTCCAGTGTGACTCCGTTAGCACAAAACCTGCCTGAACAAACTAATGCAGTGCCCTGAAAGAGGGGAAGCTGTACAACACCCCTGGCCCGGAGCAGCGCCGGGCAGCAGGTCTGGGCCACAGTTGTGCTGTAATTCACCACACGGCAGCGACCACGCACGGACACCCTTCGGGAGCAGGTCCCGGCCGTCAATACGGGAACCAGAGCCGTGAGGGGCGGCGGGGAGCCGGGACCGAGCGAGGGCAGGG
>WBMV01001478.1:119290-175721 GCA_013396655.1 Campylorhamphus procurvoides
GGTGGGGATGGGGATGGTGGTGGGATGGAGCCCAGGCAGGGCAGCAGTCCGTGGAAACTTCCAGCACCTGCAGCAATCCCTAGGGGCAGGAAGCTGGGAAAGCTGGCAGGGACCTCTGGGACCAACCTGGAGCTGCCCAGGATCACTTCTTGGACACATCCATGGCTGGAGGCTCCGCCAAGGGTGCCCTGTGTGTCCTGGAGCATCCCTGGGATGCCTCACCCAGGGCCATTCCCGTCCCAGAGGATCCCCACCCACGGCCCCCAGTGTCCCCTCGACAAGGGGGCATCGACCCCACGAGGGCTCCAGGCCGTGTCACCCCAGAGTGCCGAGCCACGTGAGGAGGGACCTTGTGCTGGATCCCACGGGATCCACGTGGGAAAAGGGGATGCTGGCGCGCCCCATCCCACTGGGGGCTGTGTCCCCCCAGACATCAACCCGGGTGGGCAAGGGGGGCCCGAGGGTCTCGCAGGGCTGGCAGGGAGGTGGTGGGTGCCGTGCCCAGGGCAGGGACACCCAGGACAGGGACACCAAGCAGGGACACCCAGGCAGGGAGGGATTTCGGAGCGTCCCCATTAAAGTGGCGGCCCATCCGGGACTGGCTGAGCCCAGCGCGGGGTCAGAGCCACATCCCACCTCATTCCTACAAACCTGCCCGGGATTTGGCTTTGGCAGCAGGGACAGACAGACGGACAGACAGACGGACAGCAGCGGCTCTTTGGTCTCAAAGGAGAAATCCAGCACCAACTCCCTCCTCTCGGGAAGAACCGGCCGCTGCCACTGCCGAGTCTCTGTTTTCCTGGGAGAGTTACTCAAAATATTAAAGGTGAATTACAAAACCGGGAATTGCAGCCACCATTTTGGGCATTTCCAGAGCAAATCAATGAGCTCTGTCTGTCCATCCTGTGAGCTGGGAAGGGATCCCATCCCAAATCCCTTCCCTGCCCAGTTCAGCGCTGCAAGTGGAGCTTTCTCATGGATCCTGCCCTATCCTGGGGTCTCCAAAACCCACGGGAGGGGCTTTTCTCCCCCATTCCTGCTTCATGCTCCTGCCACACCCAGTTCAGGCTGCCCGTGCCATGGGAAGCCCCCAGCTCAGTCCCACATCCCAGTTCATCCCAGCTGGCAGGTCCCAGAGCATCCTGGAGGTCGTGGGACAGCCCCACAGCAGCCCCTCCCTCCTGCCATCCTGCACCCACAGGGGCACCAAAGGGTGCCAGGCTGGGTGGTGGCCAGGGATCCCCTGCGGATGGACGGACAGACAGACAGAGGCTGAGGGGAGGCACAGCCGGGCTCTCATCCCCACCTTCCCAGCTCCTTCCCATCAGCCGAGCGCTGGGAATTGCCTCATCCCACACCCTCGCCCCATCCCAATCCTGGGATAACGGGGGGTGATGGCAGGGCAGGACGGGCCGGGCCGGGATTTCCCCACCACCTCCTGTCCCTCCCATCGCCTCTCCCTGGGCTGCCTCTGCCTCCCTCCTCATCCAGGTACCGCGGAGGCTCAAAACACCCTTTTCCTATTTTTTGTAATTAACACTGATTGGAAAAGTGCAAAGAAATCCGAAAATCGCCCCGAAGAGCCAGGACCGAGGTCGGTGTTCCCCGCCCGGCTCAGGCAGCGCTCCCCTCGCATCCCCAGGGATGCTGAACCCGAGCCCAGGACCGAGCCCTGCTCAGCCAGGCGGGGTTTTAGGGACGGCTTTGCCCTTGATCGGGGCTGGCACCGCCCGGGCCAGCGCGGAGATGACGAGCCCTGATGTGACACCGAAAGCTGGAGGAGCCGCCGCTGCAGCCGCATCGTCCTTCATCCCCCCCTGCTCAAACCTGGGGATGCACCGTCCTGCATCCTCCCCCTGCCCATCCCACCCTTCCCCGGGGAACAAACCCCCTTCAACCCAAGCAGCAGAGCCATCCCCAAGCTATGGAGCCCTGTGGCTGCATGGGGGAAAGGTGGGAGAGGTTTAATAATCATCTGTCACAGCTCTGAGTTGCAAATAGCAAGGTAAATCCTGGGGAAGCAGCACCGAGGGGTGTGGGGAGAGGAGGTGGAGGGCAGTGTATCCCCAGGATGGAGCACTGCATTCCAAGGATGGGAGAACCGTGTCCCAAGGATGGAGCAATGTGTCATTGGGACCAACACCTGCACCCCAAGGACAGAGCACTGTGTCACTGGGACCAACACCTGCACCCCAAGGACAGAGCACTGTGTCACTGGGACCAACACCTGCACCCCAAGGACAGAGCACTGTGTCACTGGGACCAACACCTGCACCCCAAGGACAGAGCACTGTGCCCGAGGATGCAGCACGACAGCCAAGGACACATCCCAGCACCTGCCAGCTGCATCCCACACCTTCTGTGTCTGTGAAATTGCCCAGTCTGCGCAGGGGTGACAAATAAAACTGTCACAGACTGGGGGAAGTCACCCCAAGCACCAGCACCGTCCCCACACCTTCCTCTTTCCCGGCTGGAGGATCCGGTTTAGTACNGTCAGTCAGGCAGACAAAGAGCGACTGTTCCTGGAGATTCGGGGAAGGACGGGAAGGGACGGGAAGGGATGGGAAGGGACGGCCCCGGCACAGCCCAGCCCTTGGCAGGTCACCCAGAGCCACCCTCTTGTCTGGGGCACGTCTCTTCCTACGGGATTTGGGGGATTATCCAGGGGGTGGGTGCCAGGGTCAGCCTTGCACTCCTTCCTATAAAACCTCCAAAGGGGAAAAGGAGCTTCCAGCCTTCCAAATCCTTTGGAAGTTTCTCACAAGGAAGGCACAGGGATGAAACGACAGTGTCAGGGGACAACGTGCCCCCACACCTATCAGTCAGGAAACACAAACAAGCAGCTTTTTATGCTCCCCAGGGTGGGAGCAGCACAAGGAGCCCACTGAGGGATGTCCAGCAGGAGACCCCAGCCCTGGGAACCCCCCCAGGCCATCCAAGGAAGAATTCCCAGTTGGAAATGTGGCTTTCATGGGGTGTCCCGGACCCAGGGGTTTTCCTTCTCAGGGAAAGGGGACTGGAGGCATTAGGGGATCCTGGGAAGTGGTGCTGCTTCTTCCAAGGAAAAGGCTCTTTGCTTGGTGAAGCAGCAGGAATGGCTGGAATATAATCCAGATTGGATTCTGGTTTCAGCTTAAGCAAAAAGGAAACCCCTCCTGGCAGCCTCTGGAGCAGCCCCAGCAGGAGGGGAGGGAAGAGCATCAGAATTAAACAGTTAGAGGAGTGGATGGAGGAGCAGGGGGAGCCCTCCAGGCCGGTGAGTCCAACCCTCTCCCATTCCAACCTGCCACTCCAGAGCTCTCCTTTCAAGTGTGATCCAGCTGGGAGCAGGGGCTGGAATCAAACAGCACCGATCCTGGGCTGCTGCTCCACCTCATCTGCATTCCTTGGGCTGTGGAAACCCCCACCAGCCCTCCAGGGCAGCACATTCCAAGGGTGGGAAGAGCCTTCCTGGCTTCGGGGTCTCCTCCAAGCTCAGCTTTGTGGCTGCTGCTCCATTGTGGCTCAGGCTCAGCCCCAGATCACACCAATTTCCAGCTCATCCTGCACACAAAGGCAAAGCAGACTCCACAAACTCCACAGGCTTTGTACAAAAACCGCTTTTTTTTGCTTTTATTTCACAAAATTGGGTGGCTGCTGCAGGAATCAAACAGGCCCTATACAGAGATCAGGTGAAAAAACCAGCACAGGGATTATTTATACAGGAACAAAACAGTGTCCAGGACCCAGGTCCTCGGCAGGATCAGCACTAGGACAGTAAAAAAAAGTCTCCCCCTGGATCCCTGGTATTGATCACGCTAAAAACAACCTGAGGTTACTCTAAACTGGACTAGGGGCTGCCCCAGAAACCCCCCACTCACCCCACAGCCCTGGGGGGAAGGAAGCCTTGGGATGGGAGGGGAGGCACTGTGGAGGGGGCTGGAAGGCCAGGGCTCACCTCCTGAGTGGTGGAAGTGGTTCTGGAGGCCCCACAATGTTTGGGAGCCTCTCCAGTCCATCCTCACACCCCACCAGCCCTTCTGATCAGGATCAGCCTCAGGGCCTGGCAGGGAACCCCAAACCCTCCCATGGGGCAGGAGGAGGGCGGAGAACCCAAACCATGGGCAGAAAAGGGTTTTTTGCAGGATTTTCCCCCCAAGTTTTGGCAGCCTGGAGGTGTCAGGGAGTGCCCCCAGAGCTGCCTGGTGAGGCTGTTCCCTTCCCAGCCCCCTGGGAGGTGACCCAGCTGTCCCAGCCATGCTGTCCACAGGAGGTAGTTCTGGCATTCCCATCCCAGCCATCCCACCCCAAGCCCAAACTCTAGCACTTCTTCGCTATCTACTTTATCTTTTTTTTTATCTTTTTTCTGTTTTCTTCATTTTAAAAAGTACAAAGTATATGCTCCAAAAAGAGGGACTAAAAACAGGGGTTTATTCCTCAGTTGGCTACGGCACCGAACTACTCAGAGGGAAGGTCCAACTACCACCTCCAAAGGCAAAGGAAAGGTAAAAACTGGAGCAAGAAAACTCCTACCATTGAGTGGTTTGATTCCAATTGATTCACTCCTGGCTTGGTTCACATGGATCAATATTTCCTGTAATAAGTTAGCGGGGCAGCCCTCCCCAGGGGATGTGGCTGCCACTCCTGCACCCCCTGCTCTGCTCCAAGCACTGGTTTGGCCTCTCAGCTCGGTGCTTTGCTCTACCCACAGACCCCAAAAGCTTAAACCACCCCAGAGTGGGCTTGTGCCACGTCCCAAAGCCCTACAGCTCCTGCCCCCACCCCAAACCCTGGATTATTTCACCCTTCCCGGGAGAAGCCAAAGCCCAAAGCACCAAGAGGAGGGAAACCAGCATGGAGCTCTGCCAGGCAAGCAGGCCCAAGGGAAAGGGACATCCCACCAGCAACATGGGGGCACCCCTGGCATCCCTGACCTCCAGCCTTGCCAAGGGAATGCCAAGCCCTGCCAGGCTGGCAGTGCTGGGGAGGGGAAGGAAGGACAGGATGCTGTGTAAGTGTGTGTGTAAATCACACCCACACGATGTGGGGAGGAGGAGGTGAAACCCCCCAGGGGACAGAGGGGAACGGAGGGGGTCCTTTTTGGTCACCACTGTGTTGCTGGGGGAGTCCCTTCCCTCGTCCTGGGCTGCCTAGGGGGCTGCTGAGGCTGGGGGGGCTCCAGCTGGAGGGGGGGTCACTCCTTCTGCAGGCGGTGGTGGCTGTGCTGGGGGGGGATCTGCAACAGAACACAGAGAGAAGTGTGAGCTGCACCCACCAGGGACCCCCCACACCCAGCAGGGACCCCCCATACCCACCAGAGACCCCCTTACACCCACCAGGGACCCGCCCTGCCCACCAGGGACCCCCCCACACCCCGTGTCTGTCTGTCCCACGGAAATTCTGCCACCCCCGTGGCACCTTCAAGGGGCTTTCCCACCACGGGGAATCCAGAAAAGAGGAAAAAATCCCTGTATTTTCACAGACAAGATGCCAGGGATGCAGCTCAGCAGCTGGCAAAGCTCATGCCAAGCAACTTCCAGAGCTGGGGTTGGCACCTCTCCCCTCCAGGCTCTGCCCTGGAGCCCAAACTATGGCTCTTTTCTGGTTAAAATAGATAGAACAGCAGATTCTCCACAAACAGAGCCTGCTCTCCCCTCTAAGGGTGGGTGTGGGTTAAAAAGCAGAGGAATGCAGGGATGCAGCAAGAGGAGGGGAGAAAGCAGGGACAGGGAAAGGGCAGCTCTGTGCCCAGAGAGGAGACACTAATGGAACATGACTGACTTGTTTAGCAGGGGAGAAAAAAGGGAGAAATTAAGATAAGGGAAGAGAGCAAACAGGAATAGAACCTGACACGAGATATTCCCAGTGGCAGAGGCTCGGGAAAAAGGAAGGAAAACTAAGTAAAGCTGGAGGAGGAGAAGAATTAGAGCAAAAATAGCATCAGTTGGAGTATTTCCCACCAGGGCTGGTGAACACCCGTGAGTCAGAGCTCCTGCAGCTCCAGCCAAATGAGATGGGCTTTTCCCAGGGATTTTTTGGGAGAGGCACTGGGAGTGATCCCAATCCCCATCCCTCTGGTCACAGTCACACCAGAGTTTTGGGGTGAAGCAGCAGCTGGGCCCAGGGGGGATTAAAAAGGGCCAAGTTCTGGAGGATTGCCTTTCACCTTCTGGCTTTGGCCACATCCTCACACTCCCTCAAGCAACACCCACACTGGGGCTGCTGAAAATCACCTTCATTTTTGGAGGTGTAGGTTTTATAATGGTTTATTTATCTTCTGCCTCCTCCTAATCAGGACTTCCCTGTTGCAATTCCAGGGTGCCAAGTTTTCAGTGAGGAAATATGGAACTGGATTCTATTCTGGTATCTTCAATATTTGGGCATTGATGGTGAATTCCTGATGCTCCACTGAGACATGAGAGGTTTTTGATCACCACTACCGAGCCTCAGTGTCATTACAAAAAAAATAAGGGATGTTATAAATAAAATACAGGACAATGGAGCATGTTTGGATGCCCAGAGGGGAGAGGAGCACTTAAAGCTTCAAGCAGATCCCTGGCACCCGTCAGGGCTGGCAGAGTGCACAGATCCCACAGAAATGGAGGGTTTTCCAGACTCCTGCAGGATGGAGAGGCCCCAGCAGGGTACCCTGCCCTGGAGCTGCACTTACACAGGCCATTGGGGGCTGCCAGGGGGCCCCGGGGCCCCAGGAGGTTCCCGGCCATGGGGGCCATCCCGGGCGCGCCCGCCCCTCCGGCTGGGTGGATGTTGGCTGAGACCCCTGGCATCATCCGGCCTGCCAGGGGCTGCCCTGGCATCAGAGACCCCGGGCCTGGCAGCTGACCTGGCAGGGAGAGAGACACCATGGTGAGACCAGGGGGTGTGGGAAGGGAAAACCAGAGTGGAGCCGTTCCATGTGTGCTCCAAACCCCCAGGAAATGTCTCTTCATCCCCCAGGGGCAACACACTCCCCCCAGGAAGGGCCAGGGGGCACTGGGCACCTCCTGGGCACACCAGCACCAGGGGGAGGCAGCAGCAAACCCAGTGCTGGCAGCGACCCCCACCAAAGGGCACCTGGGGGAATCCAAACCATGGGAAGCAAACAGGCCAGGATAACCAGGCACCAAACCAGGAGCCCTCCTCCCTGCACCAAGGAGTCTGTAGAGCTTCCTGCCCTCTGGCACCTTGGAGATTGAACCCAAGGGCTGCTGCTGGTTTGCTGGAGACTCCAGGAGCTGAGGAGCTTCTCTGTGTGTGATTCCAGGGTTTGGTGCCCATTTCTGCCACTCTTGACAGGGGATGCAAGAATATCCTAAATATCTTAAAATTAGCTGAGGGAGCTTGCAGGGGAACAACCCTGTCCTGCCCCAGAATTCCTAAATACTCAAGCTGAGAGGAACCAACCAAGGTGGGATTAAACATGGGGGAATTCCTGTCACCTCCTATCCCACCAGGGTGGGATTAAACACAGGGGAATTCCTGCCACCACCACAGCAAAGCCAAAGTCTTGCTTCTACAAACATGTTTTGTTTTCATTTTACAAGTGAAACTGCTCCAAGACAGTGGCTGAAGCAGAAAATGTGGCAGTGTGACCTACATAGGGGGAGAGCTCAGGAACAGCAGCCGTGGGAAGAGAGAAAGCCAAAAGGTTCAATGGAACAAGGTTTAAGAGACTAAAAAAAGCCCTTTCCACGTTAGAGAGCAGGGAGGTTCCCTCTGGCTCCAAAGGATCCCACTGCTACCAAAGTGCAGCTCTGCATTCCAGGGAAGCGGATGAGGAGCCACTTTTAAAGGCTCTCCAAGGTATTTATCTCTATCAAACGAGCCTCTCCCTCTATTAAATCAGCTCCTCGAGGGGCACCGGGGTGAGGAACAGCTTCAGGGCTTGTTTCACTGGAGCAGTGATGCACAGGGCTGGGAGCTGATCCAAACCCTCCTGCACATCCCTCCCTTCCCCTTCCCAGGGAAACCTGCAGGCACAGCCAGGACCTGGGGGCAGGGAGGACCTGGGGGCAGGACCTGGGGGCAGGATCCTGCTCTCCAACCCCAGAATGAGCTGCTTCCAGCCCTGGGGTGGGATGGAGCAGAGGGCAGCCCAAGGTGTGCTCCCTCCCACTGGGAACGGGGCTTGCAAGAGCCAAAATCCCAGACTCCCAGACTGGTTTGGGGTGGCAGTGCCCTTAAAGCTCATCCTGCTGCACCCCCTGGCAGGGCAGGGACCTTCCAGCAGGGACTCCATCCTTCCCTCCACACTGCCTGGCAGACACGTCCTCTCTGCTGGCACGGCCCCCGCTCCCCTCGCAGTGCCAAGAACTGTGAATAATTAACCACAATCACTCATTTAGAGCCTCGTGTCTCGGGGGAGGAGGCAGAATTTCCACTTCAGTGGCACGCTGCACGTCTGTCCATCCCCTCCAGTGCTGAGGGAGCTGCACAGGGCTCACCATTCCTCTCCTCTAAGGGAGCACGTAGGATGGGATGTAGGATGGGATGCAGAGTGGGATGTAGGATGGGACCCAGTGCATGGGGAAGCTGCTGGGTGTGTTCCAGCCCCATGACCATTATTAATTAATTATTAATGCACCTCCAGTAACACTCCCTGGAGGAGCTCCATGGATGGGGAGATGGTGACTCGAGTCACTCAGCATCACCCACAACCTCAGCGGGACCACAGCCCCGTGGCTCATTTATTCGCTATTTTATTCTCTAAATATTATAAAACAGGCACTATTTTCATTTCTCATTCCAGCCCAAAATGCCAAATCCAGACTATTCCTGCACGGGCAGGTTTTCGTGGAGCCAAACCACCCCAGAAAGAACCCAAGGTGGTGTCAAGGTTTGTGTGTCCCCAGCCACCCTCAGCCCTCCAGAGCCACAGCTACACACAGGTTACAACACTGTGGATCAGCTGCAATCCCATTTACCACCTGGAGGCCTTGGATTTCCTTTCATCCCACTGCTCCCTGCACCTCTTAGGGAATATTTACCCAAAGGAAGGATCTCAAAATCCTTATCTGTATGCAAAAACACCCCTGGAATTGTCCCCAGTCCAACAGGGAAGTAAATTGCATCCAGGAGCTCAATTTAAACCCACAGGTTTTAAATCATGAACTGCACAACACTTGAAAAAACCACAAACCCCAAATCCCTGACAAAGTCTATTTTTGAATATTTCACCCATCAAGAGAAAATGAGGGAAAAGGGTTATTAAAATTGCTCATCTGGCTGTGGTGGGAAGTGTATCCTGCCCTGCTCATCCCTGTTCTGCCCTGGCCCAGAAATCATTTACCAGCTAAAAATCCCCCCTGAAGGAAGAGTTAATTAATGACAGCTATTAATTCCTGCTATGTCTCTTCCTCTGAGACTTTCCAGGCCATTCTCATATTCCACACCAGGAGTATCCCCAGAACCAGGAGCTCTCATTCATCCTCTCACTGGAACCAGGGCAGTGCACCAGGGGAAATCAACAGTGCTTCCAATGGCACCACAGGAAGGAACTGGGAATTTTATAATAAATGACAAGGTGCAGCTTTCCACAGTGAAACTGGAATCAATTTTGGTTTTGTTTCAGAAGCCTCCATTGCAGGGGAAAGGGGAGGACAAGGTAAGCTCATGGAAAATGAATTTTACACCCAGCAGAGCCTGATGTGGCCACACCAAGGCAAAGTGGCTCATTGCAAGGACTGATCTCCTTGGCTGGAGATGTTCTCCAGATGGGTCCAGCCCAACCCTCCACAGGAGATGGTCACAGCTGTGCCCAGTTAGACCCTGGACTGGAGATGTTCATCAGCTGGTCCAGCCTGACCCTCCACTGGAGACATTCCCCACCCCACATGCACAGACTGAGCTAAGCTACAGCCCCTATTTCTGGGCAAAGCCCCCTCTTACCATTTAGCCAAGAGAATGATGGAACTGTCCGAGCACAGAGAAGCTGAGAGCAGGGATTTCTTTCCCTCTCCCACCTCTAAATGCCATTTCAGATCCTTCCCTCACCCTGTTTCCCACCATCTCCTCAGCTTTCATCAATCACTCTAAAGACACACGACGTGGTGCTTTGTTCACGCTCTGCTGCACCAACAGCCACAGTGTCAGTCACTTATTAAGGTCAGAAACCTGTCTGAGAACACCAGTGAGGAGCAAGGGAATATCTGGAGTGCAAACAGGAATGGTGCAGGTAGTTCCTCCCCACCCCTCGGGGCTGTGCTGGGCAGAATGGCCACTGGTGGTCCCCAGGTCCTGCTCAGGGTTGGGGGTTCTCTTGGGCCAGTTCTTCTCCCCCAGCTGCTGGACAGAGCAGGGGGATGTGGCTCATCCACAGCTCCAATAACAGCTTTATCTCTGAAGGGAGAATGACCCCATGGAATTCACCACTGAGGTCTCAAAGTGGCCACCTCAGAGACCAGGTTGGGACTGGGGCAAGGTGAGACCTCAGGGGAAGAAACAGCTCCTTGCTCTTCCAAAAGCACTGGGAAGCTGCACCCCAAGGAATTCTCCCTGGGAGGGTGGGCAGGCCCTGGCACAGGTTGGGCACAGAAGCTGTGGCTGCCCCCAGATCCCTGGGAGTGGCCAAGGCCCACCTGGGACAGTGGAAGGTGCCCCTGCCCATGGCAGGGGGTGGCACTGGATGGGCTTTAAGGTCCCTCCAACCCAAAAAATCTGGGATTCTTCAATCTCCCCACACCCTCCACGTGCTGGCATCTCCACCAGGGCTGCAGGAGACTCGTGGGCAGACCCACAGTGAGGGAACTCACTGGTGTGGGGTCGACAAGGTGAGGCCCCCCAGTTTGTTCCAAGGGATCCCACATAGGAACAGAGCAGCAGAAATTGCTTCAGATTCTGAAAGGGCCTCAAACTCTTCCCCTCACAACAACAGCAAACTAGAGAACTGTCAGACCAGGGGAGGGGACAGTCCTGGTCCTGGTCCTGGAGGTGTCTGGGATGAGACAGCACCAGATGCTTCCCTGCTGTGGCAGCCACCAGTGCTGAGCCTCATCCACCAGTCTGCTGCCCCCAAACTGGGGTGGAGCTGGTGGAAAAGTCAATCTATTGACCTGCTTTAATCAAATTTGAAACAGAGATGCAGGGGCTAATTAACCCAGAGCCACACTCTGATCTGCTGTGAGAGGGAGTGCAGAGGGCAGGGCCTGGTGGGGCTGCAGCAATGAGGTCTGACTGAGCCAGGGATGGGACTGTATCAGAAGGGGGTTCACTGGTCCCCCAGTGGATGCACAACCCATTTCCAGTCTCCATTTCTGTTACACCTCCAGGCTCAGCAGTGTGTCAGTGAGAGCTGTCCATCCACAGCCCACAATCCCCCTCTAGTCTGTGTTCAGCTTCCCCTCCTGCCCCTCCCAGGGTATTTCCCACCCTCCACAGCCCCGGGAACAGCCCTGGGTTGTCAGCACACCCCACACCACAGAGGGGTGACATGACTGAAACCCAAACCATCCCCTAGTTTGGCACATCCCAGCTCAGTCTGAGCAACAGCCAAAGCAGCTCCCAAACAGTCTCAGCACTTTTTGGCCACAACAAAGGCAGAAAGTCACCAACCCTTAAAACCAGAGTGAACTTGAGAATCTCAGGTTCCTTGCAATGGGATCCAACTGGTCCTGCAACTCCCACCTGGCATCAAACACATCCCAGTAGGACACAGGAACCTGTCACAGGTGCCCTGCAAAGGAAGGTCCTTAAGGAGCCTCCTGTCTCTGCTTCTTATTCCAGTCCTTGCCCTTAATGTTTTTACATGGCTTGGTGTGCTATGAGCTGGAAAATTTGAAGAATGATTGTTTTTGAAGGAGCATTTGAGGAATGATTGGTTTTGAAGGAACATCTCTGCTCAGATCACTGTGTGTAAGACAAGGTAAGGAAACACAAATGTAAAAACACTTGAAGTGACGTTTAGGGGCTGCTCTATTTTTTTACTTTAGACTGCCCAGGCACTGGGATTTGCAGCCCAGCTGGAATCCCTGCCCCAGGCTGATGGTCCTCACAGGCAAACAAAGGGCTTTCCATGGGCAGATGGAATTCCCCATGTTTGAGTTTGTGCCCATTGCCCCTCACCCCATCACTGGGCACTGCTGAGGATTGCCTGGGGCTCTCTCACTCCCTGCTTTTGGGGTCCAAACCCATCCATAAGGCATGGCCACGCCAAACCCCATCCACACCTCTGGAATGGGGGTAAAAGCTCCAAAATGAAGGTGCAGAACAAGGAGAGCTCACCTTCCCAGTGAGCTGTTTGCCAGCAGCACCATTAGAAACCAGTGACCCAGAGCACCCCTCCCACCTGTCAGCACATCCCAGTCCTCAATGGGAGGAATTCCCTCCCTCCCTGCAGCTCTTACCTGGCTGGGGGGGGTGAGGAGGTGGCATCTGGTGGTGCATCATGGGGTACGGCGGGGGCTGCTGGTGGGGCAGCAGCCCTGGGTGTGCTGGGGTGCCCAGGGGGGCCATGCCAGGCCCACTGGGGTGCTGGTGGGGCTGCTGGGGGGTCTGGCTGTGCTGCTGCTCCATCTGCTGCCGGGCCCTCAGCTCGGCGTACTTGAGCTGCTCCATGTGGAAGTTCTGCCGCTCCGTCAGCAGCTGCTGCCGCTGCTGCTCCAGCTGTGCCAGGCAGGGAGGAAAAGGGGGCACAAGGAGGCATTTCAGCAAGCACAGAGTGGCCTGGGCCCCAAGGGACCCTGGAGATCATCTCCTGCCAACCCCCATCAAAACCAAAATCAGAATCAGACAATCCNATACCAACAAGCCACAGAAAACACTTCTTCCTATGAGTATGTGTCTGCTGGGTCAGTGCCTGGCTCAGGAAATATAAGATATGTGAGTTATTTAAGAACCAGTAAGAGATTCCTACACCGTTCCCACCCAGTCCCGCGTGCCTCGCTTACAAATGTTCCACGAGCATTTGAAGGTATATTCCATAATTCAGCTAAAAAAGCAGGTTGCCAAGGAGACCCTCACCTAGCACAAGTGCTGCAGGAATGCCCAGGCTGCCCCAGCACTTTGTGCTCAGCCAGAGCAGGGCTGGGGAGGGAGGGAGCCCCACAGAGCAGGCATTGAGCAGCCCCAGATGGGCTGAGCCTCATGAATAAAGCATGGCCCTGGCGCTGCCTGCAGGGCACACAATGCCATTATTCATGCTGTGTGGCTCCTTTCTGCTTGGCCACTCCATCAAACCACCCCACCCGAGTAATGGGGCGTGTGGGGAAACATTCCAGAGGTGTCCAGCAGCTCGGAGAGGAATTACTGCAAATGACCCCCAACAAAGGCTCAGGCAACATCCTTCACTTCCTTTAATTCCCTTTTGTAGCCCTGCTTTGCTCTCTTTGGGAACCCCAGCCTGCCACGCCTTTCCAAGGATCCCCACACAGCATCCAGTGCCTGAAAATTCACCTGGTAGTAAAGCAAGGCAGGGAAAACTTCCTTTCTACTGCCCACCCTCCCTGGGCAGCTGCTCCAGGCTCTGCCACCTCCATGCCAAGAAGTTCTCCCTGAGGCTGAGGTGGCACTTGTTGTGTTCCAGTTCCTGGCCATTGCTCCTGGTCCTGTCCCTGGCACTGCTGAGCAGAGTGTGGGACCATCCCCTGACACCCCCAGAGATGTTTGTGTGCATTGATGGATCCCCTCTCAGGCTTCTCCCCTCCAGCCCAACCAGGCCCAGCTCCTGCAGTCTCTGCTTGTCAGGGAGATGCTCCAAACCCCAAATCCTCTCTGTGACCTCCTGGAGCCTCTCCAGTAAAATCTCCCTACACCACCCCATGCAGGAAACCAGCCAAAATTTTAGGTTGGTCCCTATGAATATTAGACTCGACAGTCTTTCAATGTGCAAAAGGAGGAATTTGTGCCTGGAAAGGGTGGTCAGGCCTTGGCAGGGGCTGCCCAGGGAGGGTTGGAGTGCCCAGCCCTGGAGGTGCCCAAGGCAGGACTGGGAGGGCTTTTCCAGCCCCAGGGATCCTGGGATTCCTCCCTGGGCAGACCCAGCAAAGCTCTCACGTGCCTTTAGAAATCCTGGGCCAGCAGAGCTCCCTGCCAGGCCCCTGGTTTCACACAGCCAGAGCTGGCAGCACTGCCATTACTGAGTTAAACACAGAATAAATGTGTTTTGCCTTAAATTGAACACCCTCCAGAGCAGAACTGATTCCTGTCAACACTCACAGTCCCTGTACCTTCCCTGTAGGAACAGCCAGGGCAGCAGTAACGACACATTCCCAGTGTGCAGCCACACTGAGGAGGTTTTTTTGCTTTAATTATCCCCCAAAATATCCACAATGACAGGTGAAAAGCCCGACTGCAACCACCAGGAAGCCGAGGGGGAAATCGGTATGCACATTTCTAAAAAGGCAAATGTCACATGGCTCAGGATGGAGAGAAACCCACCCTGCCACTAATGGAATAAATCCCCCAAAGAAAGAAACCTGCAGGGAGCCTTTCCAAGAGTTGGGTCCATTTCCTGAGCTGCCAATCAGAGGCCAACCCAGACTGAACCAGGGGAGGATGTGGAGCAATCCAGAAATTCCTGCTGACATCCTGCCCTGGGAGCCCACACTTTGTCAAGCTCTATCAGGGAAATTTGGATTGGATATTGGGAAGAGGCTCCTCATGGGGAGGGTGGTTGGGAGCCAGGGATGTGCTCATGGCATCCCCCTGGCAGAGCTCAGGAGTGTCTGGTGATGCTCCTGGCCACTTGGTTTAGTTTTAGGGGGTCCTGGGAGGAGCTGGGACTCGATGCCCCTTCCTGTGATTCCATTAATGAGGGTGTAAATTCCAGTCAATTCACACAGGAGGGCAAACAGAGAAATTTCTGGAATTATGAATGAACATTTTCAACCCACCTACAGTAACTGGGGACTGACAACAAGGAGGCAGTTACATGATAAAAAAAATGAATTAAAAAAGGATCACATTGATAAAAGTGAAATTTTGAGTCATCTGTTCAGTAGCTGGAGAGGAATCACTTCCCTGAAAGCCTCTTGCTCTGACTCTGACCCAAACCCTCCTCAGTGCTGAGGAATCAGGCACTGACAGCCCAGGCAGCACCTCAGCCACGTCCTGACCCCACTGCATCCTCCCCTTCTCCTGAAGCTGCTGTTGCCCTCCCAGCTCAGACAGAACCATCATCATCATCATCACCATAAAGTGAAGCTGTTACTCCTGAACACACCCCCTTCCACCTCCTCCTTCCTGGGCTTTCCCAAGAGCTGCTGAGAATGCCCCCAAATCCCCCTGAACTCCAGGAACCAAGTCTGGGCTGGGTCAGGGAGGGCAGAGCTGGTTCCCTTCCCACAGGGAAGGAGGGTTTCCACCCATTTCACTCTCTGCAGGGAAAAGCTGCCCTTGTGTCACTATGACCCATGTGAAAAGGCCACATACAGGCTCAATTCCACATTCCTGCTTGAACCCCAGACCCCACTTACTGCCTCCTTCTCCCGGTCCATGATGGTCTCCAGCTCCTCGAAGTGGCGCAGTTTGATCTCCAGCTTCTTCATCTGAGTCTCCACCAGAAGGGCCACCAGGGACTTGATCTTCCTCTCCTCCACAGCTGCCAGGTGCTGGGGACAGACACAGGGGTGCTTGGGACATGTGGGCAAAGGGAGTGCTGGGAGGGAAGAGGGACTGAGCTACACCTGCCTCCAGCTCCAGCCACCCCACCCACCTTGGGACACAAGGAGGCAATGACATGATCAATCTCAGAGGCCCTGGGAAGGTTATTAAGCTTTCTATCCAATAAATTGGTGTTAAGGTTTAATACAAGAGCTATCAGGGATGCCTGGAGCAATCCAGAGCTGCCTCAGAGCCTTCCCAAGCACTTGGAGTGGGAATGTGAATGAGAGAAGGGTCTGTTTTCCTGAGCCAGCTGAGGGGCACCCAAAAAGCACCCCCAAAACACACACAGGAGGTTGTTACCTGGAACAACCCCCTGCACTGGGGGAGGACTCCTGCATGTCTTGGCCACTGAAACAGGTTTTTCTTAAGTAAAAGACAAATTGATTCTTTAGAAGGATTTGGCTTTGTCCTATTTACATATGCACACTTAGACATAAATAATTCAGGAGATCTATATGTGTCTATATATTTCTGAGACAGCCTATGAAAGTGCTTCACATTCTCAGAGTGTGAAAAGTGTGTTAATGATGCCTTCGACCAGGTTTTCATAAAAATCTGAATGAAAATACCCCAAAAATACCCCCATCATTTGCTGCCTGGGGGTTCTGTATTCACAGATGTTCCCAAGCAGTGCCCAGGCCAAGCCCTGCTGACATCCAGGAGCTGAGGGGAGGGAAGGAAAAAGAAAAGGCAGGATTTCATTCAGTTTGAGCTGCAAACAGACTCATCTTTAGTGAGCTGGGCCCCAAAGTGGCTCAGAGCTGGGAGGAAACAGCATTGGAAGAGTCCCTGTAACCCCAGATACAAACAGAATTTCCCAGTGCTGTTGTGTCATCTGACACATTCACCCCTGTGAGCCCCCAGCAACAAAGCCAGGCCTCAGTAAAGCTGGGGAATGAACATTCACCCTCTCACTCAGGGGAATTTTCAGTCCCTTTGAGATCCAGAGCAATCCCAAGCTCATCCCACACCGTGTTCCTGTGGAATTGAAGCAGCTGCTCAGCTCAGCACTGACCAAAGTGCTGCACACCCTTGGAATAAGGAAATAATGCTGCCAGGGCTGGGGAATTTAATGCAAATAATGCTGTTTAGGAAATGAAACTCCTTTGTATGAAAATTCGGAGGAGAGGAGTGCTGTGTTTGACACAGAATCTTCTTCCACTCCTTTTGCCTTGCTTCACTTGTGCAATTTAATGCTGAAACAGGATGAACCTCGAATCAGCACAGCGTGTGATCAGGTAGAGGCCAGGTCTCCAAACACACCTTACAAAGGAAATTATCACTGCAGTTTTTCCTGGAGAGGCTCAGAGAAGCTGCTCCCCCAGGGCAAAGCCCAGCACAGAAAATCAGGAACAAAATCAATGGTGGTTTCAATCAATAAACCCAGCACTGAGTTGTAATGAAGCAAATGACCTTAGAGGGCTTTTCCAACCCAAATGATTGTGTAAAACACAACCCCACACTGGTTTTGGGGGGAAGGGACCTTAAGGATCCCCCAGGGCCACCCCTGCCATGGGCAGGGACACCTCCCACTGGCCCAGGTTGCTCCAAGCTGGACTTGGGACACTTCCAGCAGAGGGACTTGTTCCATCAGGGGAGACTTATGGACAGAAAGATAAAACCAGCTCATACTGGGTGAGGAATCTGAGAGGGAAATGAGGAAATGGGCCTTAAATTCTAATATTGTTTGCTCAGAAGTCAGAGCCTGTAAAAACACATTTAAATTGTTAATCTGTGTGTAACAAGGAGTCTCATCCCTCAGAGACACACTGACCATTCCTCAAATAGCACCACTTTTTGGTGAAATCACTGATCCCAAGAGAATAAACCCCAAACAAACAAAAAACCCCATCTCAAGATCCTGCCTTTAACCCCTGTTTCTCCTCAGAAGCCAACCCCAATACTCTGGTATAAAGGAAAACACCTTTGGAAGAGCTTTGCACGTGACCAGGACCAGAGTTCATGATGAAGAATTTAATTACTCCCTCAGACAAGACACAGCTCCCCAAAGCTTTAATATTGTCTGGGTTTTTAAGTGAGTGGAAAGAGAAATCCCTGTTGGACCCCAATTCTCCTCTGAAGTGTCAACATCCTAATTACAACCCGTTATTTCCCGAAATGCAGAGTTGAAACTCTCCCTGAACATTATTATTCCATAATGCAAACTCCCTCCAGCACTCCCCAGCACCAGGGGAGGGAGGCAGGAGCTCAGCTTGGCTTGCAGAGAGTGGCTTTCCATGAAACACAGATTTCAATTCATGGATCTTTACCTATGAGCAGGTTTTTCCCAACCTGGCTGAGAATATTTGGGAGTCTGAGGCACTGCAAGTTGCTCTCAGGTTCAGATGACAACAAAGTGATGCCCAAAGATTCCAGCTGGGGCTCTGCACTTCACCTGAGCACTGAACCTCAGGACTACCTACAATCTGGGGGTTTATGGACAGGGAGTTTGCTGAAAGCTGGGATTTTAGGAGCTGGTTTGTGAAAGGTGACAACTAAAACACTCCCAGTCTCACGGGTTCAAAGGGAGGGTCTGTGCCATGGCATCACCCACCACCAGCCCTTCTTCACTCTGGGCATAAATCAGGTTTTAGGAGTCGAAGGTCAGAGTGAAAAAGTCAGTTCAACACACTCCATTTCATTGCATCCCTCATTATGTCCTGGAAATCCCCCAGGAATAACCCCAGCCAGGCTTTGCTCTTGGGATCCATAAAATAGGTGGACATGGAATGTGGCACCGAATTCAGGAGTAATTAAAAAACCCCCAAGTGCAACTTGAACCCCCAGAAATTTGTAAAGGGAAAACACAATTTGAAAAAGATGTTCAGAGGGAAAGGAGACAGTGTGGGCCCTGCAAAGAGGAAGGGAGAAAGAGAAGGTTTTCCTCACCACACCAACACCCTCAGCACTGCAGCCAGGCCTGCCCAGCAGAGAAAAGCCTTGCCAAAAAACCCCCCAAGCACGTTTTGGGGAGGTTTCTTAGGGATGTCCATTGACTTCTGAACTGTAAAAGCAGCTGCTTAAATGAAACATGCCTGTTATCTCACGGAGGGGTTCCAGCAGAAGAAATGAAGGCAGGATTAGAAGGTGTCCCCCCAGCCCTGGCACAAGGAGCCATTTGGGGCAGGGTTTGGGGAGGTTGTAGGGCCAGGCAGGGGCTGCTGGGCCAGCACCAACCTTGGCTTTGGTGGCAGCAGAGGCCAGGGCAGCAGCTGCAGCCGTGGCGACGTTCCCTTCCGAGATCTCGTGCTCCACTTTCTTCCTGCCAGCCTCGTTCTCTTTGTCTTTGCTGCCATCAACGTTCTCCTTGTTCTCCTCTGCAAGACATTCCCCAGGGCTGGTCCATGTGCTGCCCCCAGCCCGGGACCAGGATGGTGCTCACACTAATTAGTCCTGCTAATTAACTCACCCACACCTCCCAGCACTGCTCCTCACCCAACTGCTGACAGGGAACCCAAATTTGGGAGGATTGCACCCAACAAATGGGGCAACTTTAAGTGTTTTCCATGCACATCCCCTGCCATCAGCTTCCTCCCATCATTTCCAATCAGTTCCATCATCACATCAAACCCAAATGCTCCTGGTTCTGCCTGTGCTAAAAACTGAAGGGCCAGGAAAACACAATATATTAATTCCCATCCTTGGGAGTGTCCAAGGCCAGGTTGGATGGGGCTTGGAGCAACGTGGGCTGGTGGAAGGTGTCCCTGCCCATGGCAAGGGGTGGCACTGGATGGGCTTTGAGGTCCCTTCCAGCCCAAACCATCCTGGGATTCTGGGAGGCACAAGGGAAATGTTAAAAATAAAAAAGAATAAGGTTTTATACAGAAAATGTTAGTCCTGAGCCTGTCAAAACCCAGGCTCTGCATCACTTCACAGGGAAAAAGACCTAAAATATTAAATTCTAAAGATAAAGTGAGCAGAGAATCCCAGCATGGTTTGGGTTGGAAGGGACCTGAAAGCCCACCCAGTGCCACCCCTGCCATGGGCAGGGACACCTCCCACCAGCCCAGGGTGCTCCAGCCTGGCCTTGGACACTCCCAGCAGTTCCACTTCTTTACACCCAAACTGATCAAATGCTGTGGAATGTGGGCAAAAGGAGAATGATTTCTGAGACCTCCAGGCACTTTGTTGCTGCAATTTCTTCCCTCAGCCCCTGCACAGAGCTCAGCTGAGCTCCACAGTGAGCCCAAGGAAGGATTTAGTGCCTGAGTTTGCAGTGGCATTAAAGCAGCCTCAGTTCTACTGGAGCATGAAACAGCCTGATGTGCAGGAGGAAATGGTTCCAGGTGGGTTTGTGGGCTCTCCCAGCACTCTGGGAAGGCTGGGAAATGCATTAGGAACTGTTACCTGACTTGGGCTCTGCTGCCACTTCACCCTCCGGCTCCTTTTCTGCATTTCTCTCGTTTTCTCCTTCTGGAACTTTCTCTCCTTCCTCCATTTCAGTCTCTGCTTTGCTCTCCACCTAAATGGCATGAAAGATTGGTTGGACAGTGGCAGACAGAGGTGACATCCTCTGTTAATCTCATTTACAGCATTCAAATGAATTCATTATTATTACAAAAGAGATGAAATTGTAAGGGATGGCTGCTGCTTAAGACAAGTCTGACAAAGATGACCAAAATGGGAATAAAAGTAAATGTTAAACTGGACAGAATCTCTTGGGTTTGGTGACCCAGGCCAAGCTGGGGAGGGTGACCCCAAGGCTGCTCCCCTCAGCCCCAAACCATGTTCTTGCAGCATTAGCACCAGGCTGAAGGGTAATGGCAATTAATTCATGGGATAATGATAATGAATGTCCAAGTATCTGATCTCTCTGGGCAGGATGGATCACGCCCAGCCTCAGGAGAACACAAACACACCCAGGGCCTGCCAGGAGGAGCTTCACTGGCCAGCTCAGCTGGAGGAACCTTAGACACAAAGGGTGGGGAAACACTGATTGTCCCACACTCCCCATTCCTGGACAGCCTTGATGGGAAGGGACTTGGTAGAGAAACTGTCCTGGAGCAAAGAGCTCCCTTGCTGGAGAGCACTGCAAGTCCTGACCCACAACAGACCAACATCCTTCAGCAGCTTCAATCTCCAAACATCCAATTCCTTACAATCCCCAGCACTCCAGTTTCTAAACCTCCAATTCCTCCCATTCCAGTGTCACCCAGTTTACATCTTCTCCCAGTCCAACCTTTCTTCCTCAGCACTAGGAATCAACACACTCATTATGATGTAAGATAATTTAATTTAAATGAAGCTTTGTGGAGCTGAGAACTGTTCCCTTTGGACACACTGACCAGCACCCCATGTCCCTCTGCCCTCCCAGGCACTTTAAAACGTGCTAATTCAGGTTTTCAGGGTCAGGAGTCTCTTTGCAGACCCCAACTCACCTTCTCAGCCTGCTGCCCCTCTGCCTCTGTTTCCATCTTTTCTTCCTCAGCTCCCTCTGAGAAAACAAACAGTCAAGTCCTTAGAGTTGCCATGAGATCTGTTATCCCCCTCAGTATTTATTTCTGGGCTACCTCACACTTTCTGCTCTCTGCCAGTGCTTTCAGGAAAGCCACAGCACTGAGCTCCTGGCACACTCAGGGGATGACACTGGCTTTAGGTTGTAGGTCAGGTTTACTTGCAGATTGAAATGGAACTGGGTTTTCTGCTCAGTCCAGGACACAACATTAAGTTGTTTGTTGAAGTTCCCTGTGCTCTGCTGAACCCCCCATTTACCCACAGAGAGACAACCCCACTTGAGCCCCATAAAGAACATCTGGATGCCCAAACCCTGCAGGATTCTGGTCCTACAGTAACTCCTCAGGGTAAGTCACAGCATTAGAAGATGTTTCTCCCAACACAATCTGATCCCATGGATGGTTGTCAGGGATGTGATTATCCTGAATTTCAGTGCTGCCAGATTGGGAATTCCTCCTCAGCACAGCATTCCCTGAGGTGCTGCCAAGCTGGTCTGTCCTGAGGCACCTTCCAGATCATGGAAGGTTTAAATCCCAATTTGCAGGGGCTGCAAATACCAGAATTGTCCAACCCAGACTTCAAGATAAGGATTCAGGAGTGGAGCAGCTTTAAGAGCTGAGGGCTGGATGGGGCTCATTCAGTAAATCACTGCTCAATAAAGCACTGATTTAGTGTTCCCTCAGGGACAGCAGAGTCTGGTCTCTGATCAGAGGACAACTGAGATGGGGAACACCATGAAGGGGTCACTTCATGGTTATTTTCTTGGGTAAAAATCCCAGAAACCCCAATTTATTCCAGCTCAGCAAGAAGGGACAAGAGGAATGTCATCAGCACCAGCTCCAAGTCCTGCCCAGGATGTTGTAATTTCACATCCAGGGCATTGCAGGAGCTTGTTCAGCCCCTGGACTCGCTGTGGAACTGGTGGAGACAAGCCCTGATCCAGCTCAAAGCTTCTGAACACATCAGCTATTGGTGTCCACTTCCAGTAATCCCCCTTTTCCTGCAATTATAATTCCCACACTGAGGAAAAACAAGACACAGGGTGTTTTGTTTGAACTGCAACAGTCCTGCTGAGAATTTTTGATAAAAGTCCCTTCCATACACAAGAAAAACAGACTAAAAGGTCTGACTGAACAAGAGTGCTTTTCCTCTTGGCTTACTGGAGGATGATAAACCTACTAATCTGAACTATCTGCCACCATAATTCAATTTAGGGACGCTGGGGACACAGTTCCTCCCAAGTTTTATCTCAGAGTTAGGATTTAGTGACCTCATAATGTCACAGGGAGAATCTCAAGTAGATTTTGTCAGACAGCTCTTCCAAGCCTGGGAGCAGAGTTCCAAATTGGGCTTTAAAGTGCCATCCCTCCCAGGAAACAGGAGAGAGGGATTTAAGGAGAATGTTGGATTCAATCCTTGAGCCAAAAAAATAGAAAAAAAAGGTGGAGATAAAGTGCAGAACACTGAGCATGTCTGGGGTGGTGGAGTGGGGATCCTGAGCTCAAAGCACAGAGATCCTGCACAGAACACCCACATTTCCAGTCTGGCTGGCTCAGCTCCAACACCAGGAGCTCCCAAGGCTCCTGCTAGCAGGATGCAGCAGAACTGAAAAGTCTGTGACTTTATATAAACAACCCAAAACGACCCCAGCAAGAAGGGGAGAAAATGTGCAGTTCTGCTTCATACAAAGCTCCAAGGCTGGGCCAGACAGGCCAGAAAAGCTCCTGCCTGTGGCCCCTTCCGCTCTGAACTCAGCTTTGAACGTGGGGGTTTGGTTTCTGATTATAAAACATCCACAGAATTCCAGCCTGGTTTGGGTGGGAAGGAACCCTAAAGCCCATCCCGTGCCAAGGGCAGGGGCACCTTCCACAGGGTGCTCCAAGCTGGCCTTGGGCACTGCCAGGGATGGGGCAGCCACAGCTTCTCTGGGCAACCTCCCAGAGCAATTCCTGGACCATGGGTAGGGCTGTTAAGGGACTGGTGCTGTTGCAGTGGAGGAAGTTCAGAATCCCAGGATCCCTGAGGCTGGAAAAGCCCTGCCAGCCCAGGGAGCCCCCCCTGTGCCCCATGCCCACCTTGTCACTGAGTGCCACAGCCAGTCCTGCCCTGGGCACCTCCAGGGCTGGGCACTCCAACCCTCCCTGGGCAGCCCCTGCCAAGGCCTGACCACCCTTGCCAGGCACAGATTCCTCCTCCTGTCCCCCCTGAGCCTCCCCTGGCCCAGCCTGAGGCCGTTCCCCCTTGTCCTGTCCCTGTTCCCTGGGAGAAAGGATGTCCCTTAGGTCACCACCAGGCAGGTGGTTCTGAGCCAGCACAAGACACCTCCCAAGGGGGAGAAACCACTTGGAGACAAGGAATCCTCAGCTCTCCCTTTAACCCTGAACCAGCAGGTGTTTTCTGTCTCCAGGAAGTCTTGTTTTTATCCACATTATCTCCAAAACCACAGAGCCCTCCTTACTGATACCTGCAGACCTCAGAGCCGGGTTCTGACCAAGCCCAGTGACTTTACAGAGACCTTAAGCTGCCTTTAGGTCACCAAGGAAAACTGAAACCTTTCCCTGGCAAGGATTTCCTGCATTTCCAAACAGATGCAGCACAAGCAGCCTGGGCTGTCAGGAGAGGAACGAGCAAAGACTGCAGAGAAATGCACAGAATCACTGCCTGAGCTCAGCAAACAGTTTAAAGATGCCCTCCAGCCATCCCAGTCTCTTTGTTTTCGGGGAGGCAGCACACACAACCTGTCAAAAGCCAGGCTGGAGTGCTAATATTTAATTGAGAGGAAAGGCACTATGGCTATGGAATTATCCTGGGTTATGATAATGATGGGATTATGGAAACCATCATTTACATTTCCCACAGTAAATGAGGACTGCACAGCCTGAGGAGCCTGCTGAGTCCTTCAGGAGGGGAGTGATGGGCTCAGCTCTCCAGGGGTGCAGCTCCAGCTCCCAGGCACTTGGACACACCCAAAGTAATGGAAACCAGTTCATCTTAGCCATGTTTACTCCACTGCAGAGCCCAAGCTCACCCTGGAGAGCACAGGAGAAACCACTCTTCCAAAAATGAGTAAAAGAACCTCCAGTGCTTGCACACTTGGGTGTGGGGTGTGTGAGAACAAATCACACCCAGCCACAAACCAGCACATTTAACCATCCACTGAGGCTGGTTCCACTTGCAGAACCCAAAAGCAGAGCCCCAGTCCCTTGAGCACTGTCCCAGAGCAGCCTGAAGCCCCAGAACCTGTGCCAGGGGAAACACTTGTTGCAGCAGGAGATGAATTGCTCAGTGAGCTCCAACACAGACCCTTCAGTGGGGCACCAACTCAGAAAGGTCTTAACATTTATCATGAGGCACAGTCTCAGAACCTGGAGCAGCTTGTCCAGAGAAGCTGTGGCTGCCCCAGCCCTGGGAGTGCCCAAGGACAGGTTGGATGGGCCTTGGAGTACCCTGGGCTGGTGGGAGGTGTCCCTGCCATGGGAGGGGGTGGCACTGGATGGGATTTAAGGTCCCTTTCCACTCAAACAATTCCAGGATTCTATTCCATGACTCTACAAAAGCAGAGGACAGAGCCCACCACACTCCCCACAGCATCTGACCCACTCCAGTCTCCTCTTAACCCCACTGAAGCCTCACTTGATCAACTTAACAGGAATTATCACCAGCTTTCAGAAAACCCAACAATGAAGACTTAGAAGAGGAGATTCTTGGGTATTAACTTAAGCTCCTCCAATCTGTTCCAGTCATTTCCCCCTTTCACATCCCCTATTGTCTATAATTCACTAATATTGAGTTTTAAATTTATTATGGAGCTGTGATAAGAGTTTTATTTCTGGAATTTAACAACTGATGAGCTTTAATTGCAGAATGGAACCTTAAGCAGGTATTTTTTTCCCTCCACTGTTGCACTGAAATACAAAATCAGCATTGAGTGATTCCATTACAAGGGCCTGGAGTGACAGGACCAGGGGGAATGGCTTTAAGTGGGAAGAGAGGAGGGCTAGATGGGATATTGGGATGGAATTCCTGGCTGGGAGGGTGGGGAAGGACTGGGATGGAATTCCCAAAGAAGCTGTGGCTGCCCCTGGATCCCTGGGAGTGTCCCAGGCCAGGTTGGATGGGACTTGGAGCACCCTGGGCTGGTGGAAGTTGTCCCTGCCCATGGCACTGGATGGGCTGTAAGTTCCTTCCAACCCAAACCATCCTGAACTCTACTTCCAGCATGGAACCCTAAGTAGATATTTTTGTTTCTCCACAGCTGCAGTTGAATACAAACCCTCAGCTCTCCATGGCAAAGCAGGGCTCCATGTCAGCACTCCCAGCAGATCCTGTGGATGATCCCAGCCCTGCCACGGGAGCCCTGGATCCCCCAGGCCCCCTCTCTGGACACGGAGGGTACCACAGATTGCAGAGTGACCCAGTTCAGTGTGGCTGAGCAGCTCCCCCAGGGAGAACCATCTGCTCTTGTCCTAATTTATTCCATTAGTCACAGCCCAGCACAAATCGCATTAGTGGCGACAGGGCAGGATTAGCTCTGGAACTCACCACTCTGAAGGAATTGTGTTCTGGGCATCTGCTCTGCCTCCCCACAGCCAGCACAGGCACCCCAGAGCCTCCAGGTGCAACCAAACCCTCCCAGAGAAAGGGCCAATGTGGGCCAACCTACAGCCTGGAGTGGGACAAACCTCCAGGATGAAGAATTAAGACACAAAGCAGCAAACATGTTAAAGAGGATGTGCTCAGGACAAGGGGGAACGGCCTCAGGCTGGGCCAGGGGAGGCTCAGGGGGAACAGCAGGAGGAATTTGTGCCTGGAAAGGGTGGTCAGGCCTTGGCAGGGGCTGCCCAGGGAGGGTTGGAGTGCCCAGCCCTGGAGGTGCCCAAGGCAGGACTGGGGGACAAGGTGGGCATCAGGCACAGGGTGGGCTCCCTGGGCTGGGAGGGCTTTTCCAACCTCAGGGATTCTGTGAGGTCCTTAACATCCCCCAGAGCCTTCTATCCTTGGAGAATGTGGGAAAGGTAAACCAAGTCCTTGGAAGGAAAAATTGACAGATGCTGAGCTTATTTTCAAAAATCTATCAAATTAAACTCAGTCCCAGATGGACCAAAGCTGAGATTTAGTTTATAGCTGACTTGAAAATAACCCCCAAAGCCTTGCCCTTCCACCAGAGCCCCAAAGCCTGCTGGCAGAGGAGCAGCAGCAGCAGATACCCCAGATGTTCCTGTCGTGGTTCCAGCACTCACTCCACATCCTCCCAAAGCACTGGGCTGTCCCACTGAGCAGAGAACTGAGAGATGTGACAGAAGGGCTGAGTGGTCTGTTTGCTTCTTTCCCATTTAAAAGGATCCTCCTGAGTTAAATGGCATTTGAAATCTCATTCACAGGGAAGTTTTGCCATAGATACCAAGTCCTATAAATAGGAGCCCTGCCTGAGCAGCACTTGAGAGCTGAGCAGCAGCAACACACGGGTCCCCTGTGAGCCCACCCCACAAAGTGGCACCTTGCTGCTGTCCCTGCATGGGGTGACAGCGGGTCAGCCATGAAATGCAGGAGCACATCCCAAATCCAGCCTTCCAGCCAAGCCCCATCACACCCTGCTGGGTTTCACCCAAAGCCAGACGTGCCTTTACATGTCCAGTCACTGCATTCACTGAAACCCTTCCTGATGAGCAAACAGAACAGGAGCCAACAGTGCTGAGGGTAAAACACTGAGGAGATGGAGGATCTGCAGCAGGGTGAGGAGAGAGGAGTCTGAGGCACCCGTGGGCATGGGGGGCACTGGGGTCTGCCCAGTGTCACTCACCCTGTGGGGTACAGAGGGGCTACACACAGCTTACACCTCACAGGAGTGGCCATTTTACAGATGCTTTTACACTCCCCAGCAAAGCAGAGCCAATTCACACCTCTCAAGGTCTCAGAGAAGAGACTCAGCACCAGAATATTTGCTGCCCACGACAGAAATGGGCTCACCTGACACGGAGCTCTAAAAGCAGAGCCTGTTGCTGGGCCCCAGTGGGGCACAATTCCAGCAGTGGGATGTCCTCAGGGGCTGTCCTGTGCAGAAAGGGCCCTGCTGCTGCCACCACCCCAGTGAGCAGCACACACAGTGCCCATTCAGCTCAGCACCCCTGGGTTTGCTTTGTGCCACCCCCAAGGGCAGCATCCCCAGTGGCTCCAGCTCCCAAATCAACGTGGAATGTTACCCTCTGGTGGTTTTGGTCTGACTGACACTGGCACCCCAAGCAAGGGCATTCCCATGTGCGAGAGAAGAAAACAAACTCCTAAAACTCAAGCCAGTCCCAAAACCATTAGTTCAGTGCCAAGAGTTAATCCCACAGAGAGCAGAAGTGACCTGAGCTGTTCCCCCCTCCTCACCCCCGACTTCCATCCCCTGCTGGAGGTGACCTTCAGGCTCACAAAGAGCCAGGAGAAAAGCCCCAGGATCCCCTTGCAGGAAGGACAACTCACCCATCTTGTCGGGCTCATCGGGGCCCGTGCCGGCGATGCAGCTGCTCTCCAGGCCATAGGTGGGATCCACCTTCCCTGAGGCTCGGGCTGCCTCCTGCACCTTCTTCACATGAGCTTCCACCAGCTCCAGAGGCACCTCCTCCCGCACCCGGGAAAACTCCTCTGGGAAGGGGACACAGGAAAGGGCACATTGGGGGGGTTACAGCAAATTCAAGTTGTGTTTGCTCTGATCCACGTGCAGGTAAAGCCTGGGGATTCTCAAATGGGCAAGTTCCTTCTTTTCACATGAAGTAGCTGGGTTTGTGTCTCATGTGGCAGAAAAGACTTTCTTCCCAATTATATAAAACTATGTTTTATGTGGAAAAGCAAGGCAAAAAGCAAAAGGACCTATTTCACCAAACAGACACATCCCATGTCACTTGACCCTTCTGGTGGGAGGTGACCCTGTCTGTGGCAGGGGACTGACACTGGAGGATCTTTAAGATCCCTCCCAACCCAAACCATTCTGGGATTCTGGGACCCAACTGTGGCAGATCTTTTCCCACAAGGAAAGCAGGAGTGGAAGTCTCACAGTGTGAATTTACCCAGAGCTGAACTGACAGGGGTCAGAGGAACACCAAGCACCAGGTGACACCTGCAAGCACATCAGGGACAGTGAGAGCCAAGCGGGGACACAGGCCAGTTTTAGGCTCTCAGGGTCCTTCTAGAGCCATTCCAACTGCACAGAGAGTACAATGGGTTGGGAGGGACCTCTGGAGGTCACCAGTCCCCTGGAGCAGGTGACACAGGAGCTCACCCAGGTGGGGTTGGAATGTCCCCACACAGGACACTGCCCACCCTCCCTGGGCAGCTGCTCCAGGCTCTGCCACCTCCATGCCAAGAAGTTCTCCCTGAGGCTGAGGTGGCACTTGTTGTGTTCCAGTTCCTGGCCATTGCTCCTGGTCCTGTCCCTGGCACTGCTGAGCAGAGGGTGGGACCATCCCCTGACACCCCCAGAGATGTTTGTGTGCATTGATGGATCCCCTCTGTCTTCTCCCCTCCAGACCAACCAGGCCCAGCTCCTGCAGTCTCTGCTCGTCAGGGAGATGCTCCAGACCCCAAACCCTCTCTGTGGCCCTCCTGGAGCCTCTCCAGCAGCTCCTTGTCTTGTTCTGAGGAGCCCAGACCTAACAGGGCACTCCAGATGCACCTCACCGGGGCACCCTGCCTGGAAACCCAACCATTCCCCTGGCACCAGACCCCAAACCCGGGCACCACAGACCCCTTTCCTCCATCAGCCATACAAAGAACCTCACATGGATGACCCACCACCAGGAAACTCCACCCTCCAGACAGAGCCTGGCCATACCCAGGGCAGCCTTGGCAGCAGCTGAGGCCACCCGTGGATCCACCACTGAGGCCAGGAAGGCCACAGTGCTCATGACAGGGTTGCCTGACTGGCTGAAGGGCACGGGCTGGTAGGCCAGGGGGCCCAGGGACGCGTCCGAGTTCTCCAGGTAGGGGTCCTCGATGGGCAGGCGCAGGAAGTGCAGGATGCACTCGTCCTGAGTCCTGCTGCCCACGTGCTCTGACACCTTGTTCCAGTCGTCCTTGTACATCTCCAGAGCCTGCAAAAGGCAAGGAATCAGTGCAGGAATGGTGGTGACCCAGGGGGAACCAGCCCTGCTGACTGGGGGGGGAACAATCAACCAGCATCATACACCCACTGGAATTCCTCTTTCTCCTGGTACCAAAACCATCTGCACCAGAACTGTGAACATCCCCTGGGATGGCAGGGGCATTTAAGCCCCAGGGATCATCACACAAGTTGATGCTGTCACTGTGGCAAAAAGGATGGTTGGCAAATTTGGGATTTACTGTTATTTGCACAGTTGGTGTTTCCCCATTTGCTCTCCCAGAGAACTCTGCCTGTCCTCCAATTCCCTGATTCCCATCGTTCCTCCCTGAGGGCTCTTGTGTTCTCCCACTGAACACACAGAGCTCTTGGGGGCAGGGACAGCATTTAATTCCCACTTGTGCACTGGCTGTGATGGTGAAATCCAGTTTTTAGATGCAGCAGATGTTATGGCAGTAAAAAAGCACCAACCACCAGGGGAAAAGAGGGAAATAAATCCACAGCCTGAAGGCAGAAGAGACCAGCTCTCCAGGAGCTGCCCCCCAGTGGGGTCTGTGCTAACAAATCACCTCGTAAAGCAAGAACTACCAGATCAGAACAAAAATTTTGGAACTCAGAATTTCAGTCATTTTTAAACTTAAGAAAAACCTTAAAACAATTTAGGATCAGTGAGCTACTGAAGGCCCCACATTAGTCTGTGGAAACCCGACAAATTAATCCTGTAAAACCCTCCAAGTAGTGGCCTAATAAATTATTATCCCTTAACAAGCATTCTTTTCTCTGAAAACTGTTCTAGTGAAGCACTTGGATAACATAAAATTAATGCTGAATTATCCTGAATTATTCTATATTCCTGAGATAATTCCTGGTGCAGCCACCGAGAAAGGGCAAAAAGCCATTGGAGACCCAGGCAAAAGATGTTCAGTGTCAAAAAGAAAATGAGTTTTCCCAAGTAAATCTTTCCCACAAGGCTGAGAACCACCAGGAATCTGTGTCTTCAGGGGCAGTCTGGACCTTTATGACCGAATTAAGCTGCAGAGCATGAAGGGAGAACTCAGAGCTGGGCTGGGCCTGGGAAGGGCCCAGGATATGGAATAACCTGTACAGAGAATCAAGGCCAGGCTGGATGGGCTTGGAGCAACCTGGGCTAGTGGAAGGTGGGACAGGATGGCATTTAAAGTCCCTTCCAAATACCCTGGGTTTCAGTTCTGGTGGAAAAGTGGGTTTGTATTTTTTTTCAATTAAAACAGGGACAAAGTATTGGGCAGAGGGGACCCTGGGGCAGGTCAGGGATGCAGCAGCTCAGCTGGGTCATGGAAATGCTCCTGAGTTTGCAGAGATGTGGGACACCCTGACTATGAGGGCACCAGTTACATCCACAATGCATGGAACAATGGGCAGGAAAAGCCCAAGCTGCCTCAGCAGGTGGAATTTTCAGCCCTGGACCCAAGAGTGATGTCACCTCCACCAGTCTGCAGTCTGAAGCTTCTCTCTCCCAGCCAGGTCTCCCTGTTTAAACTGAGGGCAGTGAGGGAGAGCTCCCAGTGTGTCTCCAGAAGGCCACTGGTCCCCTGCTCCTTCCCTCAGAGCCTGGGGGAAGGTCAGTCTGTGGGGATGCTGTGCTGCTCAGGACCTGCTCAGGACCACGAGCAGCACAACAGGGAGGGCTCTGAGAGCTCCATGAAGGAACAGCTGGTTTGGGAATGCACCAAGGACAGACTGCACTGGCCAGCCTGGTCCTTCCACAGGAACCAACATCCCCAACTGTTGAGGGTTCTCCTGCCCTCCCTCTGCTCTGCCAAGGCTTTAATAACGAGGGAAATAAAGAAGGAGCCATGAGTTTAACAACCTGCTCAGTTCAGCCTCCTCTCCCTTTCCTCAGCCCCTCTCCACCCTGCCAGTCCCAGTTTGAACCCCCTGCCCAGCAGCCCAGCCCAGTGGATTTGGGCTCTGCCCCTTCCCTGCTTTACTTTGGTGCCACCCAAACCTCTCTCCCAGTCACTGCCCTCCCTAAAATAGCTGGGCATGCACTCAGAGGAGACAGGGGGGCTGTGGCAGGGATGAGGACTCAGGAGGGGAAATATCTCCTACCCCCAGCTATTCAGTCAACAGGCAGGGGCACAATAATTATTTGAGATATGAGTTATCATTTGGAGCTTCCCCACATCTCTGTTTGCCCAAAGCTGCCCTGAGGATTTAATTGGACTGAGCTGGCTTGTTACAGCCCAATTACTTCTGCTTGAACTGAGATACTCTGCACTGATTTATGCAGAGGGCAAACCCAGGGAAAACGAGCAACAAAAACATTATTAATTTAAATTCATTGAATCAAATTGCAATCTCAAGATTTAGGGTTTTTTTCTTCTGTTTTAAACAAATATGTCAGTGGATTATTTCACTGGGCTGAAACTTGCTGTGTCTGGCCAGAAGCCACAAACACACCAACCACTGCATTTTAAATATTATATCAATATTATGAATATTGTAACCTTAAATCATAAATTTAAATAAGTAATAGAGGAAAGAAGCCAGGATATGAAGACATCAGCCTTGTTTCTCCCTGCAGGAATGCCATGGGAAACATCTCAGCTGTTTACACCCCAAAAGCAGAATTCCTACCATGTGCCAACAGAACAGTGTTGGCTAAACAATGAATATCAACCTCAAATAGACAGAAACCCCAGATGTTTGGGCTGTTTGGTGACCACCCCCCACATCTGTGAGGGCTCAATCACTGGGGCTGTGTTGCCCAGCACCAGCCCAGCCCCTTCTGCAGGCTTTTCCCCAAAAAATTAACTTTTCAAAGGGTTTATTCACACGTGGGGAGACAAAAGGCTGGAACAATCAGGCAGCTGCAATCTGCTTTAAGCTCTCCGAGCAGAAATCAACAGAAATAGAACACAAAACTGGAATTCTTAGAACCCTGAATTACACAGAGGGAAATAAATCAGCCACCACAAGAAGATCCCTGGAAAAGCAAAGCTCGGGAGATGATTTTTCTTTACAGGAAGTGACAGCACTTTAAATTATTTCAAACCACTGAGACTCCTCTCCTGATGGAGCCCATTAAACCAACTGTGCCCTGCTGGCAGTGTGAGACACCAGAACAGCCCTGCAGGGGAGGGTTCCCAGCCCAGACTGGGATTCCAGGGGATCTGACAATCCCCACGTGCTTCAGGAGCATCCCATGGAACAACCTGGGCACAGAAAGCTGCAGCAGCTCCTGGGGCTCATTGCACAGCTCAGGGTATCCCCTGCAGACTCCCAAAGAACACCCCAAGGGCAGCTCCGTGGCAAAGCCAACCAGGAGATGTGTGGGATGAAAGAGCTCCCAAAGGGCCTCCCTTCTCAGTGGCAGGAGCCAGGAAACTGTTTGCTAACCATTCCATTAACCATTCCAGCCTCAGAACGAGCTGTTCCCCTCTGTGCACACCACCAGAGCCTCAGCCTGCAAAGATCAGCAGCATCCCCAGGGATTCATTCACCTGAGCAGCCAGAAAACCCCTCCTGGAATGATTTACCCTGGCTGGAATTACACACCACTATTTCACCCTGTCAGGAACATCTCTCTACCTGCAAAACCTGCTCTTGACTCGAGATGAAGCTCTTAAATCCTTCATTTCTGCCCTGCACACACAAGTTAGAACCAAATCTAACAGATTACACAGATGTTCTGCCACCTGTTTTTGCCATGATTTCAGTTGCCATCTGACTCCAAAAACTGTATTAACCACCCTGGACCTTAAAAGACCAACATCCTGCAGGTTTTGGTTTCCTACCCCTTTGGTTTTGCCCTCATGAACTCACCTCCAAGAGCAGCAGTGTCTCCTGCTCTGTCCATTCTCTCCCAGCACTTGCACCTTTACTCTACAAAAAAACAGGAGGAAAAAAAAGAAGTGAAAAACAGGAGTTTTGGCACAAAACCTTTTAGAAGAAAACACTGAGGAGGAAAGGGGAAGAAGCTGTTTAATTAATGAATTAAATTCATTTTAATCCACTCAAACCTCCCCCCTCCAGCTGAACAGCCCCTGGTTAGCTCATGCAGGGGGTCAGTTCATGGGGTTACAGATCCCAACTTCCCAACATGTCTTTCCAAACTAAAGCAAAGGGATTTAGCATCCCCTCCTTCCCAGTTATTTTTGATGCACAAACAGCAAATAGAAAAGAGGATTTTCCTAAATGATGGACCCTTTTCTGGGGGCTGGAGGCAGTGGGCTGTGTACAGTGTGTGCTGGCCCAAAATAAGTTCATTTATTTCAAAATTAATCAGTAAAAAATAATTTATCTACAAGTTCCTCAGTAAATCAGTAAAGAAATGATAAAGCTTTACAAGTGAAATGAGCTGTGTGAGAAGGAAAAGTAATTACAGCCAGATCATTTGCACATCCAGCAATCACTCACTCCAAGAGCTGCTGCTCCCAAATCTGCACTTCATTAACTGCTGGATCAGCTAAAACCCACAAAATTCACAGTAAACCCCAAACTCCCCCCCATTCTGTGACACCCTGACCCATCAGGTGTCACAAAGGGACACACGCTGCTGTCACCTGCTCCTGAAGGACATCAGTGAGTGGCTCTGTGCCAGAGCACAGCAAAGGAAATGGGTGTTTAGGGGAATAAATATTATCTCAAGGAGCGTTTCAGACACATCATTAGCCCAAAGAGAACATTAATCATCACCCTGCAGCTGATCAGCTCCACAACAGGCTGCTTTGCCAGCCAAAAACCCAACAGCAACACAGAAAGCAAACAGGGAACTCAGTGTCTGCCAACAAATCTGCTCCAGTTCACTGGGACAGATCCTGCAAAGGGCTCAGAACCAGCAAGGCATTTGTGGATCTGAGAATATTCATATTGCCCTAAACAAGTGGGAAAGTCAGTCTGTGAAATGTGAGATGGAGTCAGGCTTTATGAGAAATACTGATCTCTAGAATTACTGGTTTGGGTTTGTGGGGGTTTTAAATCATTCTCTGAAGGGACAAACAGTGTGTAAACAGTATAAATAATAAGTGTATAAACAACTATTTCTTAGGTTTCAACAGTCACCTCTTAGGACAATGAACTAATTACACAGAATTAGCCTGGAGGATCTCAGCTCCTGGGCTGAATTACTGGATGCTTTGCTGACTCTGAACCATTGCAGTGGAATATGCAGGAACACAAAGGCTGGCAGTGAGATGGGGATGGATATGTGTCTTTATTCCTACAAACTCAGAATTCCAACACAACCACCCACCCCAGTGCCCTGCACTGTGGAAGAGCCCTAAGCCAGGAGGGGAAGAGCATCATAAACCACATTAGTGTCACCAGGGTGGGACCCTTGAGAAATAAAGCTCAATAGAAGGTTGAGAGGAAATAAGGGGGAAAAAAACCCAGGCCTTGCCTTGGCTAAAGTCTTCTTGGAGTAAATGTCTGTGCGAAGGCCAAAGTTCTGCAGGTCAGTTGGCTTCTCCTTGTTCTTCTCAGGAAAACTCAACATCTGCTGAGCAGCTGGGACCTGGGGACACACACCACAAAGGGCAGGGTGAGAGGGCAGGAAGGGTGAGGTACTCAAGGTTTCCAGACCAATGGCCAACAGGGGGGTTGAACACAAGTCCACAGAGAGGACTTTGAAATAAATCTGAGCAACATGTGCAACAAGTGGTTCTAAGTAAAACTGCCCAAAATTCCCACCCCAGCTGGACAATAAAGGGACCTTCTCACCAAGCTGAGCACAGATTCTCGTGCTGCTGTGTGAGATGCCCCTGGAGAAGGACTCACCTGGGGGGTTCGGATGTGCAGGGGCATCAGCCCCGAGGGTGTGTCAGCCAGCACGTTGAAGTGAGGGGTGGGGGGCGGCCCCATGGCCATGGGGCGGCTCTCGGGGTCCACCTGGTAGTTGATGAGCCCCCACTGCTCCAGGAAAGCGTGCACCCTGGGGGGGGATGGACAGCTTAGAGCTCTGCAGCTGAAGCCCTGCCCAAATCCCAGGGCCCCAAATCACCTCATGACAGCACACACGTCCCCGGTGAGGTTCCTCCTGCAGGCTGTGCTGGTCAGGTACTCCTGAGGGTTCAGCCGGTACGTGTCGATCATGAAGTTCCTGTAGGCCAGGTATCTGCAACACAGGTGGCACAGGGTCATAGGCCATGGCCAGGGGTCTGCAGCATCAGTGTCATAGTTCACCCAGCTCTAACAAAGTTTGGAATAAGTCTTTTAGGATTTCCATCCCCAGACACTCATGTTGCTGACAAGGAAACACCAACAGACCATTTTTGTTGGTGAAATTTAAGAATCAGCAGTGAAAACAACAGGTAAGTGGAATTTATTTTTGATAGACTGAGTCTAACCCGCCTCTTCCAGACTGTTTCACTCTGGGTTTTCCCTGTGTGTGGATGGAAACACTCCAAGTACAGTCACACAAGTATCTGTTGTAGGTTGGGCATCAACCAAATATTCACACAAGGGAGCAGCAGCTGCAGAAAAACTAATGGGGTCTGGTTTTCCCCCAAAACAGAGCCAGGATAAAGAATCCCTGTGCATCCCTGGGCAGGGCTGGGAGGGAAGGGATGTGCAGAACAGCAGCAGCACTGGGGGAGGACATGGCTGGGGGATTTCAGTGGATACAGGGATGAGGGAGGAAAGGCTGGAGAACAGCAATGTGGGAGAGAGCAGAGCCTCAAAAGCAAAGGGAAGAGGCCAGAGGCAGCACAGCTGGGAACAGCTGGAATGGGAACAATCCCTGACAGATCCTATATTTCAGTGCACCACAGGCCAGGGAAGCAGGTTCTGGGGTTCAGCCCATTTCCTGCACTGTGGCTTTGCAGGCTCTTCAGGAAGTTTCTGGAATGTCCTGATGCTTCCTAATACAAATGGTCCAGAAAATAAGCTCCCAGAAAATTACTGACAGCCCTGATCTTTAGAGGGAACAAAAGCAACCTGCCAAGAACCAGTTGGCATGATCCAGGCTGGATGGGCTGGTGCAAAGTGTCCCTGCCCATGGCAGGGGTGGAATTAGGGGAGCTCTTGTTCCTTCCCAGCCTGGGATTCTCTGAAGTGAGTATTCCCTGAAAAACTGTGTTTAAAACAGTGTATTGTGAGTGGATTCCTGCCTTGGGAAAGTTCCAGAGGGAATGTCTCACATGCAGTGTGTGCAGAGCAGCTGGCAACCAAAAATATAAATAAATCATCCAGGCGAAGCAGAAGGAGACAGATGCTGCTAGCACAGCTCCCTGCCAAAATCCCCCATCCTGCTCCTGACCAAATTCCACTGGAACCTGGCTGAAGGAGCTCACTGGAGGTGATGTTGGGCTCTCTGGGGGATGTTTGGGAGGCCAGAAGCAAGAGGAGCTTCTCCCCCAGAGGAGCATTGAGGCACATTGCTGAGTGCTGCAGGGCAGAGCTGGGTTAGCACCTGCAGAAATTAATATTTATTAACAAAGGCCACATCATGAGGTGCAGAGAGAGCCCCAGAGAGAAACACCCCCAGGTTTTATCCTGAAGGGAGACTTTTCAACCACGACACGACCCATCAGCTAAAACCTGTCAGCAGTGAGAGGAGAAGTCAAGTGGGATTTGCTAAACCCCCTTTTCAGACAGGGCCAGCCCAGGCAGTGCTGCCACCACAGTGAACCTGGGCAAGCTCCTCAAACACCTGTTCTGGCCTGGAC
Source organism: Campylorhamphus procurvoides (assembly GCA_013396655.1). NCBI lineage: Eukaryota > Metazoa > Chordata > Aves > Passeriformes > Dendrocolaptidae > Campylorhamphus > Campylorhamphus procurvoides. Next base: position 156,053 of record WBMV01001478.1, read on the forward strand.
ATGCAGCTGGAGCCAAATCATCTCCATTCTCAGGGATGGCACAGCTTGATTTGAGGAGGAACCACCAAGCCAAGCCCAGGAGCTGCTCCTACAACCCCAAAACCACAGGCAAAGTGACCTGCAGGAGAACAGGAGCACTGGGGGAGCCCCTGATTCACCCCACCCACAGACAGTGACCTGCAGGAGAACAGGAGCACTGGGGGGGGGAGCCCCTGATTCACCCCACCCACAGACAGGGTCCTGCAGCAGAACAGGAGCACTGGAGGAGCCCCTGATTCACCCCACCCACAGACAGTGTCCTGCAGCAGCTCAGGGAGGAGAGCAGGACACCTGAGGGTGGGATGCCAGCTGGGAAAGGAATCCTGGGATCACAGGGACAATCTCACTGGTGGGAAACACAGGAGATCAGTGTTCCTTCACAATTCCAGCTGCTCCCCAACCAACCACCTGCTGAGCAGGAAAGCTGATGGAGCAGAGTTAAGTGCCAAAAACATTCTGGATCCTTTTGGAAAGGCAGGGGTTGGAATTAGATGATCTTTAAGGTCTGGCCTGAGGACAGAGGGAAGAGCCCACAGGATCACTCTGTTCCTACCCTGTCCAGGCAGTTTTAGATGGCTTTGGAAGTTGATCACATTTGTACCAAAAGTTCCAGAACTTGGGCCAACATCACTTGGGAGAAATTAGCTGTACTTTTCCTGGATAAGCACTATTAATCATCTTTGATATTAACCTTTTATCTCCACTCCAACACTGTACAGATATTACAGCTCTGCCCTTTCACACCCTAGAGGAAACACCCACCCCAATGGAGCATCCAGAGGGGTCACCAAACTGGCAGCTCCTCCATCTGGCCACACTTTTCCCATCCACATGCACAGGTCTGACTTACATTTCTGGAGTCTTGGACTTGTTTTTCCCATTGAAGAACTCTGGAAGTGCCCGGCGTTCGATGACGTGGATGCTGCAACAAGAACAGCCCCTTCAGACCCCGGACACTGCACAGCCCTGAGGGCTCTGCTGTTAGGGGGGATCAATTACACCAGGGGGATTTTATTATTGCTGTGTTTTAGAAACCCCAGGACTCTGCCATGGCCGTGGAAATCTGGCTGTTTCATCAAAGAAGCAAATCTGCATTCAGAAAGCACCCATGGTTCAGTCAATGGTCTAAACAGCACTGTGGGCCCAATGCTGACCCTGAGCTTTGCAGCTCCCAGAGGGGCTGGAGCTCCCAGGAATTCAGGCTGTGTGACCCTTGGCTTTTCTAATCACAGAACCCCAGAAGGGTCTGGTTGGAGGGACCTCAGAGCTCATCCCATTCCAGCCCCTGCTCTGGGGACACCTTCCAGTATCCCAGGTTGCTCCAAGGCCTGTCCAACCTGGCCTTGGGCACTTCAGGGATCCAGGGGCAGCCCCACCTACATCCTATTTTCCACTTCTCCAAAGGATAGCTCTATCCAATTCTGCCCCAGGACCATCTCAAGGTGGGACAGAAAGAGGGATGAGAAGTGGATGGTTCTGTTTGAGCCACTGACCAAAGGCACAGAGTTTGCCAGGCCTGGGAACTGATCCAAGCCCACACCACCAGCTCCCATCCCACCTGAATTCACTGCACCAACAGGTCACCCACCTTTGGAAGCTGCACATGAATCCCCACATTCCAGTGCCACAGCACCTCTTTTTAGATTCCAGCCTGAACTCCCTAAATCTTTTATTTTCAAAAAGTGCTGTTTAAGAGTCCACCTTCTAGAGGGGCTTCCTTTGCCCATCACTCACTGCTCCCCCCACAACACAGGTTGGAGTGCAGAGAACACCTGGGTTACTCCACAGCCCACAAATCCCTCCTTCCAAGGGGCATCCAGAGCCATAACAAGCACCCTCCCTGTACAGTCAGGGACTCCCCCTCACAGGCAAGTTCTGAGACAAACTGAAGAGGCACCAGCTTTTAGGAGATACAAACACAGGAAGATCACACAAGGACTGGAGAAGCAATAAAGAGAAAGGAATTATTTTCCACACTTTGGGGAAAAAAAAAATCAATGATCAATGTGCAGCAAAAACTGCTGAGAAGGCACTGAAGGTCTGTGCAGTTTGAAATTCTCTCCCTCATTCCCAATCCTTGAAAACAGCCAAAAATCAGCTCAGATTTCCAGCTGGGAAAGATGCACCTGGACACAGGAACCACACCTAACCAACAGCTGTTCCTTTCAGCTTTCAGCTTGACTTAGGAACAGAAACCCCAGAACTAGAAGGCTCCCCCAGTTCCCAGCTCCCCTCTTACCAGTTGTAGTCAAACCAGGATGCATAGCTGGGGATGATGATGTGGTTGGTCTGCTCTGTGACATTGTCTTCTCCTGGGTCAATGGACCTGCTCTGGTCACCCTTGTTGGGATCCTCGTCCTCCTGCAGCAGGGAAGGGACACAAGGGTCAGGGGGCTGCCCAAGGCATCCCAAACAACTCTGGCACAGCACAGGGGGCCAAAACAAGAGCTCTGCAGTCCTCTACAGACCCTGTGACACTCCCAAGAGGAGGACAAGTCTTTGGCCACTCTGGCTCCACAGTAGAAGCCTCCTGTGGACACTGAGGGTTTTGGAACTTGAGATCCAGCAAACATTCAATTCTTGACCCGAAATGATCAAAAGAAGGGCAGAGAATTATAGGAAGAGGGTAAGGACATGACATGAACTGGACAAACCCCCTCAGGTGTTGTTTGAAGAGCACAGAGGTAACTCAATATTAAAAATAACCAGGTCCCAAAAGCAAGACCTCAAAGAGTCCTTGGTATCAATAACAGACCTTTCTTTATCTGGGACTGAATTCCCCCAAAGACAACAAGGTATCACTCCAAACATACTCAGGGTCTGACATCAGCCAGCTGTTAAAATGTGCCTCAAATGCAATTCAATACAGGAACTACCCCTGCAGCTCTACTGAAGTGATCAGGGAGCCCAGCCTGGGCTTAGATTTAGTCCCAAAATCTAAAGAAAAGAGCAAAACCTTTGAAAAAACTCTGGTCTGAAAAATACTCCTCATTCTCCTTTTCAACAGACTAGTTTTAAAAAGACAAAGTAATGCCACAGAATTCAGAGTCTTTTTATAACAACAAAAACAGCCTGATCTCAGGCTGTATGAAATTCAGCAAGAATGAGCTGCTCTTACCTTTCCTCCAGTGGCCACTGTCTCCTCATCCTGTTCATCTGAAAGGTAAAACCATTGAGAATGACACCAAAGAAACCCACCTGAGTGCTCAGGAGCCTTTCCAGCCACACTGGAAAGAGTATTTAACTTGTTTGGGATGAGAAGTGAGGAAGAAAGGAAAGTGGATGACACATCACCAAAGCAGTGACACCCTCACTCACCCAGCCCAGCCCAGGGAACAGTCAGAATACACAGGAAAGGGGATTATGGTTTTCCCCCACTCCAGAATCCCTATTTAATTACCCCCTTCCCCAGTGCCCCAGATGGGCCCTGTAATGGCATAGGGGACACCAGTTTGGATCTCCTGTGGGAGGGCCCAGCCAAGCTCAGGGAGCCCAGTTTGGATCTCCTGTGGGATGGGCCAGGAAAGCGCAGGNGTTTGGATCTCCTGTGGGAGGGCCCAGCAAAGCTCAGGGAGCCCAGTTTGGATCTCCTGTGGGAGGGCCCAGCAAAGCTCAGGGAGCCCAGTTTGGATCTCCTGTGGGATGGCCCAGCAAAGCTCAGGGAGCCCAGTTTGGATCTCCTGTGGGATGGCCCAGCAAAGCTCAGGGAGCCCAGTTTGGATCTCCTGTGGGATGGCCCAGCAAAGCTCAGGGAGCCCAGTTTGGATCTCCTGTGGGATGGCCCAGCAAAGCTCAGGGAGCCCAGGATTCACCTCGACCCCCAGCAAAAACAAAGAAGAGAGTTACAAAAGAGCCTCTATGTCACAGGAAAAAATAAGAGTAAAATAGTCTATGAAGGAAGAACCTTGCAATTGATAAAGAGCTGACACATTTCAGCTGGAATACACATGAGAAGTGAATTAATTCCAGAGGACAGCAGAATCAGAGCCTCCTCCTGGGCTGGAGGGCTGTGACCAGGGCCTGTGCTGGCCCCAGCAGGGCAGGGGCTCAGGGGGAGGGGGAGGTGAGTGCCTTACCCAGGTCTGCCACGGTGCCCCCTTTCACAGGCGTGTTCTCACTGTCCTTCTTGGGGTTCACTGCAAGGCAAGGCAGAGGAGCTCTTTGTAAAAGCACTTTTGTATTTTAAAAGGTCAAAAGAAGCTGAGTGTGCTGCCCCTCCCAGCTGTCACATCCCTGACTAGACAGATTTAGATGGGACCAGATCACCTGGACCCATGGCCGCGAAGTATTTCAAAGATCTGACAAAACACATGGGTATTTTTTGTGCAGTTTAAGGCATGTTTAACATTCAAAGAACCCAGTGATTGCATATTTTACCATTTTTGGGAAGTACCACTTCTTCTATGTTGGGGACTGGGGTGGGATCCTCCATGTCCTTGGTAAGATCCTCCTGTTCATCCTCTTCCTTCTGCCCCCTCCTCTTGCCATACAGAGCTGCTTGTCTGGAACAGAGTAGACACAGGTTCTCTGCCAGGTGTGCTCACTTCTGGTTTTGTGGAATTAGAGACCTGGATTTTTAGCCCAAAAGTGCTCTCCTCCCTATCCACACATGAAGCCCCATAAATAAGCTTTTCGGGTAGAATATTGGATTTTCTTCTTTTTAAGAGACCACACTACCATTGACAAAACCCCTAATGTTTAAGCCACAAATGCCTCTCTGTAAAGGTCACATTTGAAAAGTGGGCTTCAAAACACTTGACTGGATCAATCCAAATCTCCTTAATTAAAGGAAATGATTTATGGGGCTGTACTCAGAGACTGTGCATGTACCCCAGGACTGTCCCCTCAGAGCTGGGCTGGGTTACTTTTGAAGCAGCTGAGTAACTTTTCCTTAAATTTTAAGTTTTATCCAGTATTTTATCCTTAAGTATTTTATCCTTAAATCCAGTTTCCTTTCCAGGGAACTGGAGGTGCCAGAGACCTCCCCAGGAGCACCTCCTGAAAATCCCCCTCCAATTCCAGCACTCAGACACTCACCCCTTCTTGCCTGTCTTCTTCCTGGACTCCACAGGGGTGGGGGGTGGAGAAGGGGAATGTTTCCTCTTCCTTGTGCTGGCAGCTGCTTTCCTGTCCCTCCTCTCCGGGCTCCGCACAGGCTGTGGGGAAGGGCAGCAGTGAGTCCATCCCAAATCCCAGTTACTCCAGTGCTGCAGGCTGAACTGCCCCTTAACCCATCCTACAGAAGCCAAAGGCAGTGATTTCCCAACACACACCAGAATCCTGGAATGGTCTGTGTGGGAAGGGCCCTTAAGGATTATCCAGTGCCACCCCAGCCATGGGCAGGGACACCTCCCACCAGCCCAGGGTCCAACTTGGCCTTGGACACTCCCAGGGATCCAGGGGCAGCCACAGCTTCTCTGGGAAATCCATCCCAGTCCCTCCCAGCCACCAATTCCTTCCCAATATCCCATCTAAATTTATCCTTATTTAGCTTAAAGCCACTCCCTGTGTCCTGTCCCTCCAGGCCTTGTCCCCAGTCCCTCTCCAGCTCTCCTGGAGCCCCTTCAGGCCCTGCCAGGGGCTCTCAGGTCTCCCTTCCCCTGGTGAACCCCCAGCCCTCCCAGTGCAGAGACACAGGACACCAGTGTATGAGCAGGGCCCCCTCTACCCCAAACCACCCACCTCTTCATTCTTCATGAAGATTCTCTGGCGAAAACTCACGGATTTCCTGTTCTCATCCACCTCATAATCCTCCTCATTCATCCATTCATTGAACACATCCGTGTCCAGAATCCACTTGGCATGGACCTGAGGGACAAAGACATGGACATGCAGATGGTCTGTGGGCAAAGCACCCCATGGAGGACCTTTCCTTACAGGACTGAGGACATTCTTGGAGCCCCACCAGGGTCTGAACACCCAAGTCCCGCCACAGCCCAATCCACACAATAATGAGAATTTCAGGAGGCAGGACAATCAGGGATGAACACAACCAAGCCCAGAATGCAGTCCCTGCTCCTCAACCATTCCTCAGCCTCCTGAAGTGTGAGGTCAGTTCTCAGAGCTGGGACAGCTGCTCTGGATGCTGAAAACTACCATCAGAATCTCCCAAATACACAGATTACCTGAGTAGATGTGCCACAAACATCAATAAAGTAACAAGAGTTGGCCTTAGCTTGATTTTAAACATCCACCTTCAAATACAGTTTAAAAACTAAAAAAACTTCACTGGAAAAAAACTTCTTGAGCTTCACTGTAATTTATACAATTTATTATTGATTTTTTTAATATCCCATGCAATTATATCTTACTGTTTGTAGTAGATTTCCACTCAAAGGCATGTTTTCCAGCTAGCCACAGGTTACTTACCACTTGGAGGAAGTGGTGTTGGAACAGCCCCAGGTTATCCTGAGGCCAGAGCTGCCCTGACTCTGGGGGGATGAGGGAATAAAGCAGTGCCACCATGCCCAGTGCAGCAGCACAGCAGCCCTGGGAGCTGGCAGGGGGCACACTCACCTTCCAGGGCTTCTCAGGGATAGGAGGGTCCTCAATTTCAGCATCTATTTCGTTGGCATGCACCCAGGTGTCATAGCTGAGGAGAGAGGCACAGGAGGCTGTGGTTGCTGGAGCCCCAGTACAAACCAGTGCCCTCCACGGGGAGGGAGCCCTGGCTGCTGCTGCAGGGCCAGGACACAGGTTAATTCAAGTTAATTCACTTCTTTCTGTTCCTAGGGGTTTAAGCAAGAGCTGGTGGATTCCTGGAAGGAAGGAGTCTGCACCCTCTCCTTCTGGAAATAACTTGTTATTTACATTACTTTTCCACATGGTATTCCCTCAAAAGTCTATTTACTATTGCTGAGTTGAGCAAAAGCCAAAATACTCTGCAGTGCACAGCAGGCACCTGCTGAGGGGCTGGCTGGGGACAGTGGGGAGCAAGGAGAGATGTGCACAGGGCATTCCTCAGGTCCTGACTGGTATTTATAAATACACACAGAATCAACACAGAATTCACTATTGACATAAATATATCTAAAGGATCCTCATCTGCATGAAGAAGGAAACTTCAGTGTGGGTGCTGTTTGTGGTCACTGTTATTCAGTGGTGTTTCAATACCCCAAATGGAGGTGCCATTTCAGCTGTAAACAATGATAATTTTCCAGGTTTGGACACTGAAATCAGGAGTTTTCCTTCAACAAACTGAACTGAGACCTGGGTCTGCCCTCTCCCCCCACCCTCCTTTACCTGTCTGGGAAGAAGCCCCAGTGTACCAGCACCTGCTTGTCTTTCTTCATCACAGGTCTCAGCCATTCATCTGCAAAGGGAAGAGATCTGGGTCAGGTTTGGGTGGCAAAGCACATCCTTTCACTTTTCCAGTCAATGTTCCTGCAAATCCCTCTGCTAAAAGCCTGCTCAGCACAGTCACACTGCCCTGGCACAGTGCCCTCACCTGCACCACCTCTGCCTGGGCATGGCACAGATGCCACAGCAACAAAAGCATTTTAATGCACCAATTTAACAATTATTACAGGTGAGAGCACCATTCTGCCAGCTCATCTCATCCCAGCCCATCTCCTGGGCCTTGGCTGCATGGGCAAGACTGGGACAGAGCAAATCCTCCATGAGGACATTTGGGAAAGACTGAATATTCCAGAAGTAACATGGAAAGAGAGACATATTCCAGCCTGTCCACTTCTTAAAATCTCTCTATGAACACAGCCCTGGGCTGTGCTGATTCCAGTGGGTCCCTTCCAACTCTGGCTATTCTTTGATTCTCTGCACCTGAGGTGGTTAAGGATAAACACAGACCTGTGGCTGCCAGAACAGAGCACAGACCAGCTCCTGAGGACAAACAATCCCTGCTCCCAGCAAAGAGCAGGAAGCACTTCCATCTAGTGGCCAGCACAGGCCAGGGAGGATGCAAAAAGGGGCTTTATGTCTGTGAAATTCAGACTCACCACCAATGATCCAACAGGCAACTAAACAAGAGCAATCTTTTGCTATTTGCTGAAGGATGCAGCTGTTAAATTGCTTTTTTTAGGCTTTAAGTACTTCATACAGAGGCAGAGTGAGCTGTGTCACAGACAGCCACCTCATTTATCAGCTTTACTTGTTACAGCAACCACACCCAATGAGGAGCATCAGCATTCCTAACAGAATTCCTGGGCAGACATGGAATTCCTAAGGTTGGAAAGGACCTTTAAGATCACAGAGTCCACCCATTCCCCCAGCACTGCCAAGGCCACCAGGGAATTCAGTTCCAAGACTATTCCCACTGCCCAACTGGAAAGGACTTTACCATCATCCACTGAGGTAGGACTTGGATAAACATGGTGGGTAGCCTTGGATTTCTCTTCAGTTACTGTTCCCTGTGGGAAACAAGGAAGGAAAGAAGAAACCACATGAGAAACCCCCAAACTCCTTTTTCCCCACGTCCCACAAGAGCAGGGACAGCAACAGCATGTTCAGCAGCAGAGAGGGCAAACCCCAGGGATCCCAGGGCACTGTGCAGGGCCAAGGGACATGGAATTCCTGGGCATGGGCTGCAACCAGGGCTTGGGATGCCAGGGAGGAGAGAGCCACAGGTACCAGAGGAGGCAGAGAGATGGCAGCAGTGGGTTAAAGAAGTGAAAATAATCATGGCAGTGAGAAGCAAAGTCGGCAACAAGATGAGAATTCAGAGGTGGAGAAAGGAAGAGCCCAGAAAGCAGAACCAGGGACAATTTCTGTTTTCAGCTCTTCACATCCCTGCAGAGACAAAGCTGCCTGCTTTAAAAATCCCTCAAATAACCCATGGACACAGCAAGCTTTGAGTTCACAACAGAACTCCTCAGGAAAGAATTCCCCTACCAAAGGAAAACTGACTCATTACCTCTAATTTAAGCAATGACAAACACCCCAAATCGGCAAAACAATTACAAGCAACTTGTGAAAAACCACCCAAGAGAAGATGGTTCATAATCAGAGCACAGGAAATACATTTAATCTGGGAGAGACACAGTTTGGCTGCAGCTGTGAATGGTCCTGGCACAAAAGGCCAGCAGACTACCAAGAGGTCACATTCCAGGGTGTTTCTCTCCAGACAAGTGGAAAGACTGTCCACATTTGTAAAAGATGAAGCATTAATCCTGGGCAGGTCATTTAGTACCTTAAATTATGAAGGCAAAACGTTGGCTCTCACAAACACTGCTCGTGTTCTCTTCAGCAGAGACTATAGAACAGTGAAATAAAGCCTGAAGCTACAGTAATTTCAAGGCTCCTCCTGCAGTGCCCACAGGGGTGGAACAGCTGTACCACACCCTGCCCTCTCCAGGCTCACATCTGGACCAGCTCCTGCTTTCCCTACCCAGGAACTGACCCATAAACCAGCTGTGGCTGCACCCACCTCACCCAAGACCCCTTGGCACTTCAGCAGCTGCTCCAGGTTCACTTGCAGAGCAGAGCTGGGTTCTGATCCCCCAGAGAGGATAAAAACCAATGGCATTTCACCAGAGGGCTGCTGGTGCTGCCCCATGTCACCAGCCACACTCCAGGAGCCAGGCAGGGGTGTTTCACCAGGCTCAGGCCCTGCTGCCCAAGTTACCTGGTGCCGTTTGACAATGTCCTTCAGCTTGTTTGCCAGCTTCAGCTCAATGTCAGGAATGAGGTAGATGGTTGGTCTGCTCAGACAGTTGTTCTGGGGGAGAGAACAGCAAGTTAAACACAGAATTAGGAGGTGATCTGTGAAGAAAATAATGTTTCTATTAAAACCCCCAAAGGAGCAGGGTCAGGCATGACACAGCTCACCAATTCCAGCTCCAGGAACCCAAATATTCCCTCCACACCTCCCCACCAGAGCCTGCCCAGGCTTTGTCTGGTCCCTGTGGACCTGCTGGGGGCTCTCTTAGACCTCCACCCAATGGGACTGTCCCCCTTCTGCTGCCACAACATCCTTAACACAGCTTGGATGTCAAATATTTTTGACAGGCAGTGGAAGACCCCACTTTGAAGGGAATGGAAGTCTCCTGAGTGTCAGCTTCCAGCTGGGAACCTGCACTGCCATGCACAGCCACTCATTCCCACAGCTCTGAGGCACAAACTCATCTGCAATTTGCATTTTCACTCTATTATGCATGAAAGCACCACACAATGGCAGGAGGGGTTTCTGTAATAACAGCATTGTTGTGTTTTGCTGTCCCATCCTCCTATTTCCATTCCTAACAAGCTTCTGAAAGTCATGTTTTGAATCCATTACACACTGAGCTGGGCTTCAGAATTTGAAAAAAATACATTATTCACAAGCAGCAGTTAAAAAATTTAACTTTAAATTAGACTCCACACAGCTTGTTAATGGATATAGACAATAACTCATTTGATAACGTGGCTCTAAAATGTTCCTTAACCTGAGAACAGCCAAATTTAGACCAAACTAGACATCCCAGGGCAGTCAGCAATGGATGGGATGTGTACAGAACCAGTTCCTCAGTCCCAAGGGTGTCACTTCCACAGGAACACAGGGACACTCAGGATGTTTTCTCCCACCTTAAACAGGTTTTCCTCCCCCTCTGCATATCCACAGTGTAACAATGGGAACACTCTGAATTTTTCATGTTTTAACAGAAGATTGTGACTGAACTGGGTGGGAGAGGGAGGGGAGAGTCCAGTATCCCCAGAGAAGTGCAGGGTGAAGCCCCGCTGAGTCCTGAGGTCCATGGAGACCCTGGTGGGGTCTGGGAGGGAGCTCCTTGCCTGCACTAGTGTTTTCTCAATGTTCATGAACATCTCCACGTTCCGGTCCATCCGGGAGGGGTTCTGCAGGTCAAACCTCCTCCTGTGAAGGGAAAGGATTAACAAATATTACATTCCACTCCCCGCCCTGCAGCACTCCAGAATCCTTCCCGTTCCACACAAAGGGTGGGTCACGATGTGAGGACACTCAGAGCACAACCACGACTACTCCTGCCTCCCTTGGCAGCCCCTCGCCAGCCAGAAAAGCCTCCAGGAACCAAACCAACACAATGCAGCTGATTTGTGAAAGGTTCAGGGGAAATAAACCAAAAAGGCAGGTTGAGAGTGTCCACCAAACCCCAGGAGCAGGGCCATGCACTCCACCACAGTCCCACGAGGGGTTCCAAGAGCACCAGGAGGGAAGGCAGGGCCAGGCACTCCCATTTCTCTCCCTTCTGGCTGCACCATCCACCAGTCCTGGAGCCCAGGAAAAGCAGCAATTCCTCTGCCTGATGGGAGAACCAACCACCCCCAGAGCACAGGGGGCCAACCAGCCATGGGAGCATTTGACTGGACTCTTGGGACTTCAAAGTTTGCTATTTCACAGAAAAATAATCAAAACTGTTGCAGTAACAATGGAGAAGTGCCAGGGAGAAAAGGGGGAATAACACAAAATCTGAGACTTCCTACTGGGAAGCACCACAGGACCCCCCAAATCCATCCTGCTGTACCCACCTGGACCATGCACACATTTGGAATTCATGGATGAATCGACTCAAAGGAAGGATTTGAGTGGAGAACCCCAAGACCAGAGGCAGGGGGACAACCCCAGTACCCTCCCCGTGTCCACAGGGGCTCAGCACCACCACCAGACCTGGGGCTGACCCCTCATGATCCGGCCTTTCCCAAAGCACCAGGAGGAGTCCAGAGAACCAGGCTGGTGACTCCAAGATGTAAAACATGACCTGGTGCACAGCTGCAGCTCCCAAGGTTTGAGAAAAACTGCTGCTGGGGTCTGCAAAGAGACTGGGTGCTGAGGTGGTGGCAGGAGGGCCCTCTGGGTGACAGAAAAGCCCTGGGCACGTTTGACACAGCTGAGCACCCCCTCCCCATGCAGGGACTGAGGCTCCCAGTGACCTCCCCACCTAAAATACACATTTATCCCACATCTACTGACAGCTCCTTACAAACACACCCCTGTTCCCAGCACCAAATCCATTTTTGAGGTGATAAACCCTGAAAGAGTTTATAAACATTCAACAGAAGAGCTGATTCAATGCAGGTAAAGGACAGCAGGACTTGCAGCCCCCAGCCCCATTACCAGGAGGGCTGCACAGCAAGGACACAGCAGCACATTAAGCAGAGACCCTTCAGCACCACGTTCTCCTCCTCTGGAGCCTCCCTGGGGTTTCCAGCAGGGAAGGAGGGATCCTGCCCTAAATCAGGGGCTCTTCCCTTCACACCACGGGCATGGCAAAGGAATTAAACATGATATCCTGGCAGATTCACCAGAATCATCCTTTTTAGGAGGAATTTATGAGCTGCTTAAGCAGAGCTGTGCACACTGAGAAGCTCACAGTGACTTGGAGAAGTGCGGCCAGACCTCAGGGCTGTCAGGGCACTGCCCAGCACAGCTGCATAAAGGATTTACACCCCTAATACACAGGATTTGAGAGTCAGGATCGAGCCACTCCTCTGTCCCTCAGCAACGCTCTGGATCCAACACACAGGGAATGGTTTCATGGAAATGGAGGGAGAGAAACAAATAAACACAGACTGACCCAAACACCCAATGACCTCTCGGTACCTGTGAGACAAAAACACTCAGGGCATTGAAGTCTGACCAACATTTTGACATTTGTTGCTCCAAACCTGCCCTGTGCACCCATGGAATGCTCCACATGCCCCCCCAGATTCCTGCTTTTCAAACCCCCACTTCAAGAGAAGCACATTGATATATTAATTAATTACTAGCACTTTTTTAGCTGCCCATTGGGATCAAATAGCACCAATTGCTCCTGTGCTCAGTTTTAGTGATCCCCTCTGCCAGGTCCTAGCAAACAGCTTGGGGTGCAGTGAGGGACAAGGTATGTCAGCTGGCAGACATACCTATTATGGCGAGGAAAGGTACTTCTCCTATAAGACAGATCATTCACAAACAGGTTAAGCAAGAGCGACAATGCAGACCATTCAAAAATCAAATCAAAGTCACATTTCAGGCACAAACACCACGGATTATTTGGTTGAGTCAGTGAAGGACACATTCCAAGCTCTAGGGCTGACCCTCAGAGTTAAGTTCCAGGATTACTGCCCTCTACGCCCCACATGCACAGACACAAGGCACTACCCACACTAGTGGTGAGGAACCAGGAGGGAGGAGGGAGGAGGGAACCACGTGGCTGAGCTTTGCTGGCCAATTCCAGACACTGGGAATGGGATTGGTGGGGGAAAGATTTGAATATTGGAATACTTGTGAAGTAGGAACTGTGTAATCCCTTTACTCCAAGGCAAGGAGGCAGCAAGACACTCCTGACACACCACACCACCAGGTGTGACAAAACTGGAGCAGGGAAAGCTCTATTCCTGATGTACCCACGTCAGAGAGTGCTGACAGGAGTATAAACAACTCCTAAAAACAACCAGCCATCCTAAACCACCTTATTTTGCCTTTTAATTGGCTCTTGTGTGTAACAGCAACACAGACAATTCCATTAATGCTGTTACAGAGCAGAAACATCAGATCAAAACTATGCAAATTTATGTACAGGAACAATCCCTGCTCACTTTTATTGATTTATCTATAATTACTGACTTCCCATCCTCATTTTTCCCCCAGTGTTCTCAAATATAGGACTTTCAAGGCCAGGTTGGAGGGGCTTGGAGCCACCTGGTCTGTGAGAGGTGTCCCTGCCCATGGCAGGGGGTGGCACTGGATGGGTTTTGAAGTCCCTTCCAACCCAAAGCATCCCATGAGTTTATGATCCTGTGCTACTGCCCTCTTGGAAAGAGGAATATAACCTAAAAATACACAGGACAAAACACCACTGGGATGCCACAGGGCTATTTTGAGCTGCAGGGGCAGTTACATCCCCCTTTTCTGGGGGTGGGCAAGCAATGGAAAACTGAGCACTTATCAGGATTCATGCAATGCTTCACATTTCCCCAGCTGTAAGGGAACCCTCTCATCAATACAGCAACAAAGACTTACATCTCACAGATGTGAGACATCCATCCTGGTCCATTTTCTTTGCCATCCAGCAAGGAAACACCAAAAAAAGAGCCTCAAACCTGTCATTAACTCCCAACTACAGCCCAAGACCTTAAACTCGGACAATTATCTTTAAATTTAGAAGTGAGGGGGTGTGTCTGAAAAAAGCCACCATCAGCAACACAGGAGGACATTCCCCCTTCCCATCTCCACTGGCCTGGCTGCCTGGTTCTCCAGGAGGGATTAAGCTTTGGGAGGTTGGCATAAGCAGTTCGTGTGCTTGTTCCATGCAGAAGGTGTGGAAATCACAAACAGCAACTTACCAGCCCTGCTCGTTCTTATATTTGTAAGCAGCACCAAGAATGTGACATAATGTACCTCCAGCTTTGAAATCCATGAAGCACTTGGCCTGGAACCCGGGAGACAAGGGAAGACACAGCAGCAGTGACTTTCATGCAGTTATTTTAAACAAATACACACTCATTGGCTGTTTCAGACATCTAACTTAGCAAAAGAATGGTTAATTTTCAGACTGACAATATCTGGAGTTCTAGGTTCCCCTTTAAGAATGTTTTATGAAGATTAAATGCATTTGTGATGTATCTGAAGGCTCCAAGTCCCTCCTTAGATGAGTAGCTTGCAAAATATTCCTTGTAGATATGCAAAAATCCAAACTACTCTTTGAACACCCATTTCATAGCAAATTAAACCTAAAATCAGAGCTGTCAGTGCAGCAGTGAAGCATCATCTGCATCAAACAAACTCATTAGAGGAGAACATTTGGAGCAGAGGTGCAGATATTTCACATTCACAACAGCTCCCAAAGCTCCATCCACATCCCTCCCTCCAGAGAGATGCAAAGGTCACTCCAGGGATCCAGGGGCAGCCACAGCCCAATCCATCCCAGTCCCTCCCAGCCACCAATTCCTTCCCAATATCCCATCTACATTTATCCTCTTTCACCTTAAAGCCATTCCCTGTGTCCTGTCCCTCCAGGCCTTGTCCCCAGTCCCTCTCCAGCTCTCCTGGAGCCCCTTCAGGCCCTGCCAGGGGCTCTCAGGTGTCCCTGGAGCCTTCTCTTCTCCAGGTGACCCCCCCAGCTCTCCCAGCCTGTTTCTGTCTCAGTTTTCAGACCACAACAGGTTATTTTCCCTCAGGCCCCTGACATTACAGCCCTGGAGGATTTGCCATGGCTGAGTGAACACCAGATCACACCCAGCACTGCTCACAAGCACCTTAAATCCATTCCCCAGCCAGGCAGCCAAAAAAACCCCACAAAGGAAGATGCATTGACAGGCTGTCTCCTGCTGGAAGTAACTGAGAGCACAGAGATCCAGCTGAGCAAATCTGACCAGATTAAACCCTTGAAACAGCAAGAACAAACACAGGACCAGCATCTTTATGGTGCCACTGCAATCTTTATTGCCCCTTTTCTAAGATAAGACAAATTGATTTAAGACTTGTGAGCAATCAGATGGTTTATCCACGTGTGGAATGTGGGCAGTTTTATGGTTTATGCTGCCACATCAAAATAAAGAATCCTAAAGTTCCCCTCTGTCCCTGAAGCTTTTTATCATCACTGAGGGGTCAGATCAGAACAGAAGGGATGGTGAGATAGATTTTCATGGCACTTTGTGGTGCTTCTGGGTGCGTTCCAAAGCACCAAGAGATTCACAGGATTCCAGCATGGTTTGGGTTGGAGGGACATTAAAGCCCACCCAGTGCCACCCCATGCCATGGGCAGGAACACCTCCCACTGTCCCAGGGTGCTCCAACCTGGCCTTGGACACTCCCAGGGATCCAGGGGCAGCCACAGCTTCTCTGGGCACCCTGTGCCAGGGCCTGCCCACCCTCACAGCCAGAATTCCCTCTGAAATTCATCCAAGAATTCCTCTGAGTTTCATCCCACGAGTCTGAAATCCCCCGTGGTGAATGGAATGTGCACAAGTCACACCCTCACTGCAGAAGTGACACAGGCAAAGCATCTGGGGAAAAAATCTCCAGAGAACAATAAAGGACACTGTTGCCACCCTTACAATGTTGTTTCTGGGCACCAATATCCCCAGGGACTGCAAAACCATCCCAGGTAAGTACAGGACACTGCAGAACATGGGGAGGTGATTTTTCAGCCCTGGCACCAGGACAAGTTTGAAGTTTAATCACGAGAAAAGCCCGAGGGGAGTTTGTTCTCTGTGGAAAGTGCATTTCACTGCCTCAGTCTGGGAGGGACCAGCCCAGATTTGACTTCAAACTGATGAATCACATCCAATTTCAGCAGAGATTAAAACCTTCCCACAGCACGGAGGAATCATTTCAAATACACAGAGAATAAGCTGTATTAGACTGGAAATCTGCTTTTAAGGGGGAGTGCACTGCTACAGCAGACACCAGAGGAAGCACAGCAGGGGCAGAGCCCCAGTACTCACAGGGAGCTTTGTGAAGGCAGGATTGGTGACATGTTTTCCAAAGGCATCTTCCTGGAACTGCAGCAGCTGCACCACCAGCCCAGCCAGTGTTTTGTTGGTGGGAGCATCTGCCTGAACGTACTGAAAGACAAAACAACAGGGGCTTACTTGGGGGAGAGGGAAATGGAGCCTGAAGGTGGGCTAGGAACACCCCAGGTTCTTTCAGCAGCTGTAGAGCAGAGTTGGAAGATTTTGGGATCCCTGTGTGGAGGGAAGGGGTAAAGGAGGGGGTTTGCACCAGAGAAACATCAAGCACAAGCATTTTCCAAGCTTTAGGCTTAAAATCCAGCACCTACCTGTGGATCAGCCCAGCTCCTCATGTCACAGGGATTAACTGCTCCAAGCTTATTTGTGGTTCCTAATAAAGCAACAGCCTAATTCTGCCCCCACACACACTCAGAGCTCTTTGCAGAACTTTTCCTTTTGCAACCAACTACTAATTAATTCTCAGAGCATCCACTGAGTACGAGATGGGATGTCAGGTACAATGAGAAAACCTGGCCAGACAACTCCCTTTGCAATGTTCTGGGACAATCTGAGCACTCCCAAGGTTCTGCTTCTGAGGGACATCACAGCATGGACTGTAACACAACCCCATCCAGCTGCTGGGTTTTGGTTACTCCTCATTTCCAGCACCCACTCCCTGGCTGTCACCTCCTCCCTGTGCCAGGAGACTTCCAAGAGCAGAACAAACACCCCTTTTCCAGGGAGAACACGGAGCAATGTGAGCCACTCCAGCCACTCAACTCTGAGCCCTTGCTCTTCCCTCCAACCAGATTCTGCTGAAGACCCTTAAAAAACAATTTTGAGAGCCAGAACTTTCAAGCACTGGTTTAAATACCAGCCAAATCAAAGTTTTCCACAGTACCAGCTACTAAGCCAAAGACACCACAAAGACAGGGACTTTTCCATTGTGATTTTACAGGATTTGACCACCCTGGAACGCAAATCCCTCCAGTGCTTTCTAGGAGGCTGACAGACACAGCTGAGAAATTAAATCTTTGCACTTCAAAGGACACAAATACCTGTGAGTGTCTCCAGCTGTCCTGCCCTGAGTGCACAACCTCATCCAGAAACACAAGACTATTAAGAACAGAAGGCTAAAATTCCAAATGCATTTTCCTTAGCCCTGTTCCCTCCCCTAGAAATTAATGTTTTAATTATATCACAGAAAAATACAGAACATCCTGAGTTGAGAGGGATCTACAGGGACAATTGAGTCCAACTTCTGGTCCTGCACAGGACTGGGGACAAGGCCCTGGAGGGACAGGACACAGGGAATGGCTTCCCAGTGCCAGGGGGCAGGGATAGGTGGGATATTGGGAAGGAATTCCTGGCTGGGAGGGTGCAAATAAAGGCTTTTAAACAGTGGATTCCAGAGAGAATGATGCCCTGTTCCATTTGTGTTCAATTGCTGAGCTGCCAAAGCCCCACAGACACAGTGCAGTTTTCCAACACTTCCACAACAATTACAAACCCCAAATATCCCCATGTCCTTAGGGCAGAGGAAATCCCTTCTCCAGCCAGAGCTGCCCGTGCAGCTGCCCTGGAAAGCCTCTGTCACTGAGGGAGGGACAGAGCCCTGCAGCCAGCTTTGATGTGGTCACTGACCTCAAATAACCACCCAGGGCTCTGCGCCGTGGCCCTGATGCACCAAATCCCTTCCTTCCCCAAAACAAAGAGAATTTCAGCTCAGAGCACTAAATAACAGAGAGAGGAAAACCAGCATGAAAATGCTTTGATTTGGGTCTATAACCCTCGTTCCCTCTTCAAAGGTGAGAACATAAAAGAGCTGCAGAGAGACAAAACCCTCTCGGGTCAAATCAGACACCGAGGAAACCCTTGCCAAGGACAGCAGAGCCAGCACAGAGAACTCCAAATCCCTGGCTGGGGGAAGAGGCAGGTGGGCTCCAACCACACATCCTGGGGGGAACAGCTGCCAGGGCCCAGCTCTGAGGGTTATTAATAGAAGGGAGGACTGAGATCCCACCAGACACACTGCAGGGCACCAGCCCAAGCCCTCCCAGCAGCAGGAGCTCTGTGAAGGTGGAAAGAAACCCCCCAAATCACCAGACCCCCAAGGGATGGCAGCTGGATGCACACAGGGAGCACACACCGTCCTTCCCTCTAACTCAGCGTTCCACTTGCTCCTGAAAACCCAACACACTCTCCTCCCTTTATCCCAAACCCCCACCCTGCTGTCCCCGAGGGGCAGGGCCTGCAGGGGCACTGACAGCCAAAGCTCCTGGGGGTGCTGGATGGAGCAGGATGTGACCCAGGCACTGGGAGCACGGTGGGGCAGCCCAGGGAGGGTCTGCACCCTTCAGCAGGCACAGCTAACACTGCCTGGGAAGGGTGTTGGAAACACAAGGGAGAACTCTGTGTAGTGATGACCCATTTTAACACCAGGGATTTGGGGCTTAGGGAGAAGAGAACCACATAAACAACAATATCAGAGGGAGTGAGCATTAATATAATAGAGAGGGGATTACCCACTTCACTCCTGAACTAGGAATTTCTAATTAACTGTGCTCCTCCACACTACTGCTAAAACCTCTTACTTTCTTAATTACACTCTAGAGACACAAAGAACCCTCCAATATTCATTATTTTCAAGGGACACAAAGAACTTCTGTTATTTTTTAGAGACACAAAGATATTTCCAATAAAAAAGACTCATCTACTCCAGAGACAAGAACAAGAAGATCTTGTAATTGCAATTCTCTCACTCTCTCCTGCCCATTGTCCTTCTGGATGTTTGGCCAAGCTTGGTGTTGCTCTTGGAATTCTCTCCAGCTGGTCCCGTGTCCCTGCAGCTCCCAGAGCGGGACACACCAACTCCCACTGATGTTTTCACCAGAAACACACATTTTTGAGACTATAAACCAGACAAAAATCACGTCCAATCACCATGTACCACCCTCAAACATACCACACACCTAGGGCAGGATGAAAACAGACACGAGATGACCCAGAGCCCATTTACTGCCCAGCCAGAAAGGACTCAGCCCTTCCCTGGGGAGTGCTGAGCAGAATGAGCTGCCCTGTTTCCCACAATCACGATTCTTTTCTGTTTTTAAAAAGCATTTCCACAGCAACCTTCTGAAACCCACTGCCCTGTAAGGATTTCTCCTCAGCCCAACCCTACGTCTCCCAGAGAAGACAGGAATAAGAACCTAAACTTCCCACCCAATTTTAACGATGGGGAAGGGGTGGCAGGGGAAAAGGGGGTGGCAGGGGGGAAAGGGGGTGG
>WBMV01001478.1:185111-212221 GCA_013396655.1 Campylorhamphus procurvoides
CGCTCTGCTCCGCTCCCGCCGGGCCCGCCAAGCCCCAGCGCGACGAGGAGGACGAGGAGGAGGCCGCGGACACGGCGCAGGGTGAGCGGCGGTGGCAGCGGGCGGTGCTCGCGGCCCGCACGCAGCGGAAGGGAGGGGCGAGCCGGGCCCGCGGCGGGGCGGGGGAGCCGCCACAGCCCGCATCCCTCATCCCACATCCCTCATCCCTCATCCTTCCCGGGATGCGCGGCCAGGCCGAGGAGCCGCCGAGCTGCGCAGGTACCGCGGGGCCGGCCCGGAGCCCCGGCTGGGGCTGTGCGGGGATTGCGCTCAAGGTCGCGGGGCCGGGCCTGGGTCTCCCCGGGCCTGAACCCCCTGGGCTCTCCGGGCTCTCTAGGCCTGGACCCCCCTAGGCCGGGCTCCCTGGGCCGGGGGGTCCCGGCGGGGCCCAGCCCGGGCAGCACCTGCCGGGGGCTCGCTGTGTGCCATCCTGCAGGGAGAAGGGCAGGGCAGGGCCGGTGCTGGGGCCTCGCTGCCCGCCCGGTCCGTTACAGCCCCCCCGGAGGTGCCGCCGGGTGAACCGGGGTTTGGTGGGCTCAGGATCGCAGGGAACCCACCGGAGTTCACAAAGATACCAGTGCTTTGGTGCCAGGGGCTGAACCACAGCGTTTTCCCTCTGTAAGCCCCTGGTTTGGTCTGAGTTCTCATGCGTGCTCTGTATCTCCCACTTTGGAAATTTGGTTTGTTACTATACAAAACTTTGTTGTTGTTCCTGCCTCTCGTCCTTCTGTCATCGGTGCTTCTTTTCCCACCCTCCAGCGTTTTTTTTAATTGTTGTTATTGTTTCCTCCCCGCAGTTTCTGGGTTCTTTGGGTCTTGGTTCTCTTTGCCTTTCAGATGAGCTTTATCGTGGAGTTCAGAGTCAAATGGGCTTTTAATTGTTGCATTCGAGCTGTTCAGCAGAGTAAATTAACTCCTCACTAAGCAAATGCAAACCACCCCAAATTGCTGGTCTCTGAGCTGGTTCAGGTGTTGCCTGAGAAAAGGAATAAACCAGGATTTTATTTCTTTTCTCTTTTGTACTTCACTCCTCAGCACCTCTTTCCAGTGTGTGTTTTCAGAGTCCTTGAGTACTTTTAGTTTTGGTCTGTGGCTCACCGTTACTGTTTGTGTGGTGGATTGACCATGGAAAGCTCTTTTGGTGGAAGTTTGGTGATAGTGGAATTGTTTCCAGTATTGGATTTGTTTTGGATGAGCAGATAAACCCCCGAGGGCCTCGTGAGGCTGCCCTGCCTGGACAGTTCCACTTGAATGTGGACAGATTATAAATGTTCCTTTACAGACCAATTTCTGAGGTCAGTTCTGAGCCCTCAGCCCAGGAGCTGATGTCTTGTTAGCCACCCTCGTTTCTCTGCTTTGTTATGAGCCTTGGATACAAACATGGAAAAATCAACTCTGAACCCAGGCCAGCCTAAAAACCCCCATGTTAGATCCGCTTAACAACCGAGGCTTCACTTTTTTGGCTCAGTCAGTGGGATTTTGGGAGCCTGGTCAGTTCTCCCAGTTTTTAAGTTCTCGTTCAGGCAAGAGTTTCATGTGGGTTGTTTTCTGTGTGTGGTGGAAGGGGCCATGGTGGGGATGACTGGGGATGGTTTGAAACCCCCAAATCCCCAAAAAAGCAGTGCTTTGGTGTGCTCCAAACCAAGCTGTGAGGTGGAACCTTCTGTGCCTTCAGCAGGGCATGTCTGGGCTAGCTCCTGATGAAATGGATATTTTGGAGCCACAGGGCTTTCTTCTTCCCTGGGGATATTTGGTGTGTTACCAAGTCTTCCCTGACTTGGATGCATTACTTGGATTTATTATATACTGGGGGGTTTTGTCTTTAATAGTTTGTCCTTGCTGCTCATTTGCTGAATTGGAGGGAAGAGAGGAACTAAAAGGATCTAATGCTCCTCTGTCCTCCTTGAGCAAGACTTTGGGCTGGTTTATTTGTGCTCTTGTACCTGAGTGTCTTCACTCTCGGATTTGTAGGAGGTTTGGCCACTCCAGCTGGGTGGTTTGCTGGGTTTGGGGTCTGGGTTTTGGTGTTCGCAGTGTTGCTTGGAGTTATCCTGCACTTTCACAATCAAATTAAATTAAAGCGCTCACTGGCTTTGAGGAACTTTAATTAGTTAATTGGCTCCTTTGATAGCCCCACCCTGACTTGTCTGCTCTCCAAGGCAAGGTTTTAATATTCCTGCATGATCTCAGAGCTGTGGTTTAGGTGTCACATGTGGAATTGGGCATGAAAATGAGCTCAGTTTTGGGAGTATTGGGTTCCACTCCCTATGCTCCCACTCACAGGATTCCCACCCAAACACCCAGATCTGTGACAGAACCGAGGAAGATGCCAAGAAATCCAGTTTGGCAGGGAAGGCAATATTCTGCAATCCAGCTCTGCCATTTGGGGTTGTTTCTTTAAAAGCTGCAAGGGAGGGATGGCTTCCTTTGGGCTCTGGAATTGGGGTCAGGAATGGGCTGAGGGGAATCCACCAACCCTTGGTGTGTCAGATGGTGCTGCTGAATGTGCCATTGCCAGCTGGGAAGAAACCATTGTGCCTCCTTGGGAATTCTGAGCCTGAGCTGCTGGCCAGAACTGGGCTTTGTTAGCCAGAGATCCTGTTTTTTGCTCTAGAACGGATTAAATATCTAGTCTTCACCAAGGAGTCACCTCAGAACGTGAGAAATTGGCTCTGTCATGGGTAATTGCATTTTTGGAGGGCATTAAAAATTGTGCTGCTTGCACTTTTTATCTCAAAATTTCCCAGGTTGTTGTTTTTGAAAGAGGAAACAACTGGAGGTCAAATAATGCAGGCTGGTGCTGGAGGTTTGGTTTTTACCTTTCTTTTCTATTAACTTGAATTTAATGGTGCATTTGGGAATTGTGTTACTGCTTCTCCCTCCCTGTGTCCCACCAGTGTGGAATGGAATAGAACTGCAGAGTGCCAAAGTCTTGGCCACTTTTCCAGTTTCCCTGAACAGGCCAAAGTGTGAGTGCAGTAGAACTTGCTTGAGTAGGTAGAAATGGCACATTTCCTGTGTAATTACAGAAAATTGGCTTGTAGTTCCCTGTGAGTCTGAGACCACTTTCCTGCTCTCTTGGCCAATATATAGAAGGTAGTTTGTGGACAAATAGTGGTGATAAATCAGTGTCACTCCTGTAATTGCCCTGGAGCTGTCCAGGGCTTCTGCAAGCCTTTCTCTGAGACTCAGGTGGTTCTTCTGTGGTTTGCAGAAGAAGTTTCAAAAGTGAGTGTCCTGAGGAATTATTTTGTGCTGAGCTCTGGGTCAGCCTGCAGGGTTTTTGCAGGAGAGGGTGATGGGATCTGCAGCTTGGCTTTTCCCTCTCCCTTAGCCAGGGATCTGCAGGCTGACACATGTCAGGCCTGCAGAGCCTCTCTCTGAAATGTTTCCTTGCACATCCCTGGGAGTGTCCAAGGCCAGGTTGGGTGGGGATTGGAGCCCCCTGGTCTAGGGAAGGTGTCCTTTCCCATGGCAGGGGGTGGGACTGGGTGACATTTAAGATCCCTTCCAACCAAACCATTCCTTGATTCTCTTACTCTCTGCAGTTATAGTTTCTCTTCATCACAGCAACTCTGGAATCAGTTTCCAGCAGAACAGGGTGGCACATCTTGGATGGAGCATCTTGGTGATGCTCTGAGTGTGGCTGTTGGCTCGTTCCTCCTTGGATTTGGTGGCTGAGTCAGAAATTCCAGGTTCTGGGGATACCAGTGATGGTGTGCTGACTCCTGATTCATTGCTGAAACTTCCCCTGAATTCCTGCAGAGGATTTAGAAGCCTCCTAAGAGAGGGTGCTGACACAGTGGGGTCTGCAGGGTCCTGGCTGCCCAGGGACAGTGTGTGGGATGAGACTGAGCATGGGATGAGGAGATGCCATCCCTCTCCCCGCTCCCTTCTCCTGGCTTTGGGTACCTGCAGGACCCGGGTGGCTGATTTATTCATTCATGAGCCCAGCAAAACCCCATGTATTCTGTTTTTCTGCCTTGGCTTTCTCTTGGATTAGAGCTGTGGATCATCTCCCTGCACGTCTGGGTTAGTGGGAGTGTTGGATCCTGGGAGAAGGGGCTTGTTTGACATTACTGCTGCTGACTGGATCTGAAGCATAACTTGTGAGGCCCTTGATTTAATCCATGGCTGGGGGCTTTGTGCAAACACACAAAAAAAATCTTCAAAGTACTTATTCCTCAGTTTGGTTTTGACATTGAGGGGTGAGAAACAGCTGCTTTTGTCCCTGTGATGAGGAAGTGGCACCAATTCCCTGCTGGTGACAGAGGCTGGACATGAGCCCAGGTGTGCAGGAGGCCACTGGCACCTGGCTTGTCCCAGTCATGGTGTGGCCAGAGTGCCCCTGTGCTGGCACTGCTGGGGCACCTTCAGTGCTGGGGGCAGTTCTGGGACCCTCAGGATGGACATTGAGGGGCTGGAGAGTGTGCAGGGAGGGGGCTGGAGCAGCAGGAGGGGCTGAGGGAGCTGGGGGGCTCAGCCTGGAGAAAAGGAGGCTCAGGGGGGACCTTCTGGCTCTGCAAGTCCCTGATGGATATAGGGAGGGATCAGGCTCTGCTCCCAGGGAACAGGGACAGGAGCAGAGGGAATGGGCTCAGGGGGGACAGCAGGAGGAATTTGTGCCTGCAAAGGGTGGTCAGGCCTTGGCAGGGGCTGCCCAGGGAGGGTTGGAGTGCCCAGCCCTGGAGGTGCCCAAGGCAGGACTGGCCGTGGCACTCAGAGCTCTGGGCTGGGGGACAAGGTGGGCATGGGGCACAGGGTGGGCTCTGGGGGCTGGCAGGGCTCTCCCAGCCTGGATCCCGCTGGTGCCTGGGAACCACTGAACCCCTCTGCTGACTCCCCTCCCAACAACCCCTGGGACACAGAAGCCCCAGAGCTGCCTGCAGCAGGTGTTGGAACTTGTCTTTGGACAGGACTGCACAGGAATTGTAAGACACTTAGTTTCCCTTCGGTTTTTTTTTTTCCAGATTCCAGAGACTTATTAAAGGAATTTCCACAGCCTAAAAACTTGCTCAACAGTGTGATTGGACGAGCCCTGGGCATTTCCCATGCAAGGGACAAGCTGGTCTACATCCACACCAATGGGCCAAGGAAAAAGGTAATCTGTGGGGCTGGAGGTGTGAGCCAAGAGACTGCTAATGCTGGGAGTAACCCTCCTAGGGAAAATCACTGTTTCAATTTCACGTGAAATCTCTGTGAAAATCTTTTAAACAAGAATTAGTCTCACTTCTTCCTGTTTCCCTGGATTTTCACATGCTTTAACAAGAGTGTCAGTGAAGGTGCTGTCCCTCTCTGTGTGTGTGGAAGGATGGATGGTTTTGTTTTGGGTAACTTGCTGTATCTGGCTTTTCTCAGCAGAAAGACACGTCTGTATTCAAATGTCACACTACCTTTGAAAATTAAAATTTAAATGCTGTATTTCAGCCCTTAATTGCCTTAGATTTGATTGTAGATTCCAGTAGAGCAAATACCAAAGCCTAAAATGTCCAATTGCAACCAGAAAAGAGCAATTTGTTTGCAGTGGAGGGAGGGTTCTGGTAGTACTTAAGGGCAAAGCAAAATACAGACTCTTTTTTGTTGTTGTTAAATGAAGCAGAGGAATTTCAAGCAAACAGTTTTCCAGGTAGTTTGAGCTCTCAGTGAGTGGAGAGGCCCAGATCTGGATCTGTGCTGTGAACTGAGCAGGAATTGTCACCTCTCAAGTTCTCTGTGGACAAGGCTTTGCCTCCTCCTGTCACAGCAGAGCTCCTTCCAGAGCTGAAAACCCTTCCCAGCTGAAGTTCAGCTGAAACATTCCAGGAAAAGACTCAGTTCTCAGTATGGATTAACATTTTCCAATAACATTCTGTCTGAATTTTCACAGAAGATTTTTCTTGCCACATCCCTGAATTTTAGGGATACATTAGTAATGGTTACCTTAGAGTTCTTCGTGATTTGTGTTTGTTTTTCTTGCTTTTCCAGTGCAGTTTCCTAAGTTAAGTTTTGGAATGCCACAGCCAGTGTCTCATCCTTCAGTTTTGGAATACCACAGCCAATGCCTCATAGTTCTAGTTTGTGTAATCAGTTCACTTTCCTGCTGGCACTTAAATAGATGAAAATCGAGGGTAACTTCAGATTAAAACAAAAAACTAAGCTAGAAACACAAGAAAGGAGCTCATGGAGCAAGTGAGGGTTGGATCACAAAACCAAAAAACCCCAAACAAAACCATCCCAGAAGGTGTGTGGGCCAAGGGCAGGTGGGACAACCTGGAGAGCTCCTGGCTGGAAGGGAACAAGGGGTTTTGTGAGCACCAAGTAAGTTGGCCTTCACGAGACACCTTTTTCCCAGCAGGGCTGTGCTTTTCCACGCAGAGCCCCAGGCAGAAGGGGTAGGAATTTCCTGCAGTGAGCTGAGGTCCTGCTGGCAGGTGGGCAGGCAGCCAGGGCCAGGCTGCTGCAGGGCCAGGAGCTTTGCTCCAGCCTCAAAGCTGGGGTTTTCCCAGCACACCTAAAGGCCACCTTTCATCTGTGCTGCTGAAAGGGGAGAATTCCTCAGGCATTTCCCTCTTGGAGCCTTCCAGCGTCTGCAGGGCCCGGAGCAGATGGTTTGGAGCAGTTCTTTTGAAGAGGGCAGGGTTCAGCTTTCAGCATTCTTTGCCTCTGCGGGTTTTTAGCTCCCACCCAGGAGGAGCTTTGGTGGGACTGTGGTTGTTGGGCTGGAGCTGGATCCTCCCATGCCCGATGGAGCTG
This sequence comes from Campylorhamphus procurvoides, assembly GCA_013396655.1. Lineage (NCBI taxonomy): Eukaryota > Metazoa > Chordata > Aves > Passeriformes > Dendrocolaptidae > Campylorhamphus > Campylorhamphus procurvoides. The sequence goes on from WBMV01001478.1 coordinate 191,883, forward strand.
CCTGGGGAGCTGAGGCAACCTGCTGCTGGTTGCATTACACTGAGGAAGCAGTTATGGAGCTTTCCTTGCTGGAAGCCTGCTGGAGTGGGCATGTTGCTGTGGGGCACAGTCTGGTGTGCTGCAGGGAGCACAGCAACAGGCCCTGGAATGGAATTGCTCCTGGAATGAGCTCTTGGCCTTTATTCCTCGGGGCTGACATGCTGTGACTTCTCTGCCTGGCTGCACCTCAGCCTGGCTCAGCCCTGCACTCCTGTGGGATGGGGGCACCTCTGTGCCCTGCTCAGGCTGTTCCTCCAGTGCTCCTGGAATGGCACTTGCCATCAGAACACTTTGGTCACAGTTTCCTCCTGTGTTTCTCTTCTGTGCCTGGAGTTCAGGGGTGGCTGCAGTGGGTGTGCTCCGGGGGCAGGGGAGAGCTCACAGTGTGCTGCCTCACTTTGCTGCTTGTGTCTGCTTTCCAGAAAGTGACCCTGCACATCAAGTGGCCCAAGAACGTGGAGGTGGAGGGCTATGGGACCAAGAAGATCGATGCGGAGCGGCAGGCGGCTGCTGCAGCCTGTCAGCTCTTCAAGGTGAGCCTGAGACACAAACCCTGGGTGTGCAGGCCTGGCCTTTGGGTCATGGGCATGGGAGTTCAGATTTCTGTCTCACCTCTTCTCTTAGTCAGCCTTTCAGTCAGGGGTACAGCCTGAAGTGTTGAGTCTGAATCTTGAGCTTAAAATCCCTCTTGATTCAGCCAGACATGAACTCAGGAAATCCTTGGAGTGCTGCTCTTTGTTCCTGTGTCCTGGACCTTAGTTAGGTTCTTGTTTTCAGCACCTGCATTGAACAGAGCTTGCTTCCTTCAGGTGTGTTTCTGTTGCTGTTCACTGTCTCTCACCTCTACCAGCCAACCTGGGGGTGTCTGCACTCACAGGACCTTCAGAGCCTCCTGTTTCCTCTTCATCAAAGACACAGTGTGGCAATTAAACACTCTGTTTTACTGTTAGTTACACTGGTTTGACACTTCTTTATGGCTGGAAATGGTCCATGTGTGCACAGCCAGGATCAAACAGGTGCAGTAAAGTTACAAAGGTCACTCTTGTTGGTGTTTTATAGCTGAGAATAAGATGCAGTTTTGTCTCCAGCTCTGTCACCTTGAGAAAGTGAGTTTGATTTTGAGTTTCCCTTGGATATGTGGAGTAGGAACAATGATGTCTTCCTGCTCAGGAGCCTGGAGAAGATGCTGTGGATTCTCTGACAATGAGAGAGCTCTTGGTTTGCTTGCAGATCAAGAGTTATCATTAGGAAATAACCAACCTTCAGATGTTCAGAATGGCAGCATAAAAACTCAGTTTCTTTAGCTGGCCATGTGCTTAGGCTTGTTTTCTTAATCCTGGGATCAGCAAAACTTGTTTCACTCTCTCACATTCAGTTAATATTCACTGTGAATGCACTTTGTGTTCATCCTCACTAGGCAGGCATTGTTCCCTGCTTTCTTTGAGAGCCTGCAAGTTTTCAAAGGCAAAAAAGTATCCTCCTGACACTTAACCATTTCCAAAATCTGGGGGAAAATAGGAAGTGTGCTTAAGATTAGAACTTAAACCCCAGCACCCTGACACCATAGATTGGTTGAAACCACTTTAACTGGTGCTTTGCCATCTAAACCTGGAACCCTCATGAAGATCCTCATGATGGGAGGCCTTGTGGGAAGTGCTACAAATGCTGCTTTAAAAAGTCATCACTTCAAGAAAATTAATAGTGTCTAATTAGTGCAGGGTGTTTGAGTACAGAGCCTTGGAATAGAGCAGCCAGCCAGGTGAATTTTTGCAGTCTTAGGCACAAACTACAGCTTTTTATAGTACAGGGCCATTGAGAGACCTGAAGCTGTAATTTTGATTTATTAAAATGAAAGGCAGAACTATTGCAGCAGTCTGGTCTGTGCTGCTCTCTGGACATCTCTGGAGCTTTGTGGAAGGTTCAGTCCCAAATGTGGTGATGGGAGAGTTCTTAATTACTGCTGGTGTGGGTCAGACACTGTAGGGTCAGGGGGGTTTTAATGGTGCTTGTACAAATAACTGTTCCTGGGAGTGGAAGGGGGTGAGCCATTCCCTGAATCCCAGCCTGTGTTATCCCACACTCTACTAGCTTTTCCAGAAGGATGCATTTCATGCCCTGGGGTGGTTTGAAAACTTGAGAATGCTCAGTAGAGCTGAGAGTTTGTAAAACCCCAATAGATCCTGGCCCACCCTGAGGTGCTGTGGGTTCAGAGCAGTGCCTGGGAAGGGAGGGCAGGGACCAAAGAAATAGTAGGCAGGGGAAGTTTGAAGTCCCGGAGAGCTCCTTCTGTTGCTCCCTCTGTCCGTGGGCAGTGATGGATGGCTGTGTGTCTGTCCTGCAGGGCTGGGGGCTGCTGGGCCCCCGGAACGAGCTGTTTGACGCCGCCAAGTACCGGCTCCTGGCTGACCAGCTGGGCTGTCCCGACGAGCGCTGGTGCTCCGAGGGCAAGTGGCGCTCCAAGTCCGGCCCCTCCCTCGCCGACCTGTCCACCTGCTGGCGCCGCATGGAGCCCGACGACGCCATCCAGCCCATGGAGCAGGGCAGGGTGCCCAAAGCCATGAGGAGGGAGGAGCTGGAGGAGGGGGAGCTGGAGGAGGGGGAGCTGGAGGAAGGGGAGCTGGAGGAGGAAGCGATCGACGTCTCGGATTACCTGCCCATGGCACACCAGGATGCCCGGACCCCGGGCAGGGATGCGAGGTGGGTGTGTGCTGGAGCTGCTCAGCCAGGGCACAGCAGGGAGGGTTTTCCCTGTAGATGGGCCAAAGCAGTAGAGGGGCAGCCTAGTTTTGTACCTGGCTGCCATCCAGGGGATGTACAGGCTTCTTCTCTGGAGCTCTGCCCTTTGGAGAGACAGTTGGCAGTCTTGTTACCTGCCTTACTCTTCTGTGCCTAAAGAGATTTCTGTTCCCAGAAATGATATATGTGCACACAGACCTGGTTTTGGCCACCCCAGTTTGAGGGCAACATTAAATCTGCTTCTTTCCATAACTATTTGCTTACTTGACTTCATATTTTATGAGCACAAATCTTGGATTTTTAATAGGCAACAGGAACAAGTTCTTTAAGGACACAGTGGTGGTTATTTGTAGGGATGCTCTTTGGATCCACAATTAATTCTTTATGAAATCTGTTGTGACCTGTTGGTGCTGCCTGGTTGAAAGGTTTGATTTGAAGCAGGTGGCTTTGCTGGGCTGGGTGGTTGTTCTGTGGCTGACAGGTTTTAGCAGCAAGGTACAACTTGACTCTGCAGTTACCAGGGCTATCTGTGCTTTAACCACACAGTTTCAGAGCTCAGTAGCACCTGGAGTGAGGTAGGTCTGAGCACAAGGAGGGATTTGTACCTCACCTGTTCTCATCTCCCATCCAGCCGGGGAGGGAGCTCCATTGAAATGACAGATGACAACACTGCCATCCGTGCCCTGACACAGTTCCCTCTGCCCAAAAACCTCCTGGCCCAAGTCATTCAGATTGCAACCTCTTCCTCTACAGTCAAGGTAAGGTGCTGCCTGACCCCTGCCAGGGATGAAGCTCAAAGGCTCCCACTGGAATCACTTTGGGTGCTTTGTTTGGGCAGCAGAAGTGGGGAGTAGGAAGGGAGTTAAAACTAGGCCTAGAAAAATCAGTCTGAAGAGCAAGGAAAAGACTTTGTGGTGAGAATCAAGGGAATGTCATAATAGGGCCTTGAGGAATGCTGTTCCTTGAGGCCAGGGCACTGAAGGAGCTGCTGTTTGGATGAAGGAGATCATTATCCCCTGTATCTGCCACATAACACAGTCTGTGTTACTGGGAGCAATGTGTAATTTCTGAGCTGATGGAATCTTTCCAGGCATCCCCCTCCTTGGTCTGTGCTCCACCCCAGAGGCTCTCAGGGCTGTTCCCCACACAGCTGCCTGCTCTCCCTCCTGCTTCTCCAGTGCCTTGTGAGCTGGGGGGAAGTCAGGGCACTAAATTCCTAGTGCTCTGTTAAACCTGACAGAAACACAACAAAATCCAACAAGAAACCTGTGGTGAAGGGCCATAAAGGACTGGCTGAGGGCACTTGGCTTGTTCAACTGGAGCAGAGATGGAGAGGAAACTCACTGGGGTCTGCAGCTCCTCCTGAGGGGCAGGCACTGATCTCTGCATCCTGTGACCAGTGCCAGGAGCCCAGGGAGTGGCTGGGGCTGTGCCAGGGAAGGGTTAGGCTGGATCTCAGGACAAGGTTCTTCCCCCAGAGGGAACAGTGGGCACAGCCCCAAGGCTACCCGAGCTCAAGGAGCATTTGGACCACACTCTCAGGGACAGGGTGGGATTGTTGGGTGTCTGAGCAGGGCCAGGGCTGGATGGGTGACCCTGGGGTCCCTCCCAGCCAGGGATGCTCCAGGGGGTGTGTTGGGGTGTGTGCTTGCAGGAGTACATGCAGTTCCGCACGGTGGGCACCAAGACCAAGATCTGCAAGCTGACGCTGCGCTGGCCCTGCCCCATGACCTTCGCTGCCAAGGGCCGGCGCAAGGTGGAGGCAGAGAACAAGGCAGCAGCTCTGGCCTGCCAGAAACTCAAGGTGAGGCAGGGAGTGCACCTGGCTCTGCATCCCAGCCATGTGGCCATGGGTACGGGCTTCTCCCACCTGACTCACTGGCTCTGAGCCTGATGGGGTGATGCCTGAAGCTTTCTGAGCTCTGACTTTGCTTAAAAGAGTAATGCTTAATGAACAATGCTTAATTAACATGTACTTCCAAACCATGGGATTCACAGCATGCCAGAGCCATAGTAAGGGAGTGAACAGGAGGGTTCTGTCAGGAACACTCATGGCTGCTGTTCCTCCAGGGGGTCTGTTGGAGGCCTTCTCCTGAGGGTGGTGGTGGGGGCAGGTAGTTGGTTCTGGTGTGTCTTCTGCTCCAGAGCTGAGGTGGGATTATATCTTGATTCTTGCTCAAAAAAGAAAATCAGGAAGGGATGGATTTGGGATGGCAAGGAGTTGGCCTGTCCCAACATGAGGGATCCGTGTTCTCTGCATCCCAGCACTTGGTGTGAGCAGTCTGGTGCCTGACAGCGTTGTTTGCCTGTTCCTTGCAGAGTCTTGGGTTGGTGGACAAGAACAACAACCCCCTGAGCCATGCCATGTACAACATGACCTCCCTGCGAGAGCTGGGTGAGAACCAGAGGAAGCCCTGCCACATCAAAGTCCCCGAGGCCACCCTGCGCAAGATCGAGAACTACCTGAACCACGTGAGCACCTTTGGGCACATCCACCTGCAGCAACTGCAGTCCCTGCAAGCTTCATGGCAGAGTGTTCAGGGAATTCATGGCTTGATTGCTGCCACAAAACCCCATCAGTTTTTGCTCCCCTCTGGGGGACAGACACCCTTTCTGGGCCTTCCCTGTGTGGCTCTAAGGCTGAATCCAAAAGTTGGGATTGATTAGAAGTTCAGCAGGTTTTAATCCTGTGAACATCTGGGCCAGTGCTTTGATTTGTGTCCTAGACAATTCCTGACCTGTTGTTGCTGCTTTTAGTTCTTCCTGTGGGATGTGGGGCATCTGTTTCTTCTTTAGCCAAGACAGAAAGTTTCTGGCTTAGGCAAACGCTTATGTTTTATGTAAGTTATGTGTCTGGGCTTCCTGAGGAGGAGAAGGGTGGTGGTGTAACTTGATAGTTTCCAAAAGTTGTCTTGGAGAGACTGTTGCATTGAAGAGCTAAAGTTACTGGTTTGTGTTTGTCAGTTCAGGCATCAGCTCTGAAAATAAAATAGGGAAGGCAACGAGGAAAACAGAGGGAGCTGCCCAAGTCAATTCTCACTTTAAATATCCTCAGTTCAGAATGTAAATGAATTGTTGCCTCAAATCTGAGATCTTGGTGGTCATGGCAGAGCTCCACGATCATGGCAAATCCAGGCTGGCCCAGCCTGTTCCAGGCACCTGTTTTGTCCTTCTCAGGCCTGGTACTGACCTTTGTCCTTGCCAACTCTCTCCATCTCTCCCAGTATCCTGTGGACATCAGGGAGTCCAGGCCCCGGATTGCTGATGACATGATGAACCTGACCAAGGAATCTGGAGCGATCAGCGACGCCATCACGGGGAAGACATACATCCCCATGCTGGAGGCAGAGGAGGTGCGCCTCAGCCAGAACCTCCTGGCCCTCTGGAAAAGGAGAGGAGCCTCGTGGCAGGAGAGCCACCCGCTGCCAGTGGATCCCCACAAGGACACCATCCTGTCGGCCATCGAGCAGAACCCCGTGGTGGTCATCGCGGGGGACACGGGCTGTGGGAAGACCACGCGGATCCCGCAGCTGCTGCTGGAGCACTACATCCTGGAGGGCCGTGGCGCCCGCTGCAACGTGGTCATCACCCAGCCCCGCCGCATCAGCGCCATCTCCGTGGCCCAGCGCGTGGCCCAGGAGCTGGGGCCCAACATGAGGAAGAACGTGGGCTACCAGGTGCGGCTGGAGAGCAAACCCCCCGCCCGCGGAGGGGCCCTGCTCTTCTGCACCGTGGGCATCCTGCTCAGGAAGCTGCAGGGCAACCCCAGCCTGGAGGGCGTCAGCCACGTCGTGGTGGACGAGGTGCACGAGCGAGACGTCAACACCGACTTCCTGCTCATCCTGCTCAAAGGCATCCAGAAACTGAACCCCGACCTGCGCCTGGTCCTCATGAGCGCCACGGGGGACAACCAGCGCTTCTCCCACTACTTTGGGGACTGCCCTGTGGTCAAGGTGCCAGGCTTCATGTACCCCGTGAAGGAATACTACCTGGAGGAGATCCTGGCCAAGCTGGGCCGGCACCGACACCGGCACTACGAGATCAAGGTGGGTGAGCAGCTGTTTCCCTTGGATGGGGCACTGGCTCCCGGTGTGTCATCAGGGGAGTTTGGGCCTGGAACTGCTCCCACTTCCTTTGGCTGTTGGACACTGTTTGCTTAGCTTTAATTCCACAGCAGCTCCTGTAAGGTGAAGTCAGCTTAGTAGAATCCCAGAGTATTTTGATTGAATCATGGATAAAGGTGGCTTCAGTTTGGGGTCAAGCTGCTTTTGTTCCCCTTCAGTGTGAAGTTTGATGTTTGAGTAGGCTGAGAGCTTGTTGTATGTGCACAGACACAGACTGGAAGGTTTGCATACTCTGTGCAAGCCTGTCCAAGACTGGGATGGTTGTGGCTTCCAGCACTGTTACCTCAGTGCTCATGTCCGGTATGACTGAATTCCTTGGTTGCTGCTTTTTGCAGCCAGTCCAACTGTTCCCTTGGAAAATGCCCTCTAGACGTGCACTCTGTGCTGTGAGTAATCTTACACCAGTGGTGGGTCATGGAGTCAGAGTCACTGAGCTTGGCTGGGATCTCCAGACAGTTTCTGGTCCAACCTGCTGGTCTGGAAGCTGTCAGCCCATTTCTCCAGCCTGGAGAGATCCCTCCCTGTGGCTGAGCAACTGTCTGGAGTATCAGCCACTTGTCCCAGTCCTGGATCATCAGCAAACTGGCTTGGGGTTCCCCATTGCCTTCAGGGCATTCTGATGTGCTGGGATTTTACCCGAGTTTTATCAGTTTCTCTGACAATCTGTTCCAAATCAGCCAGAGGTACAAGAGCTGCTGTTTGGTGTCTGGTGGATTTGCAGCCCCAGGTAATACATGTGGCACAGGTTTGTCCCAGAAATCTCATGTGAATTCTGTTGCTTGTGAGGTGCTGTTCAGCAGGGGTGCACAAATCCCAGCTTCCAGATCTGGAGAATGGGCAGGGACTGTGTGTTCTCACTGCACAGCAGAGGAACCTGCCAGCATTGTGACCAGAGCAGGTGCCAGACAGAGCCAAAACCAGGCTCCTGAGGTTCCTGGCTCCCAAGTGCTGGGCAGGCTGGCCAAGTCCAGGCATTTGCTGTCTGCAGGAGATGCTCTGGAGGCTGTGCCTTTGCTCTCTGCAAGACTTCCCTCCCTCATTGACTCACATGTGTCCTGTTTTACCCAGCAATCTGACGATGAGTGTGTGCTGGATCTTGACCTGATCACCGACCTCGTGCTCCAGATTGATGCCCACGGAGAGCCAGGTGGGTTCTGCTTTTCCCCTGGCTCTTTCCTTTTGCTGGGGAGATAAAAGTGAACCTTGCAGAGACCCCATGATGCTGAGCCTCCTTTGAGTTCCTGTTGAATTCAAGGCCTCCTTGATTTCCTGCTGGTCCAAGTGGTCTCAAGCAGTGTGATATGAGGGAATTACAAGTCTTTGGCTAAGAACATTGGAGTCCTCAGTGTCCTGGGCAGCTTTATCTGGGGGTGCAGGGCAGGACTTGTCTGTGCTCCAGCATTTGCAGCCTTTTGCTGCACAGTTATGTTTGTGTATTGGAGCCCCATCCCTGTTAAATACCTTTGCCTGGAAGGTGATGATTTTGGGAAGAGGCAGGACTCTCAGATGACTTGTAAGGGTGTGAAGTGTTTCAAAGCACGTAGGTATCTGCTCTCAAACTACAGGCAGCCTGGTTGCTTTCTGCCTTGAAAACCTGTGTCTCCAGCTGGGGAGAAGTGCCTGGAGTTTGAAGGTTGCATGTTCCTAACTGTTGGTGTGTTGCAGGTGGGATCCTCTGCTTCCTTCCTGGCTGGCAGGAGATCAAAGGGGTGCAGCAGCGGCTGCTGGAGATGCTGGGCTCCCAGAACAGCCGGTACCTCGTCCTGCCAGGTGAGAGGGCAGGGCCAGCCCCTGTTCCCAGCATCCAGGCCAGTCTGGGCCACTTGAGCACCTTCAGCTCTGCACTCTGGTACAGAGCTCCTTGCTTTGATGTGCCTGTGGTGTAACTGTGTGTGGTGAGCATGAGTAACTCCTCTGAGCAGAGCCTGAGTAACTCCTTGCTTGGGATCAAAGGAAGTGGCTTCCCGTTTGCCTCCAGCAAGTGGGAACTAGGCCAGGGGGGAACAGCTCAGCTCTGCACTGCTGTAGCTGCCTGCTGAGCCTGCACAGGGAAGATCCTCAGGACCTGTTTTGTGAGATGCAAAAGGACTTTGGAGCTCAGCTTTGATTAGTGAATTGAACATTCCTTATCGCAGGAGGAACTTTCTAACAAAAGGCAGTTTTGCCCTGCGGGGCTGTTGAGGGTTTTGGCACTTTGGTGTTTGTTTTGTAGCAGCCACCCCTATTCAGTGTCCAACCTGGCTGGGCAGGAGCAGAGCCTTGAGCAGCTCAGCTGTTCATGAATGCAGGTGTTCTTTTGTGGAAACTGCCTGTTCTCCTGCCCTCCTGCCATCCTCTGCACTGCTGGGAACTTCTCTGCCTCACTGAGCTCTAACAGGGCCAGCCTGTGAGACAGCAGAGCCCGGGTGGTCATGAATGGGAGTGAGGACACCCTGTTCCCCTCCCCAGGGGATTGGGAGGAGGAGGAGCTGCAGAACTGGGCTGTGGGAGGGAGTGGGACTTTTGGGATGCTCCAGAGGTGCCACCAGGCACTGGGGGACAGGAGGTGAGCAGAGCTCCTGCCACTGCTGCTGAGCAGAGGTTGAAGCAGCTGAAACGAGGCCTTCCCAGATGATGTGTGGAAGGTCTTTCCTGGGGTCTGGCTGGCAGGAAGCTGCTGACAGTGAACATTAGTGGTGCTCCCTTTTCTCTCCCATGTTCCTGGAGCCAGGAGGGGATGGTACAAGGAGAATCTGTCCCCCAGCACAGCTGGACAGGACTGACTCTGGTTTGATTTCCCAGTGCACTCCAACATCCCCATGATGGACCAGCAGAACATCTTCCAGAGGCCTCCTCCTGGGGTCAGGAAGATCGTGCTGGCCACCAACATCGCCGAGACCTCCATCACCATCAATGACATCGTGCACGTGGTGGACAGTGGCACGCACAAGGAGGAGCGCTACGACCTCAAGACCAAGGTACTGCTGCCCTCATGCCCTGGGTGCATTTGGGACACCCCACAGCTCAGGGGTGTTCCAGAGCAGCATTTGAGGTGCCATTCATGGGATGGTGGAGCTGCTTCCTTCCCTTCTGGCTCTTGGGGCGTGGGTGCTGTGCCTGTGTGGGGACAGGGACTTGTCACCAGTGTTTGCCATGGTCAAGCTCTGTGCCAGGCTCCCCACAGGCAAAATTCTGGTGTCTTCAAAGAAACTAAAGGCAAGTCCTACCCCCTTCCCAACTCTGACACCATGGAACATCTGTAGCTTTTCTGTTTGCCTTTTTCCATGATTTCATCAAAAACCTCTTGCTGACCTTCGCAGGACTGCCCTGACCTGTTAATGCTGCTCAAGTTTGCAGCTCTCCTGACCCCAATCCCTTCGTTTCCTTAGTTATCCCTTAGTTCCTCAGCTTCCCAAAGGGATTTACTGCCCTTGGGCCCTATTTGTGGCAGCACTGAACCCTGTAAAGGCTCTTGCCTTCACCTCGTTGTGAAGGTGGACAGACAACTGCGTTGCTGCTGCTCTTGGATAAAGGAATTCTGGCAGTATCCCACTGCCCCTGCTCTAGAACATCATCTCCCAGGGCCAAGTGGCTGTTTAAACCCAACCCTTTGGTATTTTACCCCATTTTGTCCCAGTTCAGAATGCAGAGCCTGAGGCAGGGCTGGTGTGGGGGCCCCAGGGAGCCCTAGGATGGGGACCAGGGCAGGTGTCCAGCAGGTGGCATCTGGGTCCCATCCATGCCCTGACAGAGACCAGCACTGCAAGAGGCAGGAGAGTGGGAAAGGCTTCCTGGCCCTTTGGGGTCACTGATCAGCCTTGAGGAGGTCTGGGGGTGGAAAGATGCAAAGAGAGGGACTTTGGACAAGGAGTGCCAGGACAACAGGGGGATGGCTTCCCACTGCCAGAGGGCAGGGTTAGGTGGGATTTTGGGAAGGAATTGCTGGCTGGGAGGGTGGGGAGGGACTGGGATGGATTTCCCAGAGAAGCTGTGGCTGCCCCTGGATCCCTGGAAGTGTCCCAGGCCAGGTTGGACGGGGCTTGGAGCAGCCTGGGCTGGTGGGAGGTGTCAGGAGTGGGACTGGGTGGGATTTAAGATCCCTTCCAGCCCATCCCAGTGTGGGATTCTGTGGTGCTCAGAGCCCTGAGGGCGTTGCTGCCTGCTCCTCTCCCCAGGTGTCGTGCCTGGAGACGGTGTGGGTGTCCAAGTCCAACGTGGTGCAGCGGCGGGGCCGTGCCGGGCGCTGCCAGTCGGGCTTTGCCTACCACCTCTTCCCTCGCAGCCGCCTGGACAAGATGCCAACCTACCAGGTGCCAGAGATCCTGCGCACCCCCCTGGAGAACCTGGTGGTGCAGGCCAAGATCCACATGCCAGAGAAAACGGTGAGCACGGCACGGGCTGTGCTGAGCAGAGCCTGGAGCCAGCCCTGGGGACATGGGTAGGAAAAGGCCAGCAGGCTGAGTTCTCCTTCCCAAACACGGGGCTGTGGGAGGAGTTTGGACCAGGAAATGTGTGGATCCCTTAGATGACAGTCTGTCTAGAAGACTGAAGGAATGGAGAGGGCTGAGCTCATATCCCTGGAGGGATATGGTGAAAGAGGGAATGATGTTGCAGTCTGGGGCCTTGGGGCAGGACAGTGGGCTCCCGAGGGCTCTCCCACATACCTGGAGGGGAAACTTGCCCAGTTTTAACCTTTTCCCTCCCCCCTGCTGTGTTGCAGGCAGTTGAATTTCTCTCCAAAGCTCTGGACAGCCCTGACATCAAAGCTGTGGATGAAGCAGTGATCTTGCTGCAGGAGATCGGTGAGATAATGCCCTGTCCTGGAAACATGTTTGCTGTCTAAACACGGGAAGTGAGCTGGCCCAGGATCCTGTGGGGCAGGATTGTCCCTGGACAGGGATGGCAGTTCAGAGGGGCTTGCCAAACCACACACCTTGTGCTGTTCTATTTCCCAACCTGCTTTGCTCAAAAAGTGGGGAGAACTTTTCCAAGGTTCAAAAAATAGAAAGGGCAGGGGGTGACAGAAGGAAGGGGAGTGGTGATTTGGAGTTCAGAGCTGGGGTGACAGAAGGAAGGGGAGTGCTGATCTGGAGTTCAGAGCTGGGGCCTTGTTGAGTGCCACATGCCTGTGACAGCCATTTTTTCAGCCTCAGCTCAGTTAGACCTGGGGAGTTCTGGGTGCTTATTGCAGGCCCCTGTCGTTGGTCACCCCAAATCTCCCAGGCCCTGTGGGTGGGTTCTCCTGGCAGCTCCCAAAGCCGCTGCTTTGGCCCGTGGGGGCTGATGGCCATTCCCACCCCTGGGTCTGTTGCAGGGGTGCTGGACCAGCGGGAGGCCCTCACCACCCTGGGCAAGCGGCTGGCCCAGATCTCCACGGACCCCCGGCTGGCCAAGGCCATCGTGCTGGCCTCCATCTACCGCTGCCTGCACCCCCTGCTCGTCATCGTGTCCTGCCTGACACGGGACCCCTTCAGCAGCAGCCTGCAGAACCGTGCCGAGGTGGACAAGGTGAGTGGGGGGCCCTCCCGGGCTGGGGGGGCACAGGGGGAAGGGGCTGGCGTGGCTCAGGTGTGTCCCTGTCCCAGGCCAAGGCCGTGCTGAGCCGGGAGAGCGGCAGTGACCACCTGGCCTTCGTGAGGGCCGTGGCAGGCTGGGAGGAGGTGCTGCGGCGCAGGGACAGCCGTGCCAGGGACAACTACCTGCAGGACTACTACCTGTATGGGCCCAGCCTGCGCTTCATCAACGGTGAGTCTGGGGCTCCTGCTACCCCCGGCCCCCCAGAAAGGCTGGGGCACTGGGAAGGATGTGGGGCAGAGATGGGCTGGATGGGGCACCTGCCTAAGCCTGGTGCTGCCCTGCTGAGGTTACTCGTTCCATGGGATGAAGGAGAGGATGAATCTCATCCCTGGGGCTGTCTCCTCCCTCCAGGCCTTGTCAAGCAGTTCTCTGAGAACCTTTACGAAGCCTTCCTGGTGTCGTCCCCGTCTGACTGTACCATGCCCTCCTCCGTGTGTAACCAGTACAGTGAAGAGGAGGAGCTCGTCAAGGGAGTCCTCATGGCTGGGCTCTACCCCAACCTCATCCAGGTACTGGCTCTGCTCTCACCCTCCTGGGCTTGCTGGTCACAGCTGGTGGCACAGGGAAGTGTTGATGTGCCAGAGCTGCTTGTGCTCTCCTGGGGATGTGTGTGTCCAAGCAAGGCTTCCCACCCTGTGCTCCTGCTGCTCTGGGCTGTCCCTGGAGCCCCATTTGTGAGGAGTGGCCACCTGGGCCTGTGCAGGTCCAGGCTTGGGTTCTTGTTACTTGGTCTGTTTGCTGCCCACGGTGGCATCTTCCTCCTCCTGCTTGCTGCCCCTTGCCCAGTGTTGGGTAACTGCCCAGTCTGGTCACCCCCTAACCCAGCAGAGCTCCTGGGAGCAGAGGAACGTCCACCCCTGCTGTGGGTGGGCACAGCCTGCTGGTTGAGCAGGTGTTTGAGATTCCTCTGCCATTCCAGGTGAGACAGGGCAAGGTGACCCGCCAGGGGAAGTTCAAACCCAACAGCTACGCCTACCGGACAAAGGCGGGCACCGTCCTGCTCCACAAGTCAACCATCAACAGGTGGGTGAGCGTGGGAGGTGGAGCTGCACCACACACCCCACATACCCCAGTGGGCTGTGCCAGTGTCAGAGCCCACCGTGGTGACAGAGCTGTGCCCTGCAGGGAGGCCTCCAAGCTGTACAGCCGCTGGCTCACCTACTTCATGGCCGTGAAGTCCAACGGGGGCGTGTTCGTGCGGGACTCGTCCCAGGTGCACCCGCTGGCCGTGCTGCTCATGACTGACACTGACATCCATGTGCGAGGTGAGTGCTGTGCCCCGGCCCTCCTGGGGGCTGCTGGGGGTGGGCTGGGCTGTGCTGGGGCTGGGGAGGGGCCACTGTGAGCTGTTCTGAGCTGCAGCTCTGCAGGGAGACAGGGAAGGCAGCACCCAGCAGGCTGAGCCTGCAGGCTGGTGTGCCTGGATCATCCTGGGGGAAGGAGGAGCTGGGCTGGCACCATCCCACTTCTCCTGGGGCTGTGTCCCTCTGGCCCATGGGGCTTTGGCAGTGCCTCAGTCAGTCTGCAGCCCTCGAGCTCAGTTGAGCTGTGCCATGTGGGAAACAGGGAGGATGCCTGTGTGTGGTCAGAGTGCTGCCCAGCTGGTATGGGAGCTGTTGGCTGGCTGGCTCCCCACTGGCCTGAAGCACATGTGGGAAGGAGCCGTGTCCCAGCTGTGTCCTGGTGTCCCAGCCGTGTCCCAGTCATGTCCCAGTGGGACAGCCCTGAGCCCAGCCCAGCCCTCACACCCCTCTCAAAAAAAGATGACGGCTGGCGAGCGACGGTGTCCCTGACGGACAGCGACCTCCTGGTGCTGGAGGGGGACTCCTACACCATCCGCCTGCTGCGCGACTTCCGCGTGTCGCTCTCCAAGATGGTGGAGACGTGCCTGTGCTACGAGATGGCCGCCATCCCCGGGGACCTGCACCACCAGCACAGCCAACTGCTCGACATCCTGGTGGATCTGCTCAAGGGCCCTCCCGGCAGCTTCGGCTCGTAGGCGGAGCCCCGGGCTCCTGTGGGGACTTGTAATTTGTATAAAGATGTTCACAAATGTTTATTTAAATAAAGTTCTATTTATCCCTTGTGAAGTCATCTCTCTCCATCCTAGAAGATTAATGTTGTCCGACTCTCCTGCTGCCGGCTCCGTGCATGGTCACCGCGTGGGAAGAGCGGCGGGACTGGACTGGGAGTGCCGATGGACCCGAGCTCCGTGGACACCATCCCTGCTGGGAAACGAGGACACGGCCCCCTCCCCACGGGGCTGGAGCTGCTCCCCTGCCACAGCTCTCCCCACGAGGACAGAGCCCAGCCTGGGCCCGGGGCTCCCCGCCCTGCACGTGCCCCGAAGGCGCCGGATGGAGGTGACATTCCATGGGGATCTCCGAGCCCTCAGATGTGACTCGTCCTTCCCACCCTGCCTGTACTTCTCATCCTCTTGCGTTGTTCCTCTGGTTTTTTTTAAACCTCCTGTTCTCCCCACGTCGAGGAGCCGACCTGTGACCCGTGGAACAGGCCGTGACGGGAGGTGCCATGCGGGGCACCGGGGCACGGGCACAGCCCCTTTGTTTTCTACGAACAGGGACCATATTTGTGTGGAGGGAGGATGCGACAGGCACAGCACTCAAGGAGGAATCTGGAGCTTAATCCCAGCTTTGCCTTGGACTCTCTGTCGGCTGAAGACAGTGACCTACCTCACAGGGCTGTTGTGAGGCTTCGCTGGTGTCGTACCGGGAGGGACTCGGGGCGCGAGGGCTGTGCCCTCATCCCTTTTTATCCCCCTTTCTTATGCTCTTTGTACCTGCAGCAGAGGCGAGGGCTGAGGGCTCTGAGGGCCCCGAGGCCCCGGCCGGGCGCGGGAGCTGTTCCTGCCCCGGGGCCACCCTTTGGTTCTCCCAGTTCTCTGATTTCATTTCCTGCTCATGGGCTTTAAGGCACTGTGGCCTGTGCCAGCACAAGGGGCCCTCGGAGTCCTGCAGCCTGGGGTCACTCAAAACTTCCCATCTTCATTTCACTTGCTTGAGGTTGTCACTATTATTTGACCAGTGTTTGTTTCTTTTGGCCTGTATAATGGGCAGTATGGTTTTCCCTTCCAGCAGGTTTAAAAAAAAGAAAAAAAAGACAAAAAAAAAAAAAAGACTAAGCTATTGTCTAAATGGTTCCGAACTAGTGTGATATTGGGATACTTCCGTGGCTGTTATGTGATACTGGATCTTTTTACAACATAGATTAAAGACAATAAAAAGGGATAGAGTAGGAACTGCCTCTGTCCTTTTCATTGTTTTTTGCTATTTATTTTTCTACGGCAAAGTCTGGAATTTTGGGCTTTTCTTTGGTTCTTTCTCTGCCTGGAGAGGTGCAGAGCTGCTGTGGAACCAGCCCAATGTGTCCCAGTGCCAGGGGGAACCAGCCCAGTGTGTCCCAGTGCTGCTGGTGGTGCCAGGGGGAACCAGCCCAGTGTGTCCCAGTGCTGGTGGTGCCAGGGGAACCAGCCCAGTGTGTCCCAGTGCTGCNGAGTGTGTCCCGGTGCTGCTGGTGCCAGGGGGACCCAGCCCAGTGTGTCCCAGTGCTGCTGGTGCCAGGGGGAACCAGCCCAGTGTGTCCCAGTGCTGCTGGTGCCAGGGGAACCAGCCCAGTGCCCGAGGAACCATCAGTGTCCAGAGCCAAGGGTTTGTTCTCCCAGTAGGGCTCACACTGGCCCTGGGGGTGCCCAGAGGACTCAGTGCCCCCCTCCCCTCCCATCCCCTCCCAGGCTTGAGGAGCAAAGGGATGGGAATTCTCTCCCGTGGCTGAAGGAATCCACCCGAATTCCTTCCCCCCTTCCCTGTGGCTTCCCGTGCCCGCAGCACATCAGGTGCCCCCGACTGTGCCCGGCCCTCCCGCCCGTACAAACTCAAGCCCAGGCGGAGGAGGAACATCTAGAAGCTTTATTTCAACCCTTTACAATAGTAAGAATCACAACATCAAGTCAGGAAATGTTGCTAAGGAGACGACGGTGTTACAGCCCCTCGGGGGGGTGCCCCGGGCGGGGGTCTCACACCAAGCACTGCCCTCCCTCGCTGCCCGGGACAGGGCAGCCCCGCAGCACAACCCTGCGACACAAACGAGAGTAACACGGCACATTTAGGAACACGCCCCACGCCCCAGACAGCCCGGTGAGGTAAAGAGTGTCCCCCGACCCTCCCGTGCCGGGGGGGAACTGAGGCAGAGCTTTGGGGGCTTCCCGAGGGGCCGCCCCCGGTCCTGCTGCCCATCCCGCCCGGCCCTCCCTCGGTCCTGCTCGGGGTTCTGCGGGGAAGCTGCGGGTGATGCCGAGGGTGGGACGAGCTCAGCGGTGCGCGGTGGGTCTGGGGTCTGGTGCGGCCCCAGACCCCAGGTGGGGGTCAGCGAGCCCCTTGGCGGGCGGGCAGGGGGGACACGCACTGGGATGGAGCTCAGGGAGAGGGGAAGGGGGGCAGGAGCGACCCCAGCGCTGCCCCCGCAGGACCCCGGGGCCGGCAGGGCTGGGGGGACATCCCTGCCCAGCCTGGAGACCCCCCGGCCCCGGCCCCTCGCAGGGACAGGAGCGACCCCCAGGGTGTCACCGCCACCACGCTCCGAGAACACTGGAAATTCTGCCTAAACGACACGAACACGGGGGGTCCCAGAGCCCCCCACACCGACACGACGCGGGGACAACACCGAGGGTCAGCGTAGAAAAACTACATTCAGTGCGCGGTCAGGACCCCGCGGGCTCAGCCCCACCAACCTGGTGACTCGAATGTGCTCGGTTAACAGTATAAAAGCCCAAAGGAACTGTAAGAGCCACTGATATGCGGGGGGACGCCAGGAGCAGGAAAGGGGGGCTCCTGCCTGGAGGGACCCCAGCGGGACGGAGCTCCCCCCCAGCCCTGCTCCCCCAGCATCCCCAGCATCCTCAGCAGCTCAGACACCTCAAAGCCCCCTCGCCCTGAGCCCCGCCGAGGTCCCTGCTGAGCCTCCTGCCCGGCCCTGCTCAGCACAGCATCCTGTACATTCAACTTGCACCGAATCCACAACACAACTCCTACTTCTGCCCCCACTTCGCTGCCTCTGCCCCTTCCCACCCGGCGGGGTCTCTGCAGTCCCGGCCCACCCGGCTCTCCCCCCTGGCCATTCCCAGCACTCACGGCTCCCTCCCGGGCAGGATGTGCAGCCGCTTCCTCAGGAGAAAATACAAAAACAGAAATCTGTATTAAAACTGTCCTAGGAACACCACAGCAAACTAATGTCTCCGGGTTTAGTTCGTAGCTAAACACAGGCACAACAAGTGTTAGAGAAGTGGCACAGAAGCACAGGCCGGTGGGGGCAGCCCGGGGTGCCAAACCCTCCTCCAGGACTGCCCAGCAGTGGGGAAAGGGGAGAGAAGCGGTGCGGGGGGAGGTGGCGTCACTGTCCCTTTGCAGCGGGGCAGGGGGCGCTTCGCTGTTTGTTTTTTGCAATCTCAGAAGATAAAGTGCAATGTTGCTGCTACTCTCCTTCCTCCTGTGGCACCTGAACCGGGCCCGGCTCCTTCCCTCTGCCTCCCTCTGCTCCTCTCTGATTCCCTCATCCCGCAGCATCCCATCCCATCCCCAAATCTCATCCCGGAGCATCCCGGGTATCCACCCCCGGGGTGCCCCGGGCAGAGCAGCAAGAAAAGCGACCCCTCGGCCTCCACCTCCTCTTTGGTGCCCCCCGAGCATCCCCTGCCCTCCGGCACAATCCCTGCTCCCAGCACGGTGAGCCTGGGGCGGCTCCGGCCCCTTCCCAGCCCGGGCAGGGAAACCAAACCATGCTCCAGACAGGGAAACCAAACCAGGCTCACCGTGCTCATTATTGCTTGGGAAACACACGCAGCCCCTGCCTGGTCCTGCAGAGGGGCTCAGCCTGCCCCTCTCCCCTCCTCTCAGTCCCTCTCCTCCAAACTTCCCCTGGATTCAAGTGCTGGGAAAAGAAGAACCCGAGCCAAAGCCCAGAGTGCCAAGCTGAGGCTGGTGGTTAGAATTTGGCGGTGAGAGAGAGAAGGAAGCGCCAGCGGGAGGGCAGTGATATATCCCGGGTGGGGAGGGAGGGACAGGAACCAGCTCAGCATCAACAGGATCAGGGCTGGGATCGGGGGGATGTGGCACAGAGGGAGCGGAGAGGTGGAGGAGGTGATGGGGAGCAGGAGGAGGAGGGAGAGGAGGAGGAGGAAAAGGGAGAGGAAGAGGAGGAGGAGGAAGGGAAGCACTGGGAAGGCTCCAGGGTATATATAACCGCCCCTTTCAGGTGCAAATCTGCATCGTTTGAATTTGTATTCAGAGGAAAAAAGCACTTATGAAACTACCAGACGACTTTGATGCAAACTAGTACATTTTAATGCCATTTTATTAGAAACCATGCAAACTTTAATATAAAAAATACAAGTGCAATAAGAATCTTTGTGTGTAAATACAGATTCCGGGTTATCGTGTCATTGTCGGCTTCCCACAGAAATACTCCCACAAGCACGAGAAGCTGCGGGCTTCCCTCTGTCCCCTCCTGGAGCAGCCCAGCCCCCTTAGCACACGCCTGGCTCGGTTCTCTTTCAGCCCCGTGTTTTGGTAACTCTGCTTTGCTTTTTTTTCCTCGCTTTAAATTACTTTGACCACCCGGGAACGCTTTTTTTTTTTCCTTTCCCCCGTCTTAATGTATTTACATTTCGTTTCTTTAGTGTCATTTGCTCCACGAGTGGGGGGAGTTCCCCTCTCCCAGTCAGAGCCGCAGCTCCCCTGGCATCGCAGCTGCCCAGCCCGGGGTGGGCACTGCCCTGTCCCTGCTCCCACCGCCCTGCTCAGCCCGACAATCCCACCCCTCAGCCCCCTTAAACCACACACACACACACACACACACACATCCCTCACACCCCAGGACCTGCTCCAGCCTCCAGCCCTGTGCCAGCCTGCCCCAACACCCTCTGCTGCCCCCAAACCCGGGGCAGTGCCCGTGCCAGGTAATAAATAAGCCACCTGTCCCTCTCTGACACGCCGGGCACCCCGGTGGGCTCTGTGAGCATCGCGAGGGGGCAGCACAGGCTCCACCCGAGCTCTCACTGCAAGCTCCCCTCCAACACGTCCCTGTGCCCTTCAGTCCACACATGGCTTAATCCCAAGAACTCGCTCCGTCGGTTCAGAGTGTTAAAAGAAAGCCCAAACGACAAGAAGGAGGTTACAATGGATATGTCAGTAAGAAGCCAGCACGGCAGCAGCGGTTAATGAATGTCCCTAACTCTCCTACGGGGAAGGGAGGGGCGAGAAAAGGAAACTTAGCACGAGATAAATCGTCAACACGTCGTCACGAGGAATAAAAGGTTCAAGTCAACAGTTAAAAGAGCCTAATGAGTGTGGGGGGTGTTTATCAGCATCCAACCGAAGCGGTGAGGAGGGAGAGGGGGGTTAAATAAAAAACAGAGACACAAAGAAAGATCACAGCTTCTCCCTGTTAACTCTGGCCTGGCTTCAGCCCCCGGCACGTCCCGACCCCAGCCCCGAGCGACCCCCCAAAGGCGGCGGGACCCCCGAGGAGCCCCCCGAGCGGGACCCCCGAGCCCGCGGAGCCTTCCCACCTAAAGCCAGAGGTCAAGAGAGCCAAGCTGGGCGCCGGGGGCGTGCGGCGGGGCCGGGGGTCACACGGCTGGCTGGGCTGGTGGCAGCGGGGACAGCGGGGACAGCGGTGGCAGCGCCAGCCCCGNGCGCCAGCCCCGCGGAGCCGCCGGAGCGCGGGGGGCTGCGCCGGGGAGGAGGAGAGGTGCTGCTGCAAGGGTGGGGGGGTTTGGACACGACGATCTCCGCTCCGTGGTCTGTCCGAGCCTTGGCCCTCTCACGGAACGTCAGCCTGTGAGACTCAATCTGCAGCGACACAAGGGCG
>WBMV01001491.1:0-5000 GCA_013396655.1 Campylorhamphus procurvoides
TCGGGGTGGGCGCGGCCGCGGCGAGTGGAGGGGGCACCGCGGGCCGGGCGGGGAGAGCCGTGGCTGTGCCGTGCCCGTGGCTGTGCCGTGTCTGTGCCCCGGCCGTGCCACCAGCCCGGGATGCTCCGTGGCCTCGAAGGCAGCGGGTGCTGCCCCCGGGGAGGCGCTGGCGGAGAGCGTGGCCCGGGGGGCTCGAGGTGACCCCCCTTCCAGCGCCCACCCCTCCTCCGTGGGGAGCCCACGGTGCCCGCAGCTCTGCCCCGGTGCCGGCCCTGCGGGACGGGGGTGGGATTTGGGCAGACTGGGGACCCCCGGCACAGTCGGAGCGGGGCAGGGCTGGGCACCCTTCACTGGGACCAGGGCAGGGGGTCCCGGGTGGGTTTGGGCTGTTCCGGGACGTCTCCCTGGGCAGAGCCGCCCGCGGTCACCGGAGGGGAGAAGGCGACCCCCCCACCCCGCCGGTGGTCCCGGGGGAGCGGGAGCCGTGCTGGGGCAGGAGGGCCGGGGCTCGATGTCCCAGCCCTGTGCCCGTCCCTCCCAGTGCTCGTGGAATGCTGTGCCAGGCTCTGCCCCGGGCTGGGCAGCGGGACGGGCTCCTCTGCCGACCCCTGCGCACACCTGGGCACCGCGGCGAGGGAGCGCTGCCAGGCAGGGACGGCTGCCGGACAGACAGGTACGGCTGACAGACAGACAGACAGATACCGCCGGGGTGCCGGCCTGGCAGCCGTGGGGTGCTGGCCATGGGTCTGCCCTGCTCAGAGCCCCCCAACTCTGCCTCTGCCCGCAGATCACCCCGAGCGAGGAGCTGGCACGGGGCAGGCACCGACAGCGGAGCCCGTGGGGCAGCGGTGGACAGAGGCTGAGCTGCTGCCCCTCCCTGGGACCCCCGCCCGGACAGCGGAGCCCCCTGACCCCCAGGGGAGCCCCCGGGGCCCTGGGACGGGGGGAGAAGGGACAGGGCCGGTGGTGTGGGGTGAAGGAGCCACGGAGCACCCGAGACCCCCGGTCCCTGCAGGCACCACCGAGCAGGGAGCTGCTGGAAATGAGGGGCTGTCCCCTGCCAGGCTGGGGGTGACCAGTGCAGGAGCCCCAACCCCTGGGCAGCCAGACACAGATCCTGCCACTGATCACCCCCTCGGGACTGACCCTGTAGGACATGTGACAGTGGAAGGTGCTACGACCCTGCAGGGGACCCCTTCTCATTCATCACCCTCTACAGCAGTGTTGGGATCTGCCGGGGGACAGTGGGGGTCCCCGAGCACCCTGCTGGTATGGGGGTCCATGGGGACAGTCCCTGTGCAGAGCCAGAGGGGCTCACACAACCCCTCATCCCCCAAGCTGTGGGCTGGAGAGGGTGCCACTGTCCCACTGGGTAACAGGAGCCCAGGGACCCACCCAAGCACCATGCTGGCCACTGACAGCCCAGTGCTGGGGACAACAGGGACGTCACCCTTTGCTGGGGGGCTGCAGAGGCTGCTGACCCCCACAGGGACACTGCAGGGGACACGCCAGGGGCTGCCAGGGCCAGGGCTGGCAGAAGGATGGGACTCTGCCTCCCAACCCTGGCAGGGTCCCCACTCTGTCCCTCAGCCCTCTGTGCCATCCCTGGGGGCTGGTGGCCATGGGGGGCCTGTGGCCAGCACAGCCTGGCCAGTTGTGGGGACAGGCCCAGCCTTGCTGCCTGCCACAGGGGGCAGGGGGTCTGCTCTGCCTGTCCCCACCACCACAGCTGGCACCCCAGGGGTAACACCCTCTGGGCTGGGGCAAGCCCTGGACCCGACCACCAGGGTCTTGGGGCCACCTGACAATCGGGGTTCCCCTGAGCACAGTCACAGTCACAGGCAGCCCCCAGTCCCCCTGGCCCCTGGCAGCACCTCTGTGGTGCAGAGCAGGGTGACACATACCAGTCCTGGGTCTCCCCGAATGCCCCTGTCCCCACAGCCTGCCCCAGCCAGTGGCTCTGCAGTGACCCCCCTGCCAACCCCACTGCCTTCCCCAGGGACCGGCTGGGGGATCCTGGGGCTCAGCCCTGCTCTGGGCACCCCCCTGGGGGACCCCTCCCCAGGGCTTCCCCACACGGGCTTGAGGGTAAATCCTACTGAGAGCTCCCAAATCCTTGGGGGGACCCAGGTGGGGGTGGGCAGCCTGGCCCCTCCCTCAGCCCCTGGGCCCCCACCCCAGCCACCTCCATCCCAGCCTGCACCTTCCCTGGGATCCACCACTGCTGTTGGTGTCACTGCCACCGCTGTCACCACCACCATCACAGCCACCACTGCCAGCCCTGAAGTGCTCAGGGACGTGGGGACAGCGATGCCAGACCCTGGTGATGCTGAACTGCAGAGACATGTGGCAGGGCCGACGGGGGAGCCCCCGACTCATGTGCCCACCGTGCTGCCCAGGGCCTCCCAGGAACCCACAGACCCCCCAGCTGTGGGGGGCACAGACCTGGCCCGGCCATCGAGCAGCCCCCCAGGGCCACGGGACACTGAGAGCCCCCGATTGATGCCAGCTGAGGTGGGCAGGGCCCCACAGGTGTTCATTGTGGAAGATCAGCCCCCACTCCTAAGAGGTGGGTCTGAGGATTTGGGATCTTCTGGGGTATGGCAGGAGGGAGAGAGGCCCCAGGAGCCACCAACACGGAGGGGGTCGGTGGTGGTGGCGGCCCCTGGGTTGGGGCCATGTCACGCTGGTCCCCATGTCCCCCTGCAGCCTCACTGCTGCGTGTCCCCTGCGAGCTGGTGCTGGATATGGGGTTTGTGCCGGCCCTGCAGGACCCCGGGTCCCGTGAGCACCGGGAGCTGCTGCAGAGCTTCAACAGGACGGTGAGTGTGGGATGGGACCGGGGGGGCTGCAGGTTGGGGGGCCACAGCTCTGAGCTGCCCCACCGTGCAGGTGACCCCGCTGTTCTCGTCGGTGCCCGGGTTCCTGCGGCTGGAGGTGACGGGGATCAGGTGGGTGCCGGTCCAGCCCCGCAGCTCGTGGTGCTCCCTGGCACGGGCTGTGGGGACCACCACGTGTTGCGGGGCCGTGGGGGCGCCGGGCCGGGGGTCTGCCCCCCTGGAATTGCGGTGGGTGTCCCTGCAGGGAGGGCAGCGTGGTGCTGAGCCACGGGTGGGTGTCCCTGCAGGGAGGGCAGCGTGGTGCTGAGCTACGGGTGGGTGTCCCTGCAGGGAGGGCAGCGTGGTGCTGAGCTACGAGGCGCTGTTCGCGGTGCCGCCGCCGCCTCTGCCGGGGCTGCTCCTGCTCCTCGAGGCCACGCTGAGCTCCAGCACGGCCCGGCCGGGGCCGATGGTGGGGATGGGTCCCATCCTGCGCCACGTGGCTCTGGGTGAGTGTGGGGCAGGACGGGGCTGCGCCATCCCCGCCCTCCCGAGGGTCCCGAGCCCGCAGGGGCTGTCGCGGGGTGGCACAGCCGGAGCTGTCCCCGCAGTGCGGACACTGGACCCCTGCTCTGTGCTCTTCGCCTGCCCGGCCGGCTTCGCCTGCGTGTCCAGGGCGGACGGGAACGCGACCTGCACCTCGCTCTGCCACCGGGACTACTGCAAGAACCACGGCATCTGCACCCACCGCCCTGACCAGCAGCCCCTCTGCCGGTGAGTGCCCCACCGGTGGGGACAGCTGGGGACAGTGGGCGCTGTCCCCACCCTGTGCTGATGGAGCCCCTTGGCACAGGTGCCCCGTGGGCAGCGATTTCTGGTTCATGGGTCTGCGCTGCGACTACCGGGTGACCCAGCAGAGCCTGCTGGGCATGGTGGCCGGGGTCCTGCTCAGCATCCTCCTCCTGGGTGCTGTCCTCGCCATCCTCGCTGTCCGCCGGTTCAAGGCGCTGCTGCTGGAGGCCAGGGCTGACCAGACCCGCAGCAGGTGGGGGTACTGGGGACCTGGGCTGGGGTCCACGGGGACGGGAGGGAGGGGGATTCTGCCCCCCTTGGGGTGGTGCTGAGCTCTGCCAAGGGAGACACTGCTGGGGCGGCTGAAAGTGGCAGTGGGAGGTGCTGGGGTGGGGGCAGCGGCAGAGCCACGGTGGTGCCCCCAGTCTGGGTGGGGGACCAGGGTGTGTGCACAGTGCCAGGGATGCTCCCAGTGCCAGGGATGCTCCCGGTGCCAGGGATGCTCACAGCCTCGGGCAGGGGCGTCCAGGCTGGGAAGGAGTGACGGGGCCGTGGGGCTGGAGGGGGGCACGATGGCATGGAGGGGCTGTGCTGCTGTGGAGAGATGTGTGAGATGTGCTGATGAGCCCCAGATCGTGGTCCCTGCACCCCCAGTGCTGCCCAGGGCACAGGGTCCACCTGCCCAGGCTGTGGGTGGGCAGCAGGATCCAGCACAGCCCTGCCAAACCAGCTCATCCAGCAGCCCCACTGGGGGCCCCGCTATCCTGACTCTGATTCGGGTTCTGTAATGTGCCACTGGGGGATTGTTCCCGAGGAAACCCCTGCAGCAGCCCCAGCCACCGAGGGCTGTGGTCAGAGGTTGTTTGGTGTCACGGGCTCTGTCCCCACCCTGGGTGTGCAGCTGGGCCCTTCCCTGGCCTCTGGAAATCTGGGTGGAAACCTGCAGTCTGTGTGGCCAATGCAGTCACTGGGGTTGTGTGCATGTGCTCGTGATATGTGTGTGCCCCTGCCCCATATGTGTACATGTGTGCATGTCCCTGCCCTCTGTGTTTGTGTGTGTACACACACATGTGCAATCCCTGCCCCGTGTGTATGTCCCTGCCCTCTGTGTTGGTGTGTGTATGTATACATGTTCGTATGTCTATGTACACATGTGTGTGTACACGTTTGTGTATGTACATGTGTGTATGTACACGTTTGCGTGTGTATGTATACATGTTGGTGTGTGTATGTATACGTTTGTATGTACACACACATGTGCACATCCCTGCCCTGTCCTGCAGCTACCGCCGTTTCTGCCGCCTGGACGATGTCTCAGCCCAGTACTGGTCACACTCGGGGCTGCCCTCGGCCAGCTCGCTGGACAACCCGGCCTTCAGCAACTCGGAG
>WBMV01001491.1:10000-45871 GCA_013396655.1 Campylorhamphus procurvoides
GGTGGCAAAGGGACCTTCCACAGCTCATGAGCCAGAGAGGTGTTAGTGACTGATCCAGGAGACCACGTTGATTTGGAATCACTGTTTCTGGCTACTAAAAGACACAAAAAACAGCCACAATCATTGTGGTGCTGCAACTGTCAACTCACTGCAAAGAAAAGCTGCTATATTAGAATAAAATCAAAATAGCTGCTTTGAAATCAGTGAAGTTACTGCTCTGGTGAGACCTTGGCACTGCTTTTTTAACCTCTAGGATCCCCCTGGAACGAGCAAAGGGGAAGGAACCTGCTCAGAGCAATACAAGCAGACATCACCTGAAGTGCTTTGTGCTGTACTGCTGAGGGAAACATTGTAGTTGGAGGCACGAATGGATGACCAGGCACTAGTTGAAGGCAGCGTGGTGTTCAAAGATGAGGATGACCCTGCAACAAAGGCAGAGTCAGTCACAACACAGCACGTCACAAATACAGTAAGACTGAAAGGCCTGGCTTGTGATCCAGCCTGGACACGCTGCACACCCAGGGGAGGGACCTGCACCTCTCAGGCCCCATCTTCGATCCACAGGCACACGGTGGCAGCAGGAGCATCTCACACTGACAGAGAGCACAGGCCCTACAGTCCTGCATGGCTGGGCTGCCAAGGTTTGCTTGCTGCTTCCAAACACTCTGGGTGTGCACAGCTGACATCAGGATGCAGAGCACAGCTCCTCTGCCCACATTCCTGGGATAGCTGCTGCAATGCATCAGCAAGCAAGCTGAGCCAAGGATGAGCTTGGCAGCTGTGACAGGCACAACACGAGATAAACCCGGAGAGGAGCAAGCAGCAAACAAATCCCAAACCCACAACACAAGGGACAGACTAGCAGAGGAGCAAGCAAGAAACATCTCCACACGAGCAGTCTCTGTGACCGAGGGCTGGTTACACAAATGAATCAAGCTGAGCATACCACTGTTCCTGTCCCTGAGGTGGTCAACTTCCCGCACAGTATTAATTGAGAGATTGTTTATGACACTGCCAGGAGTGACGTAAGGGTCAGTTTCGGGGTCGATGTTTGGATAACCTTTCCATGGCTCACCAGGGCGAAACTCTAGGAATACAGATGCAGAAAAGAAGCTTATTTTGATTATTTTTTAGAACAGGAAACAGCTGTCTAAACAAGACACCTCCTAATGACTGAAAATCCAGAACCTTTTACTTAATTTAGTCTTCACTTTATTCACTTAATTTCTAGTTTCTCTGGTAGCATCACCCCAGGCAGACAAACCTCTCTCTGTACAATAAAACTCCTGCTCTCCATTTCCATCTGCTAAGAACACCCTTCAGGCTCTTCTGCAGGCTGGTTGCTGCCCCCTCCCCAGAGAACACCCAAGGAACCCAGGACAAACCCAAGGGAGCTGTACCTGGGGGCCAGTTAACACTGCTAGAGCCATTAGGCGATTTGGCACGGGGCCAGCCATCCCCAATGGAGCCGGGAGGACTGGCTGGAGAATTACTGCTGTTCATAAAGTCGTAAGGAACAAAGGGAGAATCTTCCAGCCTAAAACCACTTGAAATAGCACCTGTTGGAAAAAAACCAAAACCAAATAGTGGTCAAATATTTTTCATAACCAATTTTATGCATATAAAATCACACTCATGCATGAAATGTATTATAGCTCACTGTCCTCTTACAATAACAAGTCACACAGGAAATCATAGAGGACTGTGTAATCTAAAATGAAATGTGTCTGAACAACTCGGGAGAAAACTGTAAGAATAATGTTTCATGGAATCCCTTCATTAAAAGAATACATGTGTTCAAGGTAACATGTATTCAACTGAAGTAAAGTATTAATTCCAGAGGGTAAGAGCATTCTGTGGGACCCCAGCTGGCCAGAGGGGGTAGTGAATGGATTCTGTGGTGGGAGGGCTCTTGGACGACACAGCTACAACATGTGAAGGATCTGTAGCTACTGCAAAGCTGTTTATTCTACTCTTATTCTTGGGAGGGAAAAATATGAAATTTAAAAATCCCTGGAGACAGAGCAAGCAATGGTTTAAAAGTTATCAGACAGCAAAGGCAGTTCGGCTGCAGTTCTGAGGGAACCAGGGATTCCATGCAATACAGAAATTCCTAGTACTAGTCAGAAAACATCACCTACACCTAAAGCAACACCACCACTGTCTGTAGCAACAGTCAGATGGGGTTCTGCTGCAGGGTATGGCCACTACATGCTATGGCAGCAAAGTCATCTCAGAGCAGCAAAGCAGCTGACACATCTAAAAATACCCCAACAATCTGAGACTGAAGAGTAACAGGAGACTGGGGACATTTATAACTATCTTTAGACACAGAATCTTTGGGCTATAGACTCAAATTTTAACTGGATGAGATTTCAAGCAATTGAAACAGTTGAAATGTCATATGAATACTGATTACTGGAATGAAAGTCACAGCAAACAATTCCACCTCCTCTAAAACTAAGGACAGCTCTGGTACCAGTCTAGCCCTTTTAAGCTCTCCCCAATTTTAGAATGCATACATAAGACATTCACAACCAAAACCTGTCAGTAAAAATGTCTGCAATGCCCAGAATGTGGTAAATCCCCCAAAATCACCTTAGGGCAGCAGAATGTGGGAGAGAAAACTTGAAAACCTAAAGCTTTTGGCTTAAAAATATATGAAGCATTCCACTTGAGATTAAGGTAAAACTAGCAGCAACAGTCACACTTACAGAAAAGTCTGGTTAAAAAAGGAATTCTGTACAATGTTTCTACTAATCTCATCACAGGATCACTCTGTAAGCACAGTCAGCAAAGCTGTGGCTGCTGTGGAAGACAAGCAGCAGGTTGGCAAGACACACAATACAAACTGTGATAGCTACAGCAACACAGGACTTACAGCCATAGCCCAAACACAGCAGACCTGCATCTTACACCCAGAACACAACAGTCTGATGTGTCACATCGAGTGGTGCTCAAGGACAGACACGCTGAACGTACCATGTTTGCTGGAGTTTTGATCTAAGGATGTGTTCACAGAAATGCTGTCGACTGTAGTCCATTTCCTCAGCCGTGATTGTGGCTCTTTAATACTGCTCATATCCAAGTTTACATTCAAGTTTGAGTTCATTCCTGAAAGCATAAAGAGCTTATGAAATACAGACTAAACTTCTGTTCACCACTGCTGCTGTCCCAATAAGCCCTGAAGAGCGCATTATGATGGTTCTGTCATGCTTCCAAGTCCCTGGTTTGGAGGAACATTCTAGCATTTGATTCAGTGAACTCACTGCAGACAGAAGCTAAGGTGAGCAATGCAAAGCACTCCAAGTTCTCAGCTCATGTCCTCATGCAAAAATGTCAGTGGAAGAAGCCATTAGGAAGTTAGAGAAACTAAAATGTAAATACCTAAAACATGGGACGAACAGAACCTGTCTTGGCCTGCTCTAAGCTGTGGTCTGTACTTCCAAATGTTTCCCTGCCAGAGAGTCAAGACAATACCAACCAAAACCAACCCAAACCCCTGGGAGAACCAGCTCCTCTGGGTTTGGACAACATGCCCACACTTTTGACTTTGCCTGCTCTCTTTCCAGGTCTGTAAGAATCCTGAACTCACAACCC
Organism: Campylorhamphus procurvoides; assembly: GCA_013396655.1. NCBI lineage: Eukaryota > Metazoa > Chordata > Aves > Passeriformes > Dendrocolaptidae > Campylorhamphus > Campylorhamphus procurvoides. The sequence goes on from WBMV01001491.1 coordinate 13,601, forward strand.
TATCTGGGTACTCTTCCAGCCCTTCAGATATAATTACTTCATTTCTGAAAATAAATCACTACAACAGTTTCATTTGGGGCCAGAGACACACAGGGAATGTGGCTCCAGGTGCTTGTATCACTACACAGTGCTACTCTACAGGGATCCCAAAGAGCTCCTACATATACTGCAGCAGATTTCTGAGGGATCTCCAAGCAATCTCTCATATACTGTGGGTTCTTGAGACGTGGCCACGATTCAGGTGAGCAGCTACATAACAGTACATTTCAGCTCAAGGAATGAAACAGAAAGGAACATGAGGAAGGCAGGATGCAATTCCCCAGCATGGAGTTTGGAGGGAAACAGAAATATTCCTTTCCTTAGAACTAACACAGTGTCTCCAATAGCTAAAAAAAATTCCTTTGTATGTCTTGCCCTTTCAATAGAAGCACAGTTAGATGTTGATACAAATCATCAACAGAAACTGTGAAGCAGCAGCCTGGACTTGGGACTGGCCACAAGCCCCCTCAGTGCAGCACATGCAGGGCTGGCACTGCCCCACTGGGTCTGGCACACTCTGCCTGCAAGCACAGGGATTTCAGCTGCAGGCCCTAGAAAACAAACTTCTCTGCAAAAGGCAATGGGAATGCAAAGGAAATCAGCCCAACAGAAACAACTCAATTAGAATAAACAAGAAGAAAAGCAAAACTGAAGGAGAGGGAAAAAATGGGGGTAAGGAACTGAGGTAAATGGTAAACACTTGTAGTAAGTGTAATATAGCATTAAAAAGGGACCTAAAGAAAGGAGAAAATATACAAGCCTGAAATTTCTGAAGCAGAAATTGGACAGAAGCCTGGAAACACAGGGAGAAAGAAAGAGGATATGTTTGTGTTTATAAATGTTCAGACATTTTGCCTGAAATGAGACAACCATTCTTTAAAAATGCAAATTCAAAAGTTTTCTTCCCTGGACAAAACCATCTACAGGCAAACCAACAGTTTGTTCTACCTGTGCAATTCAAGTAATAGAAAACATTTTGAAAATTCAAAGAAATGTGGCTGCATTAATGGATTCTTTGAATGGATTCTGCTTCTAAAAGATTTTTAGCTCCAGGAATCAGGACTTTGTACCACTGATCCCAAGGGACCCATAGGATAAAAGAAACACTGAAAGCAGCCAGCCATTCCTTAGGACTGTAAAGGATATGGTACTGAGACATGGACAGTCACTGGGAATGAGTGTCCTTGGGGGAAAGCTCTTTGGTGAGCATGGATAACTGAGTAAGTCCCACAAAAAATTACTACTTCCACTAAAATGGGAAATGCTGACTGGATTACAGTCACTGTTTTCAGAAGGCAGGCAGGGGGAAAAGTTGGGCTGTGTCACACAAGCAGGAGACCCACCTATAGGGAAGCTGCTGAATGCATTGATTGGTGACGGCCCTTTCTGCAGCTCAGGAGTAGCGTGGGGTATGACATTCTCAAGGAAGGATTTCATGGAGGGCTGATGGAGTGACTGCTGTTGAGAGGGTGGAGTTTGCTGCTTCATTAACAGGTTTGGATCAAGCTGACGGGACTGTTGCATCATCTGTTGCTGCATACTAAGAGATCGACCCTTAAAAAAACAGAGCAGTTACAATATCAATGGGCAAAAGCTTTTCCACGTTTAAAGAAAGAGAATGAAATGCATCTCTGTGCTCCGTGCACCCCACACAGCCAAACCCCAGCACTAAGCCCCTCCTTTAAAGGCTGTCAAACCCAATTCACTCCAGCACACTTCAATACAATTCACAGCAAGAAATGTAGCTCAGGATGAAAAACAGTTGCAAAGAGAGTCTGAGAAGTCAAAATAAAGGTGTTTGTTTACCTGCTGCTCCTGCTGCTGCCGACCCCCCGAAGGCATGCTCCTTTGAGACTGCGCCTTTTGCTGCTGAGCCAACAGCCGCTGCGAGACAGGTGGTGTGGGGGGCTTTAGGAACAGGCACAGCCCACACCAGGCTCCACTCACTCACACACAACACCGAGCGACCAGCCTGGGCAGCTTACCTGTAACTGGGAGATCTGAGAAAGCTGGTTTAACTGGGACAGTTGATTCAACATGGCTACCTGTTGTGGGCCAAAAAGTGGGCTCAGGCCACCGTTGTTTGGTGCATACTTCAGTAATGATACTGGAACCTGCAAAACAGACCAGGACCAAGAGTGACCGACTCTAATGGGCAATTGTTTAGCCTGGAATATGTGGAATATTATAACCCCTGGTTAACAGCTGCCTGGTTTCTGAAACACTTAGCAAGCCGAATATGTTCCCAAATAGTTACAGAATAAATATCAGCAACACCAACAAACACGGGACAATTTTCTGAAGCAACATTTAGGTAGTCTATAAACAAAATGCTTTCTGTACTCAGTTACCTGAGGGGATAGTAATGGAGGAGGCACTTGAGCACGTGGATTAGGCTGAGATGAATTAAGAGGTTGTGCTGGAGGCTGCTGCATGCTCCTGGGCTGTGCTGCTATATTCCCAACACCAAACACACTGGGATTGCCATTCTGGGGAAAGGATGGACAGTCAGTGACAATAAAGGCTCTGCCGCTTCTCCCACCCCACGCATTTCAATTACAAGTTAAACACATATCAATCACGTAGGCAGCTACAATGTTACATTACAAGGCATTAAATGATGTCAAGTAGCATGCCAAGGATATGCTCATAGCCTTACCTGTCTAACAGAATTCAAGTTTTGCATACCCAGCCCTGTTAGGGAGCCCAGGGCTTGGTTAGGTAGTGCATTATTTGAAGGGGGAAGCTTCATGTTTTGATTGGACATAAACTGCATGTTTTGGGACTCGTCTGCTACAATGCCATCCTGATGGGACAGACAAACCGAGGCGCAACAACCAGCCAGCAAGCAAGCAGAAGGGAGAAACCATTGCCAGGAGCAGAAGGGAAGAGTCACAGGACAGTCCAGCACCAGCAGGAAATAGGCAGAAAACAAAAGAGATCAGGTTAGTCATTGGCACCACGAAGGGCTACAGAAAGTATTGTAAATCAGTGAGTTAAAAAGAACAGATATCTCGTGGATTAACCAGAGAGCCCTCACTCCCCTCTCTGCTGCCTGCAGAGAGCTCAGGAGCACACAAGTAACTAACTACTCAGAATGCAGAGACAGGGGGGTTCAGACGTGTCCACCAGTAAGATCCCCACTGACCTTATCGAAGTAAGGACCGCGATCCATGGAAGACTCTTTGGGAATTTGGGGACGAGAACCAGGGCCTTTCCCAACCACACGATTGTAATCGCCAACGCCGAGGCCGTGCTTGTCCATCTCCAGGCGCTTGTCCTGCAGTAACCCTGCGGGCAGGGGAAGGGGCTGCAGCACTCAGGGGGGCCTCAGCCTTCAGCTACACCACAACCAGCTTAGCCTGACATATGGCTAATATTCCTACAGCAACCAGGTGTGAGTATTCCTTTTCTTTAGGGAAATATATATTTTAACTATGTAGAACTATATATATATATATATATAAAATTATATATAATGTAATTTACAGAAAGATATAAGCTAAAAGAGAGTCTGGAAGGAAAAGCAATAAAGCCCAGACTGGATCTGTTGTTCTTACCTCCAGACACGTCCATCTTATTGCTCTGTATGGTTTCTTCTGGTGATTCTCTCTGAAGTAATAAAATGAATCGCAATTATTTCATAATAGTATTTTTAAGAGCTAAAACAAAGATTCTTATATACTATTTCAATTCAAACCTACAAGAGAGAAAAATTGAGACAATCAGATACTATTTTAAAGCATTTTCTCCCTTTAGTTGCTATCAAACTGAGAACAGGTTCTCTCACCAAAACTCCTATGTAACATAGAGGAAACCATCAGGCTACAGGATGAACACCTGGGTAGTGGTTACAAAACCAGTTTTCATCAACAAAGAGGTCTTTTTGTACTAAGAATGCAAAGAAAAGGGATGGGTGACAGAGGGGAGACAAACACAAGTAAAAAGAAAACCACAATGAAGATGAACACAAAGCATTTCCAAGTCTGTGCATCATAACTAGCCCTGTGGGAAGGCAGCAAAACCAGACAAAGGCAGATACTTACCGAAAAACTGAGATTTGTGAATTGCTTAATGAATGGATTGATCCATGTTTCATCTTGCTTATTTCCACCTTTCATTATTCCCTTAAAAACAGAAAGGAACTTCTGTGATACTCAGGTATTTAACACTAACAGCTTCAATTACATCACAAAGTGTTAAGAATGAAAATTAAAGTGTGATGGTGTTGCAATCATGCAGGAATTCCTTCTGACTTAGCTTTCAGAAATTACAAGAAGCCTTGTCCCAAGCTTCTCTTTACCTTTGTGGGCATTTTTTTCATGTAGGGTGGCCAGTTTAACGATGGGTTGGCTTCTTGTGAGGAACTGCTGTTCCACATTCCAATCTCGACATCTTCCTCTTCCTCCCAGCTGGTCTGACGACTGCCTGTCAATGGCATATCATCTCCACACCAACTATCTTGCATAGATTTAGGCCCTGGTTGTGAAAAAAACCCAGCACGTGAACATTTCAGTGGCAGCTGCTGCCCTTCACACCAAACACAGCTTGATGCCACCAGCAAGGCAAACACCCTCAAAAACGTGACGCTTCCACAGAGGTATTTCACCTTCCTCAAACGCACTTGTCCCAGGATGACACAGAGAGCACTCACCAGGTTTATTTGGAGGCTGCTGCCCAAGAGGAGCGTTTCCCCAGCCAGAGGTGCCTCCTGCATCGCTGACGGGCTCTCCCCAGCTCGTACCAGTGTCCATGGGCTTACCCCACGCTGAAGTTCCGTTATCTACAGTGGTGGCTGGAGTGGAAGGCTCTCCCCAACCTTTGCAAAGCAGGGGGAGTTATTGGCATGGTTTGGAACAGTATTTAAAAGCTACCTAAAGAGACTCAAGTGTTTTGCCTTTTCTAGATCCATAACATACAATAAAAAGCACATGAGCAAACGTTTCCATTTTGGGCGACAGTCATTATTACAACTGTAAGCTGTTTCATAAATAAAAGCAATCACAGAAATACAGATTTCATATCCAAAGAATTGCACTTTGATAATGCAAATTCCTAAGATATTAAGCTCCTAAGAGCTGCTCATTACATATAAGTGACCCCTCTCTGCACTTGAAAAAAGAGACAGAGCACAAGATACTTCCTAAACCCCATGTAAGCTCCTCTCCATTATTCATTGTTCACGAAACTACAAGACCAGAAAGTCTGTATAAACCCAACATTCTTCATTCTGTCTTGTAGCAGTTCAACCCTCTTTTTGGGAGGCTCATTGGCAATATTAAATTTTAACTGTTTTAGAATAATTTACAAAAACAGTTTAATTCCTCAGATACTATTTTAAATATTTTCTGCATGTTCCCACTCCCCAGAACTCAAGCAGAGCTGTATGGGCCTTATTACTGCAGCTATTTAAAACTAGAACAGATCTTCCAATCTGTACAAAACCATCAAATCTCTGAGCCCTGCTGTTCATTTTTTTAATAAACAAAAACTGTACTTCATCAGTGTTTTGCCCTTTCCATTGAAACTAAAACATTGTTCTATGAAGCAAGAATAAAAAATTGCTTTATAATCAACAGAAAACACAAATCTGGGTAAAAGCCAGGCTTACCAGAACCCGAACTGCTCTCCTTGCTAGTCATGGCACTTGAAGACAGTAGCTGCGGATGTACCTGTGCTTGCTGGTCTGAACTGCTGCTACTGTTTGGGACATTTTTATTCCACATATTCACATTTTTGTAGTTGTATTTGCTTGGATCACCCCAAGCAGAAGTTCCATCATCAATCTCCATTTTTCGGCGTATGGATTCGGGGGATGGCTCCTCCCAGCCCGTGGGCTCTTCCTCCTTTGCTGGGGCTGGCATTGGCCCCCCCAGCCAGCCCGACCCTGGGGGTTTGTTCGTGGCAGATGGAGCTCCCCAAGAGCCAACATCTTGTTTGTTCCATTCAGGAGAGGTGTTGACTGGCTTTGATGAGTCCCCCCAGACTTGAGGCTGATTGGATTTTGGAGGGTCTCCCCAGCCCTGGTTCTGATTAGACTTTGCAGGCTCATCCCATCCTGAAGAGTTGCTTGAATTTGCATTATTACCTCCCCAAGTGACAGAATTTGATTTACCTGGCTCATTCCAACCAGACACTGATCTGTCGCTGTTGCTACCTCCAGAACTGGATTTCTTTGCCTCACCCCAATGGTTACTTCTGGAAGTTTCTCCCCAGCTGTCACCGGCAGACACTGCCCAACCCTGGCTGGCCTTCTGTCCATCTCCCCATCCCTGCTTCATCTTCGGTGTGTCATTCCAGGATGACTTTTCCTCTTTGCCACTTCCCCATGATTGATTGCTCTTGACCATTACTGTAGCAGCAGAATCTTCTTCCCACCCCCCTTGGCTGTTTGACCCTTTGGAGTCTCCCCACCTTGTAGCAGACTTTGGATCTCCCCACCCCGATACAGATGAGGTATCGTTATTATTAGGGCTAGGTCTATCCACACACCCCCCTGAGCTGGAAGTCTGTGTCACAGAGCCCCCCCAGGCCTCTGTCCCATTGTCAGTTTTTCTTTCACCCCTTGGAGATGTTTCGGTATCCCAGGCAGTGTTCTGTTTGATTGGAGTCTGTCCCCAACCCGAGTTGGAGAGGACACGTGGATCTAAGTCAGTTCTGTTCACTATGCTTTGGAGTAACGTGTGCTGGTCAACCTTCCTCCTCTCTCGGTTCTGGCTGTCTGCAGCTCCTCTGTCCTCATGGCACCCGGTGCTCTCCGAGCTCCCCTCGCTGTCCCCCATACCTGTTTTGGCCCACGTGTTGTTCTGCTCAGCCATCTGGGAAGCAGCAGAACTCTGGCTATTAAGGTCATCCTCCTCAGTAGACTTCCAACCATTTGTAAACTTCCTGCTGTTTCCATTCACACTTTCATTGGAATGCTGATTACTAGGCAGTTTGCTCCATTCCCCGTTGGAAATGCCGGTGCCAGTGCTTTGTGCAGGGTTGCCCCATCCTCTTCTGCTCCCGCCAGCACTTGCACCGTTCCCACTTCCCCACGGCATGTTCTGGGAGTTGACTGTCCCTGCCTCCCACACCCCTCCGCCTTTATTCCCATTGATTTGAAAGTTAGTGCTGCCAGGCCCGCTCCCGCCCGGCTGCATTAGAGTTGCATTCACAGTGTCACCATTAGCTTGGCTGTTTGGGCCTGGACATTTGTCTCCAGAGTAACTGGAACCGTAGGAGCCCCAGGTAGTACCGTAAGAGCCGCCAGTTTTGGCCTCCCCATTGCTCAGGTGAGAGATGGAAGTGCCGTTTGCCACTGGAGAGGCCTGAATCTGAGAATGATTAATTGTGCTCACGCGCCAGGCCCCGGGCCCTGCAGTGTTGGGCAGCTCACTCATCTGCACCGAACCAGCAGAGTTTGGTAAACTAGAGGTCATAAAGTTAGTAGTGTTATTTGGTCCATTCATTTCAGTGTTAAGGTTTTGAGGTTGCCCACTGAATGAAACATTCCTTGTACCATTTACTTCAGAATCACAACTTTCCTGAAGGCTTCCCCAGGAACCGTGGGCTGAGCCACCCACTTTCGAGTTAATACTCTGGCTGTTGGCCATCTGACCTATGGTACTGCACTGAATGCTTGTGCCAGGACTCCCACTCCCCACGGACCCTTTCAGGGCATGTCCACTGTTCTCCAACACGGACCAGGCACCATGGTTGCCATTTGAATTCAAAGTGCTTGGATTTAACCCTCCATTTGATGAAGAGCTTATGGTGCCCCAAGCATTCATTCTATTGTTGCTACTTTCAGATTTGCTGTCAGGAGCATCCACAGAAACTTGACATGTGCTTATTATGGATCCATGGGATAACCCCCACGGCCCATTAATACTTCCATTGCCCACATTATTGCTGTTGCTACCAATCACAAACTTATTCTGAGACCCATGTCCAATGCCATTGCGAATGCCATCGCCTTCTCCGCCCGTGCTCCCTGAAGCCATGATGACGAGGTTCCGCTCGGACCCAGAGCTGGAGGCAGAGTCAGTGTCCATACATTCTGAAGTCAGCTCTGGGTCACTGCCAGTGATTGATGGCCATGCTTCTTTGTCAGAGCCGTCTACGATAACTTTATCCCAGTTTGTGCTGGAGTCACTATTTGAAGAGACTGGTCCCCAGTGAGAATTTTCATAATGGGATCCTAGACCACTGTGGTTCAGATCTAAAAGGAAGGAAAGTCCAAGAGCATTACTGTAAGTTTGGTATTATTACTTTGTTAAGCAGCAGAACTAAAAATACTAAGTCAGGAATTATTTTGCGTATTATTTTACTTCAGTTAACACTACAGTCACACAAGGTGATGGAGAAAGCTCCAAGTACAGCTGCCCAAACGCTGTCACACATAACCCAGAACACCTCCTTCAGCATGCAGGGCTGCTCTGGCAAAAGGCTTGGAGAAGCACTCCTGAAGATACATTTTTTTCAGAGAAACATTAAAAAAACCCAACTCTGCATCACTACAAAGTATTTTCTAAAAACATATACATATTAAAAACTACAATATTATATAAAAACCAAAGACATCCTGAAAGGAAGAAATCTGAACAGGACACTGCACTGACCCAGCAATATCAACTGCTGTGTGACAGCAGCCAGAGAACACACACCTTTCCTCCTCATTACAGACATTAGAGAAGATTCTTAAACACAAGTTACTTGGGATATTTTTATACAACAACTTGACACAAAAAGCACAAGACCCATCTGAAATACTGCTTCAGAATGCACTGATGCAAAAGTCTATTTTTAATTAATTTTTAATCAATATCAATATTACTCTCCGTACAGCAAAAAAGAATCTAGTCCAAGAGCCTGGCTCCAAGAGCTGGAGCAGCACAGAGCAGGGACCATCTGCTGCTCCTCAGCACGGGGCTGGTGGGAGCTCAAGGGGGTCCAGGCATGAAGGTGAGCTCCCCCTGGCAAATGCAACTTGAGAAACAAGGATGGTAGTAGTCTGGAAAACCACAGAGCATCCTTGGGAGAACTGCAATTCAGTGGAACATAACCCAGAACCTGCTGATTCATGTGCTACTAGAAAAACACTGTCCTGTCTGAGAAAATGTCCAACAAATCTCAATATTTCAACTCTCACTCGGATATTTTAAGAAAGACATTTAACCTGTACTAAGAGACTGATCAAAGAATTGTCTGCACCCTTGAGAGTGAGAGAACCAACAGCACAGAACACCTCGATTACACAAACACCATCCCAATAGCACCATTCCTTTCAAAAGCAACACAAAGGCATACAGATGGCAAACAGCCTGAATTCAGTGTGGAAAGCAATACAAGTTATGACTACAAGTCAGAGGGATCTGGTAAAACACCCTAATTTGCACAGCAGCAGAATACCTAAAGAAAGCTTGTACTGATTACAATTCTATTACCCTAATTTAACTGTGATGCAGTTTGTGCTGAGCCAATCCACCACCAGCACACTGTGATTAGCTTCCACTCAGCCAGAATCTTCTCCTATTACATACAAAACTACTTTGACAACAGTCTTTCTCCTGGATATAAATATGTGTTGGTGATGTTTAGTACGAGCCACTGTTCCGGAACATTCCTACCTGATTCTCCTCAATCCATGAACTTGGGAGATCAAGGATACAAATACTGAACAAGCAGGTATGAGCTCTGACTTTTCCTATCTGTCAGAGACCACAAAAACACACTCAAAATTGAAAAGGGACAGCTGACAACATACTGCATTTGGTGCACAGCACAAGGAGCCAGAACAGCCGACTCTAGCTTTTCTTCTCAAAACTATTTCAAGTTGCAACTGAACTTTTGCTGCTTAAGTCCTGGACAAAACACTTACACAAATCTGAGTTCCTTAAAATTCTGTAATCTGCTAAAGTTGTTTTCAATTATCTGTAATTTAATGTTTTGCAATAACCTGTACTGTAATGCTTTCTAGCTATGAGTTATTATGCAAGAAATGTTTGCAAGAAACTGTATTTATTTACAAAAGCAGTTTGCTTGTTTTAAAGTACCGTCACAAGGGCTAAAATAAACAAATGGACTAAGAAGTGTAAATTGAGAAATACCTGGATCTTGCTCTCTCTGCCTCCTTTCTCTGCTCCAGTACCTGGCACCCCCAGACTGTCAATACCAGACCTTGCCAATCACTGTACCTTTGGCCCATTTGAGCAAATGCATTTCAGTAAACAAACGTTGGAGCTTTTAGTGAACAATCAAGACATGATTTCCTCCACAGTGCTGGGACACATTTCTGATAGAAAGCACTGGCTTGCACAGATTATTCAATTTCATACCACAAAGAGGCAATTTAACATGTAAGCATAAAGGTAAAAAAGATACTTAGTGTTTTAAAGCTAAGGTGCCAAAAGCTCTTAGTATGAATTCTGACTAAATTAGAAACTTAAAAATGCTAAAGCAGATTAGTATGCAATGGCACAGAGAAAGTATACTAAAGTCATTCACACAGCACATGCTACTGAAAACCGTGAGCCAAAGAATAAAAAAAAAAGTAATAAAAAATCTCCAGACAAAACTGTGTGAAACATGTAACTACTACAAACAAGGTAGTACAAAAGCAGGTGAGATGGAAGTAGCTAACCTGACTGGTTAGGGGAGTGGCTCACCAAGTCCCGAATGGGAGGCATGCCTACAAAAAAAAAAAAGGCAAGAAAATCACAGAAGTGTTATTTCAGTAAACGAGAGAACAGTCCCCAAACCACTCACTGCTGTACACCCAGCCTTTAGCCCCTTTTTCCAGGACAGGTTTCTCTCAGAGCCAGCTCAGCCTCACTGGCTGCTCTGATCCCCTTCCCCGAGCAGGGACTGAGAGCAAACCCAGCCTGGGGATTTCAGCATTAGCAGTTCAACTGCTCTCACAACAGATTTGGACTGCTAGCTCCTTGTTACACATTTGGCATGTAATGAACAAGTTTAACATGTCCTTCAAAGTTTGATTTACATAAAAAAGAGGAACAATTTCTAGTCATCGAAACCAAAACCAGTTCATTTTGGACTATACTGACTTAGAGGTTGAGGTCAGCCCTGAAACTTGAGCAGTTCCTCTCCCCTCTCTCAAGAGCACATTTGCTCCACCTCAAGGTCCATACTGTGCTGCCTGCCCAAGCAAACAGCAATATCTAAGTATGGCCTACTCTGATTTAACCTAAGCACGTGTGTAACTGTCATTTACCCTCTCTCACAGCCCCCTGCTCCTCTGTGCCCCACAGGTGCTGTATGGAATCAAAGTTCCTATTTCAAATTCACAAATTTTACAGCTGGAGATTATACCTGTTGCATTTAAGGCAACATTTCCTAAATAATTCAACCTCCAACACTACTAACTGCAAATCCTGACTGCTCCCTTCCTCCCTCACTCCTACAACAGTCAAGAAACTCCTACAAGTTAAAGGAGGAATCTTTTGCTCACAGGCTCTGTCTGAGACACAACTTTGTGGCTCTCCTGCAAGATGCACTGGGATAAAGGGAGACAGGAGGAATCCAAAACTGGAGGCACACCAGGACCTCAGAGGTGCTCTCCTCTTCTGCCCTGGCCCACAGTTGTAAACAATTACTGCTATTATTTTAGTTCATGATACAAATCAACTACCTGCGGAATAACCACCTGGATGTTCTGACATGTTCCAGAGCAGAGGTGAGCAAACATCAGGGCAGTGATCTACCCTTCTTTTTGTGTGAAGTTTGCACAGAGGGCACACAGCAGTGAGGCCACAGCTGAACTGGGGATGAAAGTGTCCTGACAAAGAACTTCTTATGGAGATTACTTAAATTAACCATCTTGGCACAAGCCTGGATCTGTTTCAGAAGCACTACATGGCATGAGCTTCACTTATGTGTCCTTATTAAAAAGATATGCCAAATGTCCCCAAACCAGCAGAAAAACTACGAACACACAGGATTATCCCCTCCTCAGCTTCACTTTTAAACAAGGCATGTTCATTTTCCAAACAGGAGATGCTTGTTCACACAAAACACAAGCAAAGAGATGCAGTTCTGACCACTGTATAATTAAAAAGTTCCTCAATACCAAAAAACTTAGTGTGGCCAGGGCAACTAAAGACTTTTAATTCAGCAGTACCCACACTCCCTGGGTTTTACAAATCACTACCAAATCACTCCAACCACAGCTGGAACTGGGGAGAGGGGGCCTTTCAAGAATGACACATAAACCAACCATAGCCATTCCCAATTCCCACAATTCTGACTTCAACATTTCAAGCTACAGTTTTTCTTTTAGCCCTAAAATACATATCAATTTCAGTAGCTGTTAAATAATACTTTAAACCAAAAAGTCAAGAAACTATTCTGTTAAGGTATCAAATTTAACCCCAGTGCCCATGGATATCCTGTCAAGGATAGGGAAGGGATCTACAAATATGTCAAATTTTATGAAATTTTTGTTTTCAGAGTAACACCATGGAGAGTACCTGGAACTGCTGTTGGAGACCAAAAGAGGAACCAGGGAGAGTGAGTGAGAGTGAAATAGGCAAATGACAACAGCATTTCCTTTCAAATACAAAGGTGTCAGAAGACACTGGGTCACCCTTAGCTGCTGCTGGACCACAATCACCTCACCAGCAACTCATCAGACAAGAGCTTGAAACCAGACTAAAAATCCAGCATGGAAAAATTATTTGCCTTTACATTATTATCTTTCTAGTCTATATTTCTGAAACAATAGAACAACACATCCAAATCAGGTGTTATTCCTGATTACTCCAGGGAAAGAGACCTTCCAAGCACACAAACAGGGGGCACCAAGAAAGGTGACCCTGGCTGCCCAACCTCAACTGGTGGTCCTGAGGAGTTTTCCTGGGACATGGACACCAGGAGCAGAGCCCACATGGCCAAAGTTCTGACAGGATGCTCCTGGCCACACAGACATCTTCCTAAGGTTGGGAGAGTGATTTGGCCAACCATCCATGGAGGCCACCAGAACCAGCTGGAAGTGTAGATATACTGTTCAAACCATTAAGATATTATTCAGACCACAGAACTCCTCCCAGTGAGGCCGCTGCCCCAGACACCAGTACAGCACTGGGACATGCTGGCAGTGCCCAGCCCGAGGGTGTCCAGCCACACCAGCACAAATTCAAGAAAAACTGAGCAAAACTGGGAAGAATGCAATACACAAATGGGAATCTGGCTAATTAAATACCAGGCTGGTTCTCACAAAGGAAGTGCAATGGAGGACAATATACAAATCCTCTGGATACTGCTAGGAGGTTTCATAGGTTGCATAAACAGTAATATTTCTTAAGTTAGATTACATGCAAATTTTTATTTGAATGGGCACTTGCCACCATGCAACCTGACCAGCAAAACCTCTCTCAGCCTTTCCCCATGCCATGCTCCATTCCCCATATCATCTCCATAACCTCCTCTGTACTCACTCCAACAGCTCCATGTCCTTCCTGTGCTGGGGACCCCGAGCTGGAGGCAGCACTGCAGGTGGAGTATCCCCTGAGAGGGGCAGAATCCCCCCTCAAGTGCCACTGGCATCTCTAGGAAGGGTCCTAAAGGCCCTTCCTTGTGAAATCTGTCTATCAAAACTGGATGCAAAAAAGCTGCTTCGTCCCCACTTGGGTCAGTGATCAGGATACAGACTGGAAATCTGGAGCACAGCCATGGTCACACTAAAACCACCACCTGTTCCAAACCTGCCATGTCTGTCAGACACCACTGGCAACAACAAGCCACTGAGACAGGGCCTGAAGCTTCAGTATGGAACTTGCACAAACAGGCCAATACCATCAGCAATGTTCAATATCAAGCTACAACACAGGAAAACATCTCCTCATGCTACAGCTTACCGTGAAAGTTTAAATAATGTCAGCTCAAATATCACACTGGTAATTGAATTTAAAATATTCAATTTCAGTTCAGGGAAAACACAGTACTTGCCCTCACCTGGCTGTTTTTTGCTGCTGTTGGGCACTTCTCCGTTGGTCACAGGCTGGTTACTGGTGACAGTGCTGCCTCCTGACTGGCCGTTTAAGACTTTGGGAGTGGATCCCAGGTTTGCAGCTATCACTGGTAACTGCTGCCCTCGTTTCAGAAGCTGTTTCTGTTCCTGGTGTCGGAATCGTGGTGGTACTTCCCGAGGAGGGTATCGAGGCAAGGGCTGCTGCTGGCTGCTGGCTGGGGCCCGCTTGGCATTATTAGTAGTGCTGGTTCCTGTGGAAGTGCCGTTGGAGGTGACAGGCTGAGGCTGGCTTACACTGGTCTTGGTTTGTTCTGGCACTACCACCACCCCCAGGGAAAAGAAAGTGGGACAAAGTTATTCATATGAACAGCAACTTAAAAAATCAAAGACTCAGTCAATACTCTTAGAGGTGTTTAAATATGATGAAATGGCAGCATTTCTTCCTATTCAAGCTGTAGCTCATTCCCCTGGAAAAGCTCTGTTATCCCACAGTTACACATTTTCAAGGCACAAATCTGGAAGGAGGAATATGCCTTGCTATCACTTCTAACATCATCAGGTACAGTAAGATACTACTAACCAGCTTTTCATAGCTTTTGGCTGACACATCAGCACTGTGCAGTTTATTTCAGCATTTAATCTTCATTTAGAAAAATATTTAAGTACTAAAAAATGAAGTTTCCCATTGGAGTTAGATTTTTAGTGTCACATACAGAAAACCTCTCTGATCTAGCCCAAAAAGAACAAGGGGTGAACAGAACCTACAGGATGTGTTGTTAAAACTTCCCTGCTTTATCAACCCTAAAATCCAAAGGGGAAGGTATCCATGCCCTGAAGTCACCGGTGCCAGCAGGAATGGCTGCCAGCACAGGGAATGCCACACACAGCCTGGCAGGATGGGACTGGCACTGGGAAAATGCCAAATGTGCAACTGCAACTCCAAATTATCTCAGTGCTGACAGCACGGCCCCAGCAAGGCGAGGGGAAGGTCAAACCATCTGCAGAGGTCACAGCCAGGGAACACACCAACCCAGCTGCTGAGTGAAGGGAACCCCAGCCCGTGCTCAGCTCCACAGCCCACCCAGCAGCACAGGGGTGAGTGTGGGGCAGGGGCAGGAACTGGTGAGTAAAGCAGCCCACCAGGCAGGCAGAGCCACTGAGCTACTGGTGTGTGCCCCTGGTGCCACTGCCATCCCTCCCCATCCCTGCACACGTGAGCTCTACTTCATCCCTCACATTATGGATATGTTCTTTCAAAATTCCCAGGATAAGATATCCATAAAGTATGTTAATATTTACTGTGAAACCTTCTGAAATACCTCAAGAATCAACCATGACCTCCCTCAGCACCAGGAATATTGTTCCTACAAGATTAAAAATGTAGTTTTCAGGGGCTTTTACAATTTTTAAATTTGTTTAAAGACCATTTGATCATTCACTTTCAGGAACAGATTCACGGGAATATGACATAAAAAATAAATGAAAACAAACTCAAGCTTTTATTTAAAGAATCAAATTGAACACTGTCAGTGCTATTATTACTATAATTTCAGTTTATTTTTACTTTAATACACAATTATATATTCTGAAAAACACAAACTAGAAGGCCTTTAGAATAAAAAAATCACAGAGGAATCAGCATTGGAGTTGTCTTTTAATGGAATATTATATTTAGGCTGCTTAAGGAAAGCAGGAAAGAAAATTTTTAGCAATGTCCTTGTTTGACATGCAGGTAGGCAGAAGTCTCAGGGTGAGGAGCACTCAGGAGCTCCCCCAGAGTGTCCCTCTCAGGCACAGCAGGGATCCAGTTCTCCCATTTCACAGCTGACTGGAGAGGGACCAAATTTAGGAAAGGAATGGCCAGGACATAAGTCAACTTCATACACAGAGCACAGGGAATAGAAGGTATTCAAAAGCTTAGATAAATTGGGAAGTAAAAATCACCAACACCACCCTAATTTCCTCAATTTAAGCTGTTCCCTGTATTAAGAGGGTGTAATTGACTCCTTGAATCATGTTTTGATGCACATGTGACAACAAATTATCATCAAAACTGAACTACACAAATACAATGTAGTCTTAAACAAATCTACTTCATTTGCTCCTTCTAAAATTTCTTGCTTTTAAATAAAATAACAGAGTGAGTGAGTAAACCCTGAGGGGAGCTGCTATTTAAGCAAATTGCTGTGAATTTGTTGACAATTTAATGCAGAAACATTTTGCACTTCCCTGTGGTCTAGGTATTGTAGAAAGTTCTGAAATTAAAACACACTCCACAATCTGTGTAACCACTGCCCAAACCTTCACTTTTGGCACTCTCCCTGTGCTTTCTGCTTCAGCTGATTCCACGGATGACCCTTCACAGCCTGGAGCTGAGCTGTGCTGACAGGGACACACAGACACCCCTTCCTGGGGACAGTGTCACACTCAGCCAACAGAGCAGTCCTGGAGCCACGAAGAGACAGAGATACTCCTTCAGCACACCCCATTTATGCCTTTTTTGTTTGTTTTTGCTGTAAGCTTAAGCAGAAAATGCAAATATCCCTCACTTGAGGAGATCCTAATCCAACAGAGCACCTGGTAACGTGCTCACTGAGTCACTTCTCCTTCCCTGCCGCTTCCACTGCCCCTACAATTGCGCTTCTGGGATGAAGTGAAATAATTCCCATCTGACATTCCCTGGACACCCCGACAAAGCACACTCAGGGCAGTCCTAACACTTCACTTTCCTAATTAAAGCCACTTTAAGACCAAGCGTGTCAGAACAGACCCCAAGGAACTCAAATCACTTTCGACCATCAAGGAGTGTGACGAATAAACAAGGTACTTGTTGCCTGCCAGCCCTAAGGCACAGCACCAACAGCACTTCTCTAACAGTCTGAGAATATGAAATCTCCTATATTTATCTCCTATTTTCATAGCAAATGTAGCAATTCTGGCTACTATGATCAGCAAACTGCATAGCAATCTGCCGGGTTCCAGGGTTAGGCTACAGCGTATGTAGAGTCCATATCTGCTAATTTTAAATTGAAATTATCCAAAGTACGACAGAATTCCCTTCCTTCCCTCAGAACGACAGAGTAAGTTTTAAACTTTACAATTTATTCTGTCCAACATTTTCTGCTCCACAACTTCTCAGAAGACTAAATAACATATTAATACTCCAATATGGCTTCTGTGAATTCCAACACCCCTAAATCATTATCTTAATATTTGAATTTGTTCTAAACAAGTTGCCTGCTAATAAAAGTTTGTTCTGCACATCAGCATTTTATTTTGAATCTTATTAAGGCAGAAAGATAATACTAACAGACCTGCAGTTTATCACAGTTAATCAGCCTGACTAGGAACGGCAAGTTTACATAAATGAGTATTAAAAATTACAGATTTTCATAAAGAACAAACCTGCTGCAAACCCTCAGAGCAGGGGATGGTGGAGTTACAGTTTACAGAGAGATTCCAAAGCAAGACGCTTCCAACTTGTGTTGCTTTCCCACTCTGCAGATTTCATTAGAAAATGGAGGAGAAGCATGGTGTCATTTTACTGCTCCAGGAGCTGCCTGCCAACTCCTCCTGGAGCAGGGGCCCAGGGACTCGCACTCCCCTCCAATAAAAAATGGCAGCTGCTTGAGTAACTTTAACGCAGATGGAAAACAGTTTCTCCCTCGCCCAAATTCAGCGTGCAGAGCTCAAATCCTCCCCTAACACACACAAAGAACAGCAGCAGGCTGCCAAGGCAGGGCTCCTTGCTGCTGCTGGAGCAGCCCCTGGCAGCGCCGTGTGCCGCTCTGGCTGCATGGCATGCCCTGGAGTTGGCAGGGCTGCAATGCTGAAGGGCACCCAGAGGAACTCTGGCTTTCAGGCTGCCACACTGCTAGAATTTTCGGGGTGGAAAAATGGCCGCAGCTGTGAGCTGGGAGCTGCTCTGGAAAATCTCTGCGTGTTTGCCAAGGCGTTAACCCCTGCGGGGCCGAGGGACGGCGCAGCCACACGGGCCATTCCCCGCATTCTTCCACTCATGGTCAGGATTTAAAAGCTAACAGGAGAGATTTTCCAATCAGGAAAAGCACAGTCAGAAAAGCGAAAAGCCCGACGAAAACCAGAAGGGTGGTCAGTGCAGCTGGGCCGTCCTGCTTTGCGGAGAACATGAATAAGAAGTTTCCAAGGTGGGAAATATGAGTCAAAGATTTCAATTCCACACCCAGCTATTTTTAGAGCACTTTCCGTTTCAGTGGGTAATTCAGTTTATTCTGTTCTGTAATGGAAGTGGCACTTTCTGCTGAGGGATCTGGCACTGCAGTGACAGCTGGGTGCAGCTCCAGCTCCTGCTGCTCCCCAAAGCCCAGAACCTTTCAGAACTAACCCCAACTCCAGCACTGAGCAGGTTTGATCAATTACTTCACATCTATATATTAAATTGTGTGCAAAGGGTATTTCAGCTCACACTGAGCCCTCGCCCTGGGGCAGCACACCCCAACTGCTGCAGTGAGCACACACAGCTCAACTCAAACATCCTTCTCGAGCAGCACTTCCTTCAGTGCTTGACTCATCAGCAGCTACCTGGGGCCACAGTGCTGCTTCCAGAGTTCAGCTTTAGAGGGAATTCAGGATAAATTGATTCATCTGTCTCTCTTTAATAGCACTGACAAAATAACACAGCAAAAGGACATATTTTGCCAAGCTAGAAAGGACACCACAACAACTGACTATTTTACAGTATTTTCAACAAATAGGGGTTTTCAAACTATCCTTAATTTTTCCTACAATACGTGGTAAAAGAGCACTGGGAAGGCACATGTCCATGTGTTTTGCCAGCTGCTCCACAAACAGATAAGCTTTCCACTTAGCAACTAATACACTCACCTCTACCTGCTCTGATCTGCTCTTCCCTCCTTTGATAAAACCAGCTGGATCAAACCAGACAGGTCAGAACCCCTGAAATCCATAGGAATGCCACACATGCGTTTTAACTGCAATACTACAGTAATAAAATGCTTCTGGTACCAGAAACATTTATATTAGCATCATCTTCACTAATTCCATTCCCAGTCCTGAGCAGGAAAAGCCCCAGCTCCATGAACTTCCTTGGATGGTTCCTGTCATTTTACATGAACGCTGGGACCTCTTCAGCTGGCACAACAGCAACTTCTACCTTAGCTAAAACAACAGTTTAGACCCATCCAAACTATGCTTAAACCCAAGAAATATCCTCCCTCCCCACCCCCACTACTTAACCAGCTCCTCTTCTGAAAGAGGCTCATAATTCTGAATTATTTAGAGATCCTATACTCTTGTATTTTATCTTCAGCTCATGCAGAGAATAAATTATTTAAGACATTAACGTGATGGAAACTTGGAAACTAATGAAACATTAATTTGCATCCTGAATACCAGGAGGCAAAACTGGTGAAACAAAGCAAGAGCCATGTGCAACACAAGCTATGGATTTTGTTCCTATAGAAACTGTGGCAAAAAGTTGTGTATCTGCACCTCATGGTGTCTGTTCTTCCAGAGCAC
Source organism: Campylorhamphus procurvoides (assembly GCA_013396655.1). Taxonomy (NCBI): domain Eukaryota; kingdom Metazoa; phylum Chordata; class Aves; order Passeriformes; family Dendrocolaptidae; genus Campylorhamphus; species Campylorhamphus procurvoides. Next base: position 33,126 of record WBMV01001491.1, read on the forward strand.
TGCCAGCTTACGTTTCTCTGGTAACTCTAAATTCCTGCTAAACTTTCTGAAATATCCTTTAAATAATAATGTAATTAAGTTGGAACTTAATACTTCCATTAGTGAACATTAGGCCTCAAAGCAGAAGAAGAAAAATTAAAAAAACAAAAAAATTACTTTGTCCATCAGAAGAAAGGCATTTTCCTCCCATGTGAAGATTCCCACCAGGAAGCCTCCTGAGCAGAATTCCTGCTGTTTTTTGCCATTTCCTTGTGCAGCCTTGGCCCTGACATGACACCACAGCAGTCCAAGCACACAGCTCAAATGGTCACTCCAAATGCATATTAGTATGTACAGCAAAGTATTCTGTTGTTTCCCTTCTCCATCATCTTTTCAACCATATTTTATCACTTCAGAATAAATCTAGATTTTTTTTCATAATTCTTTAAATTCAAGAGAAAAGTGAAAAGAATCTTTATTCTCCTTTTTAGGGGATGGTTGGGATGGAGATCCACACAAACCCCACAAATACTCAGAATAACTGCAGTGCTCCCACCTGCCATGAACATGGAAATTACACCTTTCAGGCTCTGGCATCCTGATTGTTTTGCAGGCTGAACCCTCCACACGCAAGAGTTAAAACTGGAAATATCAATAACTTGTCTACCAAGTGTTCCTGATCCCAGCTGCAGTTAGAACACTTGGAAATTAAATTTCAGATAGATCCATCCTATACATGGTCATTCTGAAGTGTTTGTGCACTATCAATGAAGGCAAAAAGGGGAAGGGAAAATGCAAACAAGAACAAGAATTCCAGGTATTATATCTATGCCTGGTGCTGTGTAACTAAGAATGGAAAACAGGAAGACCAGCAGCTCTGATCCCTGGATAAAACCTTCACCATTACTCTTCCAGGCTTTTGTGGTCACTTTGGAAAAGTGCAGGTGAAGTCTCAAGGATCCCACCTTTCAATTCTGAGAGGAGCTTTCAGGTGACACGTTTGATTCAACACATTTAAAACCACAGAAATAATGCAGAGATTAAAACTAACTGTAAAGTAACTTACCTTTGATTTTTTGTTCAATGGCCTAGAACAAGAAAAAAGAAGTGTCAGTGATTTTTGCAGATAAGAGAGAAACCACATGTGCACGTGCCACTTCATAAAGCAACATTAGCTTTTGACTTTCCCCTTTTAATATGGTTTCAAGTTATTTAATTATCTACTTCAGAAGCATCTCTTTAACCAACCCGGGCCTATTATTCCTTATGCCTAAAAAGCTGTTTAAATGTTACAGAAGACAAAATTAATTTGAAAGATAACTACATGAAACAGACTGAATTTAACTTGCAAATTAAGATGCTTTAAGTGAGTTAAAAACTGTGCCTGGAAGCAAAGAGCCGCCACCACTTTTGCTGCAGAACAGGCCAGGGAAGGGGGAGGGACCTGGAAATGGAAAGGGGTAAGAGAGCAAATGTCAAAGCTTCAAGTCTTTCATTTCCAAGATTCAACAGGTTACACCTGTGATATGGCCAAGATGAGAGATCTATTTGAATAAAACTTTCTCACAGCATAAAATTGGGGGGACAAACATTTCTTGTATGTTAGTGCACCTCAATGGTGTGGTTTTAACTTTAAACCACAGTGAGACTGTGCTCAGAAAGGGTCTCCCAAAAGCACAAGTTATAGTTCCTGCTGTTTGAAACTAGAGTTCTCAATTTTAAGACCAATTACTGCCAAACCAAAATGAGATTTAATTTTATGTGGTCACTTTGGAAGCTGCATACAACTCAATTTAACTGTGATATTCCATACATTCACAGTGTGTAACAGACTTGCAATAATGCTGCATCTGTGACTGTCCATAATGAGAACTGTGAGGAGGGAGAGAAAGGGGTGTGTGTGAAGGCAAGAAGGAAGGAAGGAAGGATGGATTCACTGGTTTCATGTCAGACTTGCCCAGATTCAGACAAAGGCACTGCTAGGGCTGATACTGAAACTTTAACCACAGTGCCTCAACCTCACCTCTCTTCAGGAAATCTAGGCTCTATTAACAGAAGAACCCTCCTTTTCACCTTCTTATGCTGACAGAAAAGGACACATACAAAACTGTAAATTATACTGCCCTATTGTTCAGAATGGAGCCTCTTGCTCCCAAAAAACCTTTAAGCATAAGCTTTCATTTTTATTTTTATTTATTCCCTTGGAGATTGCTAAAAACAGCCAAAGACTCAGCTGCTGCAAAACCTCTTCTGAAGAAAATCTATGCTGCCAACAGCAAGGCTTCAGCTCCTGGAGCTGGGAAAGCAAATAAAGCCAATGGCTCCTTACACAAGTGTATGGAAACACCCAGAGCCAATGTTCATGTTCAGTTGTGCCTCTCTCATCCCCAGCACCTCGACTGCTCCAGTGCTGCTCTCCCTCTTCCCTGGCTTCCCAAAGGCAGGTGGTGTGTCACTACACAACACCACAACTCCTCATTTTGCTTTTTCTTCAGCAAATCTGTTAAAAATATTTACTTTGAAGCCTCGGGGAGTTTTGCACCCTTCTAACTCCAGGGTTCCACAGGTCAGTGTCTGGCTGAGCCCAGTGTTCCCATGTCCATCATGCCACAAAAAGGCAAATGGATTCACTGATGTCCCAGGATCACTGCTCAGCACCAGAATGGGAGCACACCACAAGCCTTCCTTACCTGAAATGTCACCCACTGGGGTTGCTGCTGTCCCTCCACTGCTCCTTTCAGTCCCAATTATTAAAGTACCCAGCACGTAAACCTGAGCACTGCTTTGTCCTTCCCCAGCATGGTTACTCTTCAGTTCTTGGTGTGCCTGTGCACATTTAGAGCTTCCTCTGGAGAGTCTGTAGTCTCTCCCTCTTCCCACTTGTGACCCAAGTCATTTGCCTAGCACTTGGTTCATGGACAGGAAAATAAGACAACTTGGAACTTTTCAAAACTTTTTTTGGTGTTTCTGGCAATGCACAGCATCCAAAGAGATCTGTGATGAGCAAGGGGCACAGCCCAGGTTCCTGACTGCTTTCTGCACTAAGGTGCAAGTCTCTAAGAGAAAAATATTGCACTTATTTCAGCTGGGGACTCAAAGTGCTTGGTTCAAGACTTTGAAGGTTTTGCTAGCAAGCCTGTGGTAGGTAAAACAAACCAGTGTGTTCCTAAGAGCCATATCCAACATCAGGCAATGGAATCACAAGAACTGCTGAGCAGGTTCACTCTGCTCCCACCAGCTAAAGAATCCCAAAATGGACATGTTTAAAACCCAGGTTTACAAGCTCCTCTCAAGCTCAGGGTCAATATTTAGAATCAATGGCCATGAAGAGTATCTTATCAGTAAAGACAGATTCGGAAGTTTTTAAAATCATTTCTGTGATGTTCCCATCCCTAAACATCTTTGCTATCAATATTTTAATTTTTATCCACCTATCCTACTACAAATTCTGTTATGACATGACAAATAAGATATATTAAAATAAGGATACAGCTTAATAAATGCATTAACACTGATGGGTTTCAAACCTGAAACAGCTTCAACTGACAATCGGGAAAAAGAGGGGTCATCTCAGAAGAAAATTTAGTCTTCTAAGAAACTACACAGAGCCAATTCCACTGTTCAGTATGTCAGTTACCACTAAATAACTGACAGTACATTTAAATTTAAACCACTAAATTAACAAGAAAACACTTGTGAGTAATAACAGCTAAATCAGTTTTTCCTACTGGTGAAACAAGTCACCCTTAAGCACAAGGTTCTATTTTTCAGTGCTCCACATACCTTTTTTTGAGCAGCTTCCTTCTTCTTCTTGTCTTCTTTTCTCTTTTTCCTTTCTTCCATCAACTGTTCTTCCTCTTCTTGCACTAAATCCCTGAACCACACAGTTGGTAATTAACTCTCCCAAAATACAATCCATACACACTTAGATTCATTCTAGAACAATTATTTCACAGTGACACAAAAGGAACTGGGGAATTTTGCTTCTAATTGGATCCTGTTTCTACAGGGACTGTCACTGTCACTGCGAGATACAAGTGACAGGACTTTAAGTGCAGATGCAGTGTCAAGCTACACGTAAGGTGTTCCTTCTTCCAAAGCTTACAGTGAAGGCTTAGACTTTAATTTGATTCAAAAGCCAGCAAATTCCAGTGTTATTTAATCTCTACCTGAACTGGTACAACTGAGCTCTGGCACATCCCAGCCCAGAGGGTTCCTGCACTCAGCCAAAGCCTCACATCTGCCCCAGCTGCCTCATCCCAAACCATCTCTGCCAGGAAGCACCCAAGTGCGGGCACTGGGGGACCACAGCTGGCAACAAGAGGGCAACTTTAGAGCTCCCTAAGGGAGGGACAAACCTGCAACTTGTCAAAAGTGAACCCAAAACCTAGACCATTAATTAAAAGCTCTTGATACACAGTATTTCATGCTCAAACAGGAGGCTGAGCAGCAACACCTCTGTCTAGCTTATGCTGTTTAAAAACAGACTTCAAAAGATATCTGGGAAAAAAGAACTAACAATGTCAAAGCGGGGCAGTCACTGCATGGCCTCCTTCTGCCTGCAAATGCTGGGCTCCTTTTTAACTGCTCATAACTACACACCTCCAGTTTCAAATAAGATAATTTGATCTCTGTCAGAAGCAATGCCAATGAATGTATTAAACTACAAGCTACTCCACAAGTACTAAAACTTTCATTACTTTTTTAGATATATAAATAACCAGTTAATTCTACTCTTAGCTCAAGTCCCTTTCAAAGTGACTGCAGGTGTCAGTTTTGGTTCTGAGCTTTCCATTTTAATTTTTCTTTTTTAGATCCACATGTGAGTTCCAGCTCCCAGTTGCTCATTTCCACTGTGGCACATTCACATCACTTCCTCACTCATTAATTAGACAAACAGCAGCTCACCAGGTCTTGTTCTGGTACCCAGCAGCAGCTTATCCTTGGCCTTCTGCATAATCCCACCATTCCCTTGGGAGAGGTGAGTCCCACATTACTGCTACTCATTTCACTTCTACCTTTAAACTCTGAAATTGTTTTTTTGTCCTGTTCTGAAGTTCTCCAGTGAGATGGCAAAGGTGGCTCTCCCCCCAGTAAGGACAATGGTGTATTATAAATGTCATTATACATAATGCCACTTATATTTAAATCTAAATTTCAATGCCTGCATCTGGCTGCAAGATTCACTGAGGACAGCATCACTGCAAAAGCAATCTTGCATTTACAATTAGGTCTCAAAAATTATTTCATGGACAACTAAGAGGTCAGTCATGTAACTACAGAAACAATTCCAGCTGACCAGTTTCATTTAGAGCAACCCCTTGGATCCAGTGCAAATCCGAGGTAATGATTAACCTGCAGTGACATCCCTGCACTACTAAGGTGACACACCAGTCAGTTTTGTCCCTTGCTGTCTCACAACCTGAGCATTTGTAACCAAAGGGAAGTTGATGATACTGACCCTCAGTTTGGGCTAATTTGGGACAATTTAAGTTGGAGAACAATACCAGGTCTGGAATTAGTGTAGAGCAAACAGCCCCCATAGGCCCCAGCTCCTTCTCCACACAATCCCCAGTTCATTTGCAGTTCCCTTCCATACAGAGCACTCACTGGCTCACTCCTCAGGAATCCAGTACTTCCTGAGGTACCACTGACAGCAGGACATGCCTATCCAGCTGAAAAGGCAGAGCACTGTGTCCTCCTTCCACAGCCCTTCTCTCTCCCAGTCTCAGTTCCTTGGAGAACACAGTCCATGGGCTGCTCTGCCCACCCTGCCAACACCCAGGCTGGGACCTCACCTCAGACTGGCTGTTGGAGCAAAAGCTTACTTACAGAACCTCTAAGAGTTCTAAGACTTAAGAAAGACACCAGCACTTCTTTCTATAACAAATTTCAGTCTGTCACATGCAAACACTGCATTAACCAAGAAATCATTCCACTTTTAGAAGAAAGCTGCAGCACGTTCAAGAACAAGCAGAATGCAAAACAGTATTTTCACAGGAAAAGAAAGTAACTCATCAATCCTGCTACAGCTAAATTAACACGATTACATTTCATTTCGAGAATACAGATGCTAACAACTAACATTCAGATATCTCTGGAATATTCTACCACAGCATCATCAGCTTGTTTTCACACAGGAACAACAGAACTTCTAAATTATGACACTATTCATCTGATTTTCATCTATATAAGACAAACAGATTCTAGATTACAATGCCAACTTAGAACTCCCTGATGATTAGGATCAGGAGTCTAGGCAACCCCTGGATAAAAATTATCCACCTATAGTTCATGCTAAGTTTTTAAGAGTATTAATGACCACTATAACATTAAATCTCAGTGACTGTAGAGCAAAACTAACCCACTGTACAACTAAACAGCAACAGCAAAGCCCTTCCTGTCCTGTTCTTCCTGAAAACTGAACCCTGCAAGGAAGACAGGCCTATCCATCACACTCACACATGAACTTAAACCTGAGACACAAATTCACATTTGCCTATTAAGTCTTCAGAATCTCAAGGAGACCTCCTGAATTTCCATCTCTGGCAGCTGGAAGTGTGAGTCTCCTTCATTCTTCCCAACACACAAATCCATGGCCCTCTCACCAGACAGCAAATGATGGGATTGATGCCTCTGATTCCACCTCCATTAGAACATACAAGAAACAAGCTCCATTTCTAATGCTACTCCTTGAGGAGCAGAAATGGGACACAGAATTTCCCATTCATCACCTCAGACTAACAGGTTCCTGTGTACAAACCACGAGCAGCTCCATGGTCCTTCACAGCATGGAACAGGAACCACAGCAGGAACTGCTCTGGGGGTAACAACACAAAGCCAGAAACATAAAAAGTTCTTTTGCTAGGCTTTTCCCTCCATCTGTGAGGTTTACTCTACCAACCTTGTGTGGCCAAAGTGTTTGCAGCAGCACACTCAGTCTGTCAGCAGGCCCAGGAAAGGCAAGGACCAGGCACTCCAACTGATAACATAAATATATAAACAGGCCTCTATGATTTCCCCTATCAGCCATGCCACTTTCCCCAAACACATGCCCAGGGAATGTCCTTCTCCTCCTGTGTAATGGGATTAGCTCGCTCAAGGTTAAACGGCCTTAGCAGAAATGCAAACCGTATTTTTCAATTTAGATCAAGTGAAAATAAAACACCCTGGCCATAAGAAATCCACAGTGGAGAGAACAAAGGCCTCTGGTTTCAACAGCTTAACTTGAAAGGTGCTTTATTTTCAAGTGAGACCAAATGAAAATGGATCTCGATCTCAGGAGAGACTGCACATTTGACAGTGCTGAGGATGTGCAAGGAGAAACTGCTATCTGCATAAATTTAAACAGACTGAGGCGCAGATAAATATTTACCATTATTTTTGTAAAAATAATTTTTTGCTCCAGGGTGTACCCCAGCACAATTTCTTGTATAATGGGGGGAAAACCCAACAAACTACCAAAATGCCTTCAATTAAGCCACTTAAAAAAAAGAAAGCAAACAAAACCAGCTTTTTAATCTTCTAGGACAGGTATCAAGACAGTGCAAGATGTTTTATTTTTGTATGGCTTGATTTGTTATTTGGCTTGTGGAGTGGAAAAAACTGCCATGCCCAAACTGCAAACATTTCAGGTAGTATTTATATCAAATCACATTTCCCTTCTTACTTTAATTCTTGAAAAAAGAGCTCTATTAGTCTTTAATTTCTAAAGCTCCAGCTTGACATTGTAAAAATACCTGGGCTGAAGTCACCATATTTAACCTTTATTCTTATGTTGCAGAAGAAGAAAATCAAGTTCATCCCTATTTTCACTGGCAGAGAGGCTGAGGATGCAGCAATTAACATTTGTGCAGCACTGCTACCTTTGCTGTTACAATATACCAAAGGGCAACATGTTTTGCCACAATAAAATCACAATTCTATCACCTCAGAGAGGAAATGATGGTTACAAGGATTCTGAGTCACCAATCCTAGAGGGATTTAACAGCTGTGTGGATGTGACACTTGGGGACATGGTAGCACTAGGTTACCAGCTGAAGGCAAAAAATAACTGAATTTTTACCTTCTTTCCATATATTACATGGAGCAAACACACAAGTAAGATTTAAGAATTGATTGTACACAGCGGCTTTTGAAACCACTCTAAAATTTCCAGTGACAAACAAATTTTAGGAGAAACAAAAATAAAAAAATAAATAATTTCCAGTGTTTGCTCTTCTTCTAGTTATAAGTTAACTTGCAGTGCTACAGGTGGAACACTGTCAATAACTACAGGTAAGGAATTGAAAGGTCTTTAGCAATTCTGCAAAGCACCACATGTTCAGCCTACAGCTGATCCTCTACACACACTCTCAAATATGTGGCTGAGACTGAGTTGTTTTCTGTATTTTGACCTTAAAGTTCTCTGATCTTCAAATTTTTTGAAATGACACAATTACATACAACTGTCAATCAAAATGATTTCTCAGGTTCTGTAAAAAACCCCAGCTTTTCTACTCACCAGAATTCTACAAGGATCAATTATAAAATGTGTATTTTGATTAAAGAGGGATCCTACAATTCCTTTATCAATGCTTCCCACAAAACAGCAAGAAGAGTTCATGAAACAGACACCAGGACTTTGAAGTTAACAAAAAACCCCAACAAACCCCACCAGTGCCTTGGGTGGAAACGCTCTGGCACTTGAACCCACCCAGAGTGTTCCTGGGAGCACAGAGAGCCTCAGGCAGCGAGAACAAAACAAACCCACTCATTTGCAGACGTGTGTGTTAGTTCTTTCCAGCTATTAACAGAGAGGAGAGGTGCTGCCAAGCTAAAAACTGAAACAAGTATTTCAATGAATAATTAATTAGTAAATCTGTATAGGCTACTTTCTTTTTTGCTCTTAAATACCTCAGTCTTTAAATTATCACCCTAAAAGTGAAGTGACAGAATTGTAGTTAACATGTCTGCCACCACCAATTCCCTGGAATACACTCAGCTTTCCCATTTTCCCAGTACAGATGTTGGCCCATCAGAACAATGTTCCCAACTACAAGCACTACAAATGCACCCTAATTCTGGAACACTTGTTTTAGTTTTGCCCTCAGTTCTCATCTGAGATGTTCACTGCTACATAAGCAGACAAAAGACAGATCTGTTTCCCAAGGAGTTTATCATCCCACTCCACAAGACTCCAGCAGCAGCCATAAACAGTTCCTATCTTCTATAACAAATGAAGAACCAGAAAAGACAGATTAAACTGCTCCTCCACAATCACACTGGTCATACTGCAGGAGGCTTCAACAGAAGCACAAACCCAAACAACTGTTCAAGACCAGCACCTTAACTCGGATCTCCCTCCAAGGCTGCTGCCCTGTTCTTGCAGCAGAGGCAGAACTGCTCTGCACAGGCATTTGCTCTAAGACCCCAAAAGCAAAAGTAAATGCAAGGTACCTTATGGGGACCACCTTACAATTACATATAACTTGCAAAAGTGTCTTTGGAGGAGAAGGGGATGTGTAACTTTGCTCACTGTTTCTAAAGGTCTTGGAAAGCAAAAATAGAATGGGCTTTTTCTGCAATAAACTCTTCCCATTTCACAGCAGACATCTTTCCATCAGAATTTTTTGAGGAAAAGACCCACACCCCCCAAAACCCAACAGAAAACAAGTGCTTAAACATCAACAGAAGCAACTGCATTTCCCCTTTTCTCTGTGCCTCTAGCATTGAGCCAGCTCCACTTTTCCCCTGCAGCAAATAAGGAACATATCACAGCAATATGGAAGTTATTATGACATGAAAGTGTAAAAATCAATAGTACAGTAGTAACTTAGAATACATGGATGAAATCTAGAGGTGACAAGTTTGCTCCCCCAAAACATGGCCAGTCTGCAACCAATGCAGATGGAATGTGGAGCAGAACCACAGGTGAATGGAAACAGTGGAGACTCTTTCCTATGGTTTCCTATGATGAAACGAGAGACAAACCCCTGGGTTTAAGAAAATAATTGTAAATGTATTTCAGATATTTACCTTCTCTCAGTTCCACATAAATGAGGCAGGAAAGCCCTGTTTACCAAACAGAATTGAAGAGTTATTGCTTAAATCAGAAGAACTAAATGGTGATTTTTAGCAGTCCTGATTTTGATCGAATTTAACTCTTAGATGTCCCCAGTTAACACTGGACAGCCCCTGTTCTGGCTGAACAGGTGACTTTGAACTCATAACATTAACAGTGTGCAATGAACTTATCTGAATCACGGTCACAAATCATGCACTAGGCTTATTTCTGAGACCAGGAGTATTTGCACAGCACTAGACATGTATGAGTTCTAGAGAGAACACAGACCAAACGAGGATTCTTTTCCAAAAGGCCAAGCAAGCCAAATGCTAATCCTGAGTGTAAAACAGGCATCACTCCAACTGGATAAGCAAGCTGTACTAAAAGCTGTAATACTTATCCAATCACAGATCTATGGTCTAGGCCAATATTCCCAGTAAGATAAAAATATCTGCTACCCATTCATTTACAAGCATAAACTCCAGAAGCAACTTCAGAATACACATGAAACGAAACCAGTGTCCCATGGAGTTCACAGTCTGTATCCACACTGTGAAATCTGAGATTAACATAAACTATAGCACAGCTCTATGCACCTTCCCAGGAAAGGATATTTGCTCTTTTACAGTTTGACTAGGTCACTGCAAATTTAATAAGACCGTAAATAAAGGCATTGGAGGAAGAACAAGAGCTATCTGCTGAGTCCTACCCCAGTAAAACAATTAACCAGGCCTGTCCAGTGCAGGCACACCACGCTTTATCAGCTGTGTGCTCACACAACCAGGTTCCTTGGCTAAACATAAACCAGCTGGGGCATCAGTGTGAACTTCAAACCAGCCCTGAATCTTTTAAAGTAATAAAACATACCTCTCTGGGTCACAGAGACACAGAGACCCACTCCATAGCAGGATTTACTCTCCAAGAACTGAATTTTGGCACGTCTATAGTTTTCTTTCACTTCTTGTCACTCTTGGCCTCGCCTGCATTGTGACAGGATGTCTGCTAAGGTCATAAAAATGTGCAGATCTACTGTCTTACTAAGACTGGCACCAAATACTGCTCTGAACTTAGCACTCTGTCAACTCTAAATAACACTGTTCTCAAATCACTTCTGTCATCAAGTGCTTTCACAGAACCCTGACAGGTTAACATCAATGTGCCAAGGGTATCTTAGAGACTGTATGTGTTCAAATTACTCCATATATTTATTTCAACAACAGGGGAAAAATTATTCATGCTTAGGTGTATTACCAAAAGAAAACTTAAGAGCAAGGGAAAGTAAAGCAGTTTTCACACTGCAATCATAACTCAGCCTGGAAGTGGGAGACTGCTCAGGCACGGGAAAGGAGGAAAAAAGTAAGGTACCAAACCTGTGATTCTATCAGCCATATTCAGGGTTTGGAAACATTTGGGAAGCCCTTTAACAATTAGCAAAAGGCCCTTTAAGGTCTAATTGAAAAAGAACCCAAAAAGGAAGTCGGACAAAAGTTGAAATCAAAGAATTTAAAAAACAGAACAGATATTTGTGAGAAAGTCACTGGACTAAAAACAAACATTTCAGAAGAAACAACTACTTAAATACAAAAGCAATGCGTGGCAGCACAGAATTCTTAGTTCAACATGACTCTGAACTCCTGCCAATTCTACAAAGTTCTCATTCTACAAGTTACATGCTAATGGGAAATGCACCAACTAATTCTTCATGGCTAAAGAGGCAAAGACTCAGTAGTTACATGGCAACATACAGTTTATTCGAGTTCTTGCCACAACTGACTATTTCTTGCCTCCCAACAATATTTGCCTGAAGTGTACAGAAAAAAAACACTCACAACCATTCATTTTTTAGTTATTGTTACATACAATAACTTAGGCCAGAGAAGTTATTTTTCTCTTCAAAAACCTCCCCTAGTAAAGATACTCTATTATACACCCGATGTTGTTATGCCCAAAAAAACCCTGCTAAAAAGGTGTCTTGTCTGCAGAATTAACTAAATTTGCAGCGATTTCTCTATGCAATAGAGACCGTTTTCAAATTCAGGGTTTTTTTTATCTTTACAATTAACAAGAGATTAAAGCTCCCGATAAAGCCCACAACTATTTCTAGCCCAAGGCCAGCTCTCCATCTGAACTGTGGGAGGGAATTCAAATGAGCCTTTTACCTGCTTAGTTTTCTTTCGACTTCTTTGGTAGCTTTAGCTTCCAATTCTCTGGAAGAGAAAGCGGTGTTGGTTTCCATGTCAACAGCAACACAGCCCGAAAATAAAACCCGTGTGGGGTCAGGATGTACAGGAAGCTCCAGGTGGGGTTGGTCAGGAGGGAGCAGGGAGAGCATGGACTGCCCAGAGATGGCACATGGGATGCAGCGGGTGTGTGTGTGTGTGTGTGTGCCCACTGACAGCGAGGGGAGCCGTGAGCCTGCATCTGCTGCCCCGTGTGTCCCCTGTACTCCCAACCCAGCCCTGTGTGTCCTACCTGTACCCACCACCCAGAGCTGCTCTGTCCTACCTGTACCACACACCCATCCCTGCTCTGTCCTACCTGTATCACACACCCATCCCCATCTATCCTACTTGTACCACACACCCATCCCCGTGTGTCCTACCTGTACCCATCACCCATCCCTGCTCTGTCCTACGTGTACCCACCACCCATTCCCGTGTGTCCCACCTGTACCCACCACCCAGCCCTGCTCTGTCCTACCTGTACCCATCACCCATCCCCG
>WBMV01001491.1:46226-105446 GCA_013396655.1 Campylorhamphus procurvoides
GCCTGTGCGACCCCCGGGCTTGCGGGCCCGCCTGAATCAGAGAATCACAGAATCATCACTTCGCCTACAGCGGTGTCAGGGTGGGATCTCAGCTAAAGGTTCTTCCCCCAGAGGGTGGTGGGCACTGACCAGGCTCCCAGGGCAGTGGGCACACAAGGCCCCAAGGCTGCCAGGGCTGCAGGAGGGTTTGGATGATGCTCTGAGGGACAGGGAGGGTTGTTGGGGTGTCTGTGCAGGGCCAGGAGTTGGATCTGTGGTCCTTGTGGATCCCTTCCAGATCAGGATATTCTGTGATTCTGTGATCATGATTGGAGGGAGCGTTGTAAGATCATCCAGTCAAACTGTCAACTCAGCACCACCACTGTGGCCCCTAAACCACTGAACCACATCACCCAGCACCATCCAGAGCCTCTCAAACACCTCCAGGGGTGGGGACTCCACCAGCTCCCTGGGCAGCCCCTTCCAGTGCCCAACCACCCAAACACTGACAACACATTTTCCATCATCTAATCCGAATGTCGCAGTCTCATCCTGAGGCTGTTCCCTCTGGTGCTGTCACTGCAGGCACGGCAGAAGGGACTGGCCCCACAGCACTGCACACTCCTGTCTGTCAGGGAGCTGTAGGGAGCGATGAGGACCCATGTAGAGCTCGGCTATCCCGAGCACACACACAGAATTCCAGGTGCTGTCTCATCAAACACCCACAGCACAGCACAGCACAGTCGTTCCCCAAGCGATGCAGGATGAGACACAGATGGACATAACATCCATTTCCACATGTGTTTTCTCTGTGTTGAGCAGCTCTTCCAGGGTGCTGCCCGGGTGCCAGCTCTGTGCTGAGCTTGGGGTGCCAATAACTGATGGGTAAGAGGTGTCAATGTGTAAATAACCACCACAGACCTTTCTCTTACCCTTCTACTGACTCTCTTGGGTTGAAGGAGGGAATAGAAAAGTCCCCAGAACTGCCAAACGTGGTGAGAGATTGATGTAAGTGAACATGGAGCTTAATCCAAAACACACTGTTAACTTCAAATACAGAAAATGTAGAGTGAGGAGTATGTGAGCTGCACTCTGTTATTGGAGTTGGCTTCAATAATAATATCCCAGAAATTAGAAAAATAACCAGTCACAGGACTGAACAGGATAAGGGACGAGAATTGAGAACAGTAATGTCAGGAATGAGTGAAATGGAGAGCAGACAAGGATTCCCAGTAAACAGTTCTGCATCTGACAGGCACTCCCTGTCCCAGACTTTGTTGGCATAGGAAAGCTCTTACTCCTTCTTTGCATCCAGCTGCACATTTTATCACCAGCCCAGCTTCAGTTGGCCTTTACCATCCTTATCAATGCTAGTGAAAAAATGAATGCTGTTTGATTCTGCTGTGACATGAATGGATGCCCTGGGCACATGAGCAATTGTCCCTGGAAATCAGCTGCAATATCCACTGTCTTTCTGCCAGCATGAATGGAGTACAGTATTTTTCAGCTGAAGATCATACATTATTAAAAATGAGGTTTATGACAATGCAGAGTAGCCAGGGAGAGTGTTTTTGTCCGTAGAGGATCAGTAATACAGAGTGCATTGCTGTGAGCTGAATATGCACAGGCATAAAGTGATTGGACTTAAAGGGCACTGACAGTTTGAAATTGATTAGTCAGCGTCTTTTAATGACTTGTAAGTTAACTTGGTCTTGTTTATTTTCCTTCATGTGAAAATGTTTGGACTGTCATGTAACTGTGTGTAACTGAAAGCCATTATTTCCTGAAGTCTGACTCAGCTCCCTCTCACTGTTCCATTCACAGCAGCCCTGTTTCATCTCTCTTTGGAGGTACTACACGTGATGTAGGAGGGCTGCTGTTAAGTCTGTCCTCAGTTGGGGAGGCTGATGAATGCATTATGTACTCCTGTTATGTCAGTTTGTTAACTGTATTATGCCACTGTCAATAAAATTCCTAGTCAAGGGCTGCAGCTTTCTTTATTATTTTAGATTGTTCTCTAATTTTATTTATGCACGTGCTCCTAGCAACTAGACTGGTGCAGTGCTGGCTTCCATTCTGTACTGTAAATGCTACAGCTGGTTACATGCTGTCAGCAAATCAATGTATATATAACCAGTGTATATACATTTATAACCAGTGTATAAGTGTAAATGCAGTAAACAACCCTCAATTACCTACCTTATCATCTTGCATCAGCATCATGATCTTATCTCTTTCACCCTCATGTAACACTTTGTTCAGCTGAGTTCTGACATATATGAAACTGGCTGGTGAAGTGGATACACTGGGGAAATTAATGAACCCTCAAATAGGAAGAACATTTTCTTTTAGAAGACCTGAAAGGTTGAGCTTCACCCATGCAAAAGCCTGTTAGTCAAAGCAGGGGTACTAGGTCAAACCAGCTGGCTGGAAGCAGCACTCTGATGTTCACCACCCACTCCTAGCTTTGGCCTTAATATGCACTGAGCTTAAGATTATTTGGGAACAGGTTCTGGGTGACCTTCTGTCATGCTTACTGCAGTTATTTAGTTCATTCTTTGTCCTTTGGTATTCACTGAAGCTTGAACCTCTGGACTTCTTTGCAAGGCCTCAGATTTCTGATCCTGCCAGCAAAGGGACAGCAAAGCAACACCTTGCTTAAAAAGACACACATAACCCCCTGGTTTGGGAACTGCTTTCAGCCAAAGGGTTGATAGATCCTCAACCCTCATGGGATTGCTGTTCCCAGGAACCACTGTGTTCCTGAGTGGGAAGGAGAGCTCAGGGCAGGGTGTGAAGGGAGGAACCTGTTCATGCCTCCAGCGATGCTTCCTCCTCACCCTGCCACTGCTGTTCTCTGTTTGAATGGCTCCACAGCCCTGTGGTCATACATTACCTCAGAAATTAGAAATAATGGAAGCAACTCTTCAAGGGCAAACAAACCGCCTGTGTTCAGGCAGCTGCCAGGGATGGATCAGTGCAGTTATACTTTCGCCATTCAGCAAACATGCCCTCCTGGGCAGTGATCCCCAAATATCCTCTCCCTGCACCAGCAGCCACCACCTGCACCCTGCCAGCCTGGCACGCACGTGGGTCTTCCCGTCGTCAAATCCCCATTCACTTTTTAATTAGGATATTCATATCATCAGAGCAAGAGAATGAACTGCAGGAGGCAGAGAAATGCACTGGCTGAAAACAGTTGAAGAGGAGCTGGCTCCATTTCAGTGTTCCCATCCCCTCCGCCCTTCAGCTGCAGTTTGCTGTCAAGGCTTTCAGGGAGTTGGGAAGACGACATGTTAGAAAATCCTATCTGCTTCATGTCTGGGGAAAACAGAGCTGGGGGCTGCAGCATGAGAGGCACAGCCCTGGGGTCACGCAGAATTTGCCATCAATAACTCGGCTGCTTGTTCCATTCAGCATCATCACACAGGGCGAAGCCGCTGTCATGGGCAAAACAGATTGTTTGCAAAATTGCTCTTGACTTAAATAATCTAAATGAGCTGATTTGACAGACAAGGGAAAACAGTCTCCTCATCAACACAGCAGCTCTCTGTGTTCCTCTGTGAGGAGTCTCCGTTCCTTTTCATTGTAGAGTCTTTATTTACAGGATTTAAAAATAGCCTGGACAGCAGTAAGAGGCATCGATATAAAGGTACTGAACAGCACTTACTGATAAAAACAATCCCTTACCTGCAGCCTCTCAGTGCAGTAAGCCACACTGTGTATGTTAGTGAGGGGCTTTTGGGGCTCTGAGAATCCTTAATTAGGAGAAAACCCCACAAATTACAAAGATGGAAGTCGGTAACAGAAAGCATTGGGCTTGCCTTCAGAGCAGATGAAAACAGCTCTGGAAAGCAACTGGGAAAAGCCCTGGAAAACCTTGAACACCACGCTGTGCTGAGGCTGGAGGTTAAACAGTTGGGTCTGTACCGGGGGCTGCAGCAGCAAACAGCCCTCGGGTCTGTGCTGGGGACAACATTCCCTGCCTTGCCTCCAGCTCCTTGGCAGCACCAGCACTGTTACACAGAGTGATCAGAGCAGGGCAGAGCAGCACTTGGGGTTATTAAATGAGGATTTAATCCTACCCTTTAAATCAGCAAAAAAATTATCAAAGATAAAGGATTTCCCTGTGTTTTAAAGCCAGTCCAACTTGCGTTCCCTGATCTGCGTTTGGGAAAGCTGCCAACTGCAAAATGGAATTGCTGAGCCTGGATTTCTCTCTGCATCCAGCCAATTACACCGGCCTCACATCCCCACACTCAGGAGTGGTGCAGTGCAAGAGATGCTCCCAATCTTTATTTATTTCCCAGGGCTGCATTGCACTTCCAAAGGGACACCGGTGTGCTCTCTGCAGCTCTCCCCACCTCCCACACTCCACACTTTCTGGACATTAGCAAATATGGCCCGGTCCAAATCCCTCATGGAGGCTGGTGGGGGAATGTCCCCTGGCTCCAAAGGTCTCTTGAGATGCTGGACCAGACACCCTGGGCATCACCTGCCCTGTGGGCAGCTCAGCCAGATTTGCCCACGTGAGTCTTGCCGAGTCCACGCATGCTGACCTCTCTTCCACAGCCATGACTCTTTATAGCTTGTTTCTAAGTTTTGCTAAATAAAAGGACAACTCGAAAAAGTAGCAGGGAACTCTTTGGAGAGCACACAGAGTTACAAACCACTAATCTCCACCACCAGCAGGAAGATGTGGATGATGTGCACAGGGAAAAATGCTTCCCCTCCTGCTTCTGCCCTTCAGTCCTGATAATTTCTCGTAGCCTCATGCAATCTGATGGTCATGGAGGATACAGCTTCCCCTCCTTTCAGCCCACCAGCTGCACCCATGGCAGAGCTCACCCTTCCTCCAGTATTAATCCCAGCTGGTGAATTGCTGAGACACACGAGAACCACACCTGCAGAGAAACTGCCAGAGCCCTGGGAGAGGGACAGGGGTGACTGGAGCACTGGAGTGGTCAGTACTGGAGGGCTGGTGCAGGAGGCTGTGCTGCCCTGGGGCTGCACACTCTGAGTGTGTTTTCTCTGTCCTCCTTCATGTCTAACAGGAGTGAGCCCCTTTCTAATCAATGCTCATCGATCACCTCACTCACACCCGCCCTCTTTCAGCAGGCACCAGATTAACAGATTTCACCTGTTTCCTTTGCACTTCTCACTGACAGTGGCACAAACAATTCCTACTCTGCCGCAGACCAGCTCTTTTTGTGCCAGCAATATGCTCCAGTTTAGGCTTCAGGGAGCGATTCTTCTGCTGAATTTCCTAATTAGGGAGGATAAAATGGGGCCAGGACACACTTAACTGAGCAACACCGCAGACCACAGCATAAGGTCTGGCACTTGTTACCTCCTGGGACAGTCTCCAGGTGTGAGTGTCCTCATGCAAAGTCACATTGGTGCTGCCAGGGTGGCACTTCCAGCTGCTGCTGTTCCTGGGCCACAGCTGGCACTCACCAGGGTCTGTCTGTGTGACCTGAACTCCTGTGCTCCTGATTCCACCAGTGCTCCCAGTCACGGGAACTGCAATGCTGGGGTGGTTATATCTCACACTATTGATGCAGTGAGTTTCTGAGCAGACTGTCTGAGGTTTAGCAAGATGAAAGGTCCTTTCTGCAAGGCCCTCGAGATCAGCAGCTTCATGCCCACTCCCAGCTTCAGCCATGCTGTGAGTGATGTGGCCCAAGAAGCCTCCTCACAGCAGCAGGGCAGGACAAAGAGCTGAATAAACTCCCCACAGCCGCTGCCCCTGGACTGGCTGCCCAGCTCCCACTGCTTTCCAAGGCACCTGTTTCAGAGGGCAGGTTCCTCTGGAGATGTTTTCTTTCTGGACGGGGCTGACAGGCAACTTAACAAAGTCTTCTTTCCCTCCTGCCTCACTCCAAGCTCTGAGGGTTGCAGGGATGCCCTGGAGAGCACCAGGGCCTCAGCAATGAAACCCCATTGCCCTGTTTTGTGTCCCTTCCTCACTGCCTCTCTGTGACCTGGGGAAGGTCCACAGGGGCTGGAGTGCCTGGAAACCAGGGTGCCCCATAAACCTGCACCAATGCCCCTGTGCACACACACACACTTTCACAGCTGTCTTTGCACACTTGAGCAGACGTGTAACATCATCCCATTTCCTAAGTCTTGAGCTCCCCTGAAGCAAGGATGGGTACTGCAATTCCTGGACACACCTGCGGGCAAGGTGGAGTGGGCAGCCACAGTGGGGAAGAGCCAGTGAGCTGGGGCAGGTCCTGGCTTGAGCCTTCTAGTTCACTCCAAGCACCTTTTCCCCCTGCCCAGGGCTGGAATCTCAATTACCGGGCTCTGCAGCTGAGCAGATCCGGTTGTACCTGAGCCTCGAGCACTGAAAATGGCACGCTTGACTATGCAAGGAAATGTCAGCTGCGCCTGGGGAGTGGGAGAGAGGAGAAAAATGTCTCTGGCCGGCTTGTTCTGCCTGTCCGAGGTGAGGCCGCTGGCACAGCCCCCTCCCGGTGCCCTGGGCTGGGCGATGTGGTCGCGCTGAGCGACAGCACCTCGGCTGGGGGAAGGAGGAGAGCGAGGAAACACAGTGTTCTTGCCTTGATTGAATCTCATGGATGTCTGAGCAGCTTTTGCGCCGATAAAACAAAGGCTGCTTTGAAATGGATGCCTGGCCTGGCCGGCTGCCAGCGCCGAGCGGGAGACAAAGGCTGGGAATACAAATGCAGCGCTGGAAGAGGCGAGCCAAGGATGCTCTGCGGCAGGGAGAGCGCGTCGCCATGGAGACACGGCGGCCAGGGCGGGCAGGGGAGGACCAGCACTGGGACGGACTGGGAGCCACGGGAACCAGGGGAGACAGGGGCACTGGTCCCACCAGCACCCTGCTGAACCCACAGGGAGACTGGACCAGATGCCCAGGACCTGGCCTGACGAGTGGTGTGAATGACATCTGTCATGCAGACAGTGAAAAGGAGGGGGAAACCATGGAGGAATTCTCTTTTCCCCTCATTTCATCAGTGCAAAAGCTGACTAGGGGGGTAGGAATTGCTATGATTCATTCACACAGGAGGCACAAACCCCTGGGCTGGACTGGGCAGCAACACAGGCTGGCAAACCACCCAAGAGCTGTTGTATCCTCTGCAGAAGGATGTAGCAGTTGTTGTGCAGAATTATGTCAGGAATGGCTGGAGGTGATGAACATGATCTGTGTGCCTGATAGTAGTGCAGGGTGATCTATCATTTAGAAAGCAGGATCTGCTCCTGTGTCCTGTCCAAATGGCTGGTGGGTCTGTGTGGATGGCTCCTGCATCCTGCCAGGAGCTGGGCTGAGGCACCAGCTGGGCAGGGGACACGTGGGGTTCCCCACGAGGGGCTGGAAAACCCCCTGCCCTCACTTTCTGCTTGCCTGCAGCCCACAGCAGGCAGGGGATAACCCAGGGAAGCCTCGTGTGATGTGGGGGACACCAGGGCCACCCCACGTCACTGCTCCATGACAGGAGTCACCACCAAAGCACAGGGACAGCAGCACCCCAGGCAGTGGGGGAGCCCTGCACATCACCCCCTGAGCCCCTGGGGCAGACCCTCGGAGAGGACCCTCCACCACTGCCTTAGTGCAGGGGAAAGGCAAAATCAATCCTGAACACCTTCCATAAATCCTGACACCCTCATGGCTTCACAGAGCAGGGAGGGAGCAGGAAGCAAAGCATCATTTTTTAAGCCATGGGAGGCACTTGGGTGGTGAGGGCTGTGTAAACAGCCAGAGAGACAGATTAGACAGAACAGAGCTCACTGTCAGCACACGGCAAATAATGAATGAAAGATAAGAATCCCAGGGGAGGCACTTTTCTAATAAATGACATTTTGATCTATAACTTTAACAACTTGTCTGAAGCCATCAAGTTCTGAATTAGGGAAAGGAAACATGTAACCTGCACTGTCAGTCCTGAACAGGGTCAGAGAGGCAGAAATACAGCCGTGAGGAAGGTGGTGGGGACACTTCTTGTGCTCACAGAGAGCCCACCAGAATTCCTTGTCAGCTTTATCACTGATAAAAATCACAAGTGAGTTTTCTATTTTCAAAACTGAATGACTAATTCTCCCTCACTTGGCCCCACAGTCCACCTGATTCTGTCCCGTGGGCTCTGCAGCAAGGGAGGAACAGGAACAAAAGCCAAGTGGAGTATCTGAGCTGTACTGAACTCCTCCTGGCAGGTTAACATCTTCAAGCAGGTGCTTTTCCATGTAAATTAAGTCCGTGCTTCCTGTGCAAAGTGCTGGAGGTCCCCACTGATTTCATGGGGTGGCTGTGGCTGTGCTGGCTCTGACAGCCACCGAGCCCTGGCCCCACCAAACCAATTACCAAACACCCCTCCTGCCCTCTCAGTAGTGGCCTGTGATCAGCCAGCCCCGGGTCCCACTTGTTCTTGTGTAGCAATCAAAACTTCATTTATCTTGTTTTAATTAAAGCTAAAAAACTTAGTTGCTTTGCAGGGGAAAAAAAAAAGACAGGAGATAAAGGGACAAGCAGGAGAGAAAGGGCTTTGAGACAAACACATGCTGGCCCTGTTGGCTTTTATTTCATATGTAGCCCTTTTCTTAGAAGAAATAATTATGTTTCAAAACCTCCTTTCCCTGTTCCAAGCACTGCCTCTTTCCACATTAATGCTATTTGCATGTGCCATCTCCTCCCACCCTTCAATAATTTAAACCTTCATTTTTTATTCACTCAGTTGTCAGATTCATTTACATATCATATATCTATATTTAACACCAACTTTGCTCCCCTGGATTTTTTTAAAACAGGAAATAGATTTCCCTTCTAATTTAACCGTGTCTGGGGCAGAGCTGGCTGGGAATGGAACAGTCTCGCTACAGTGTGGGTTGGAGGGATGCTGAGCTCTCCTTTGGTGGATGCAGAAGTGCTGGGGGGTGGGTCAGCAGCCCCCATTGCCAAGCCCTCACCTCCATCAGCTCCATCAGCTTGGCTCAAAGTGTGGCCTCCTCCCAGGTCCTCCTGTCCCCATCCTCCTGTCCCCATCCTCCTTTCTGCATCCTCCTCCCACATCCATGGAGAGAGCTCAGCCCCATTCCCTGGCAGGGGTCAGGGCCAGGGAAGCACGTTGGCAGGGAATGACTTCAGGCTTCCCCTCCAGTGTTTGCTGGAGGTTTGACAACTCTGCCTTTATTAACAGGGCAAGGCAATTAGTGATTGTTGTTAGCACGGGGTGTCATTGGTGGGTCTGTGGCACAGGGGCTGCTGCCAGCATGGTGGGGACATGTGCCCTCCAGCCACCCACCAGTGCCCTGTGGAACGAGGGAGGCAATGGGGGCACAAACTTCTCCTGCAGGAGATCAGGGACCAGAGAACAAGCCCTTATGGCAGTGCCTGGCAGTGGGTGCCAGGGACCACTCAGGCCTGACCAGGGGGCATCGTGACCCCCCCAAAAGCATCCATAGGGATGCCAGGTGGAGCAAACATGTCACAGTGTCTGCTCTGCCCAGGGGCACAGCATCGTGGGAGTGAAGGATTACATACATTCCACATGGGGAGGCTTAAAGCCCATGGAAAATAAACAGTATTAAAGGCAATTTGAAGGAGAGAACATGAATGAGAAAGGGGTAAATCACAGTGCTGGTCACTGAGGAGAGGCTGAGACCCCCCTCCCTCATTTTCCATATTACTAGAAAAAACAGGGAACTGATCTCAGACAAATGAGCCCCCTGGACCCGATTTTTCAAGCTAATGAGCTCCCCTTGCAGCTCTTCCCCAGCACGGGGACTCCCAGCACCTCCCCTTTGCACAGCCTCTAATGAGCAGAGCCACCACCATCCATCTCAATATCTGCCGAGGACACTCCCCATTTACACACATCCCTGGGCACAGGGGGGACAGCGATGCCCTGGGACCACCTGAGCAGTGCTGGCAGGGTGGGCAGGCTGAGAGCCTGGAGCCTTGCTGTGTGCTGGGGACCTGCAGCAGCCCCAGAGAGACCCTCGTGGTGCCCCCTAACCAGGCACACGCTGTGGCTGCAGAGGGGGCTGCCCAGGGGGCTCCAGTGCCTGGCACCAACTGGGCATTTAACAGCCCTGAGGGTTCGATGGGAGCTGCCCCCGGGTGAGCACCGATGGCTGGCCCAGCATTCCCAGCACATTTCACCTCTCCCAGGCTTCCAGCATCAACCTCCGGCTGAATCAGTGTTTGCCACGTTCAAAATAACCTCTTGTTTCAGGAGTAAATTGCTTTTCTTGCTCCCAGGAACCTCCTTGCAGTCTTGGTCAGGAGATTTCCAATAGTGTGTTATTGGAATTCTCCCTCACCCTGCCCTTTGCCAGGCTGTGGCAGGGGGAGCAGGGGCACAGGGCATGTCCCTGGCACACACAGTGCTCCCTACTATTGTGCTTAAATTAACAGGGAAGTTTTTGTGAATTGAAGACTAATTTTCTCTTGGGAATAGATCATTAAATTACAGAATACTAATGAAAATTTATAGCATCTGGAGAGGGGATGGAGTCACAGGCAGTTTGTTGGTATTTTTCCTTCTTTCCCTGGCCACAGCCAGGGGGGCTGTCACCTCCAAGCCCCTGAGCAGGGAGGGGAGATGGGCACATCCACAGGGACACATCTTTGGAGGATGGCACCAAGAATGCCCACGAGGAAACAAGCAGTGAGGCTGGAGCTGCAGCTCTGCAGCCCCTGAGACCCTCAGAGAGCCAGCAGCAGGGGATGAGACCCCCCCACCTCGCTGAGCCGGCACTGGGAGCTCCATCCCCTGGGAACTGGGCTCCCCAGGGCACTGGTGGGGGCTGTGGGCAGTGCGGGGATCCTGTCCCCCACCCTGGGCTGTGCCCACCTCCCCTGCCCAGCCCTGCTGCTGTGCCCATTGCCTGGCAACGTGCTGGCTGAGCGATGGATGAGGGAACAGCAGCTGCTTTGCAAGCTGTATTTTTCCAGTCCAACTCCATTTCTGGGGAGCGATGAGGCTCAACAGCTCTGGAAGGGCGGAGGCAGGAGCTGCTTTTGGGGAGGGGACACAGGAGAGCATTGTGTCTGGGGGGCTCGGAATGAGGAAATGCAGATTTTTTTTTTTATTGCTTTGATCATACATAATTTAAATATTCAAAGTACTGTGGAATTCATTGAATTATACATGAATTGCACTGACAGCATTTTTGTAACCCCTGAAAGACATTAATGTTTTTTTATTCCCCTTCCAAACCTCGGCTAACCTTAAATTTATTTATTTTTAAATTTTTTAAATTCTAACCCAGTCTCATCCCAGATCACCTTCAGAACATCACCCATGCTGGGTAATTCCACCCAGGAAATGAGGGATGTGGTGATCTCAATTTGCTGTCACATAACGTGTTTTCCAGCAGTGTTTGTGTCTGTGTGGCAGGGTCAGAGCACCCCAAGCTCACTCCCACTGGGAGCTCCAGCTCTGAGGCTCTGAGCAGCCACCGTGGGTCCCTCCAGCCCTGGCTCCCTGACACCTCAGGCTGGCCTGGGACACAAGGCTGAGGGAGCTGGAGGCACCCTGGGACAAGGGACCACCTGAGCCTCCCTGGATATACCAGCCCTCCTTCCTGCTCCCTTTTCCCATGGCACTGCACAACAGGAGCATGGGACATGCTGCTGCATCTGCCCCTCAGCTGGCAGCTGGTGTCTGTCAGCCAGCCCAGTGGCCAGATGTTTTGGGAAGGAAAGGAGCATGGCCAGATGTTGCTCATCTAACCCTCCTCTCTGTCAGCTGGAAGCCGTTCCCCCTTGTCCTATCACTACAACAACCAACATGTTCTCTTGGGGCTGGGCTGTGAATGTGCCCCCACTGCATTTCCACCAGACCCAGTACAAGGGTCCCAAGCAGGGATGAACCTGGGCAATGCCTCTGTGTCCCTCTGGATCCTCATTTCCAGGGAGAACATTTCCCAGCCCCTGCAAGCTCTCTGGGGAGCAGATGAGAGACTGGCAGAGAAGCGGGACCTGTGCAGCCCTGTCTGCAGCCTTTCCCTACTTAGTTCATTCCTCATTATCCTTCCCTACCCTTTTAATTTCTCTCTAAACTCAACCAGCTATTGCTGTTCAAACTGAAATAATTAATTGGAACAAAATTGCCACTGTAGGAGAAAAGAATGATTAAACCCATCCAGCGGACAATGGGGCAATCACAGCCTAAGCAGCTAATTACAGGGATGCAGGATAATAACAGAGCCCTGGGCAAACTCAGGGGCTGGATGAGCCGGGAGGAGGGTCTGGGCTTGACTTCACTCCAGGTTTGGTGCCTGAATCTTGGAGTAAATATACAAATGCAAGAATGAGAGATCATTAGGGAGGGAATACCCACACAGCTCTGCTGGGGAAACACAAACAGCAGGAAGCCCAGACACCCTGCACAGCTCTGTGCCCATCACACACAGGGGTCAGTCCAGGGGGAGCCACCACGGGTGCCCAGAGAGATGGGCACCAACACACTCATGGAAGGATCCCAAATAACGGCGGGTTTAACTGAGTAAATTGTTAAAGGAAATTGTTCATTGTAAATGGCACGTGTGTGCATCCATGTGTCCATGTACAGACAGTCACTCCTTGCAGGATTCCACCAGGACTCACAGCATCCAGAGGTCTGGATGGAGCAAAGCAGCCCACCAAGCCCACAGCCATCCCCAGAGCTTGTGCCCTAAGGGCAGTGAGAGAAACCACTGGGATGTTCTCTGCTGTCTCTGCATCAAAGGTGATCTTGGTCCAGGAGACCTTGCTGCAGAGCAGCCAGCTCAGTACTGGGCCAGGGGAACTGGGGAAATACTGGGTTGGGACTGACACAGATTCGTGGACAAGGAATAAACAGAGTTATGAAAGAAGGGAACAGGAACACCTGCAGTATCCTGTGGGCAATGGGGTGCACACCTGAGCCCTGGCTGTGGGGACATGCAAGCCTTGTGCCCTTCCAGAAATCCCTGTGTTTTATAGCTCTGTGTAGAGCGGGGGTCACCTCCCCAACCTGTGGGAACATGGGGTGATGGTGAGGTCAGTGTCACCTCACTGGCCCAAAGTGAATGCCACCAACCATCTCCAGTAGCAGGAAAACCGAGGGGCAATCCTTCTCAGGGGGGTGCTCTGCCCTGCCAGGCTCCCAAAGAGGTCAGGCATCACCACATCTTTCTCCCTGCACCCCGTCCTGCCCTCTCTGCTCACATTAAAACTCATTTAGCTCCCAAGCAGGGACCTGTGACTTCCCTTAATAAAGACATTTTTCATCTCCCCAACCTCAATGAGTTCAAAGTGGTGTGAAATTGGCAGTGGTCACGGTGTGTGCGTGGCAGAACCTCCCCAGGTACTGGCACAGGGGCTGCAGCTGCCTGGAGCTCATAAATCCCAGGAGCTCCACAGTGCTCCAGTGGTGGTTCATTTTCTGATGGAATTTTGACTGACTGGAGTTCCTAATGGGCATTTTCAGCAGTGAGCTTGGCCCAGGGCAGAGGGGTAAGTCCCAGGAACTGAATGTAGAATAAAGGAGGCTCCTTCTAGCTCTGGGTGAATCCCTGGGGCAGGACCATCCCAGGAAGGCTTCACCTCGTGATGAGCACCCGGTGCCTTCCAGGCACTGCTGAGGGAGGGGACAGGGGGATCATCTTCAGGGCAGGACACACATCCATTCCAGCTCCTCACAGGTCCCCTGGCCAGGGAAGGGCTCCGAGATCCCGTGCCAAGGTGGAGGCACTGAGTCCTCTGAGCCCCCTGAGCCCCCATGCCCCCTCTGGGAGCACTGCAGGGAGCCTGAACCTGACACAGCCTGCCTGGGCTGCCTTTGCTGCCAGGCAAACAGGGCTGCTGGGTCTCTATAACTGCAGCCTGGCAGGGATCGCCCACCTTGGGCTGGGAGCCAACTGGAGTCATTGGTGTGAATAAAACAAGGTCGGGCACAGCCAGGGAGCTGCAGCTGACCCACCGTGTGCCTGCACTGCTCCTGCCTTTGTATGAAACATCCCTGGGCTGCCACTCCAGCTCTGAGCCAGCCCTGGGCAGGGGCAGCCAGGTGAGAATGTGGTGAGCAGGGGCTCTGCCACACCCAAGCTACTCCAAAGCTCTGTGGAAGCTTTGGGATTCATCCCAAAGGGCAAGAAGAGCACCCCACAAGTGTCAGACACTTTAACAGAATCAGGTATGTGCCTCCCTTTGCAGGCAGGGATCCAAGGGGACCACCCAGAGCAGCTTCTGCCCACCCTAATTTTCTTGGGTTTGACCCTGCCCCCTGCCAGTGCCTTCCTCCATCCCCCAAAGTGTACGAGTACCCCCCTTCCTGTGAGGCAGTGACACCCCACAGCACTGGGGTCACCAGCCCTGGGCTCCCTGATACCAACACCCCGGGCTGGGGGCTCACAAGACCCCTGAGCTGCAGTCCAGCCCTTCCCTCTGCCTGATCCACTCTTGGATGCTCCCAGAGGGGTTTTGAGGCCCAGGGAAGTCAGGACTGCCCCTACCCCTTGTCCTTCCCTTCCTGCTGCAGGGATAATTTGGTGATGGGAAAACAGCAGCTCCAACTCTGTGAGCATCAGTGGGAGGACAGGGCAGTTCCCATCACTAGTGTGGTGGTTTGTGTGACTGAGTGGGGTGGAAGGCACAAACCCTCACATGGAAGACACAAACCCCCACAGTCACACTCATGATGAGGAAGGAGAAAATGGCTGGAGTAACCCCAATGTCCATGCACCCAAGGAGCAACCATTTGGCAAGAGTGAGCAGCTGCCTTACTGTTCTGAGTCTTCTGGCACCGGAGGGTGGGAGACCTCGTCTTGGCACTTCAAGGGTGACAGCTCTTCTCTGACCTTCATGGAGACAAAAGACAGAGAAGGTTCAGCTCCATGGCAGTGCAGGAGCAGAGGTCTGAGAGCCAGGGGCAGGGACAGGGCACAGGGTCATGTCCCCATGGGGAGGATGGTGGAGCTCAGCTCTGGTGGCAGCACCACACCTGCCAGGCTTTGGGGTGCTGAGCTGGGCACCTTGGACTGCCCCGGTCCTGGCACCAGCTGTGGCATGGGGAGGGACACAGGTCAGGGCTGCCAGGGAGGCTGAAGCCCCACTGCTGAACAAACATGCCTGGCAAGTTGGAGAAGTTTCTGTCAAAAACCTGGTTTTCTGTGAATCTTTTCCCACTGTGGCAAAGCTGCAAACACTGCACACTGTCTGCATCCTGCAGACTGGCAGGACATGACCAGTGACAGGGTACAGCCCCCTGTGCCCCCACAGGTGCCTGACCCTGCACACAGGACCACGTTCAGCACAGCACAGATCCCACACTGTGAGCTTGTAAAGGAAAATGAGATCAGTTACAGGGAAAACTTCATGGATACACTTTTCAGAAGCTCAGTGAGAGCAGATTAATCTGTGATTTAAGTGTCGCCCATCCATGCACTGCTAAACATGGGGCTAGGTGGTGCTGGGGGGCATCTTGGGGTCCCCAAGTGTGCCTGCTATCCCAGAGCAGCTGCCCAGCTGGAGACTGTGCCATGCTCTGCTCCGCTGCCTCGGGGCTCCCTGCCATGCAAAGTGCAGCCTTGCAAATTGTATTTTCCCCTGAATGCTCTGGAAGAGGGCTGAGACTGAGTGCAGGTTCTGCTTCCCAAACCAGCCACCTCCACCCAAGAACAAACAGCCACAGAACAGCCCTGTGGCCCTGCTGGACACAGTCTGATTAATCACATTGCTCAGGAAAATATATTGGCATAATTAATAACGTGAGGCATCTCTATCAGCCTCTGTAGTGCAGCAAATTATGAAGCAGTAGTACTTGGATGTGTTGACCTGGATTTCACATATAATCCATCAAACTATTCCCACCCAGTCAGGCCTCTGGAGACACGAACAATACAAAAATGATAATTAAACAAAAGCAAGATGGACAGTGCTGTGCCCCATTAATTATGCTCAGTGTTGTGGGGAGGGGATGGAACCCCCTTTTCTCTGTGCAGGCTTTGGTATGTTATGGGTCTGGAAGGGGGACCAGTGCTGCTCACAGTGTGTGAGACAGAGGAGGGTTTGGTGTCATTATCCAGGAGCAGCAGCTTCCCCCACGGATTCAGGCCATGGGTGATGGTGATCACTGGTGCAGGCAATCCTTAAATCAAAGGGAAGAGTGACCAGCTCACAGGGAGGCAGAGGAGAGCAAAGCTCACCCCATCCATCCTATTCCCCGTGTCAAAGGCATTTATGCTGCTGGATACCAGTGATGCTGCAGGTGCCACCTGAGCCCTCCCTGACTGCTGCCACACATGTTCCCTGTCATGTAATTCCCATGTCCTGCAGCTCAGGGGCCATCCCAGCCATGGTGATGGCATGGCCAGCCAGGGCTGAGCCCTGCCCTTTGCCCCCATGTGGACTCAGAAGGGTGAACACTAAAATAGAAGCATCTCTGGGACTGAGCTGAGTGGAGCCTGGCTGGGCATGGAGTGGTGCCCATCCCTGTGCCAGGTACCATTTCTGGCACAGCACGGCCCCAGAGCTGATGGCATCTTCCTCACAGAGTCCCCAGACACATTCCCAGATGCCCCCAGACAAATTCCACTGCCTTTCTATTTCATTCCTGTTACCAGCTCAGGAGGCACTGGTGTGTTCAGTGGGAACACTTTGAGGGGAGGCATCAGGTGATTGATGGGGATGCACCTGGCTATTAACTGATTCTGGATTTAGAATTCCATTAGGGAGGTTGTATTTGGCAGTAGCAAGAAAAAGGTTTGCAGAAAGAGACAAAAATATTTTCAGTAGAGAAAGGGAATCCCCTGATCAAAACAAAGCAAAACTAATGAGTTTGTTTAACTCAAGTGTGAGGACAAGGAGGGCTGTGAGTGAACTCCAGGAGTTCCTGCTGGGCCCCAGGGCTGCAGCTGGACTTCAGGGCTCCCATCGAAACCTCACCTACTAAATTAGTTTAATCATGACTGTCATTAATCATCTTTGTCGAGCCCTCATTGGAGGCCGGGTAAAAGGGATTAGAGGAAATATCCACTCTTTATCCCCCTACAATAGTGGTTAACTCTCTGGACTCACATGGCATTTTCATATTGATGGAAAGAAGCAAAATGAACTCATAACCATGAAATCCAGTGTGTCCACCACAAAGCAGAACTGGAGGCCAGTGTTAGGGGAGTGACAGGGCACATCACAAATGTGTTGGGTAAGATTTGGCATGCTGGAGGGGGAACCACTAAGTTCCTGACAAAGATTTAACTCAAGGTGAACCTGACTGCAAGTCCTCCAAAATCATCACACTCTGTGAATTACATAGATGGAAGCCTTTGGCTGGAGATGCAATTGGTGTTGTTCCAACAAGTGGGAAGTCCTGCAAAGGAATCTTCTGTGTGAGGAGCGACTCGGCTCCCCAGAGGCCCCCGGCGGCTCGCAGGGCTTCGAGCAAACCCTGCCTGATCCCAACCGACTCAAAGAGCCGGGCTGTGCCAGCCCCAGCCAGATGCCCACGGCGCTCCTGCCCGCTCTGCCCGCTGCCAGACCACCCATTCCTGCCCCGCAAAGCCCCCCTGGCTCTGCCTGCACCTGAGCGACCCCAAAACAGCGGCACCCCCACCCGAGCATCCCTGGCCACACTGACAGCATCCTCCTGGCTCCTCCCTTATCCAAAGAATCCCTGCTGACACAAACAGCCTTTTAACATTATTTACACAACCTCTGTCATCAAGTGCCTTCGCCCCTCTGCCCATCGCCACGGTGCCCTCAGGACCCCCGGTCCCAGCTGAGCTTGTGCCGGCACCTCCGTGCCGGGCCCTCGGTTTGGGGCAGGAATGCCCGCTCGGTGCAGGAGCGCACCCTCGTCCCGAGCGCTCCTTCATCTCTGACAGAGCCTGGGTTAATGGCAGAGGTTACTCACCCGTCGGTGTGCGGGGATCCCGGCGGGGCCGCTCCTGCTGCGCACGCCTCAGCCGTGCTGGGGAGGAGAGACGGGAGAGGAGCCCCCTCCCCGGGAGCTCCGCAGCGCCCGCACCCTCCGCCCGGAGCGGGGAGCGGCGCGGGGCGTGCGGGGCACGGCGGGCACGGCGGCGGGGCAGCATCCCGCGGCATCCCACGGCATCCCACGGCATCCCGCAGCATCCCGCGGCATCCCGCAGCATCCCACAGCATCCCGCTGCATCCCACAGCATCCCGCTGCATCCCACGGCATCCCGCAGCATCCCACGGCATCCCGCTGCATCCCGCAGCATCCCATGGCATCCCGCAGCATCCCGCAGCATCCCGCAGCACATCGCACCGCGGCCGGACCCCGCCGGGGCACCGACACCGCCACCGCCCGGGGTGCGTGTGGAGGGGCGGGGGGGGGCGGGACCCCCCGGACCCCCNGCCCCGCTCCGCCCGCTGCCATCGCGTCCCGCCGCGCCGGGGCCGGTCCCTAAATCGGAGCGAGCCCGTGCAGCGCTCCAGCCGCTCCCCGGGCTCGGGTTTGGATTTATCATCTACTGAGTCAAGTCCTCGGTGCATTCTGTGTTAAATAACTAAGGTTAATTTGATTTGATGCACCACTTCATTACCATAAACAGCTCACAGTGTGTCAGTCCCCTGTAATTATGGTTCCCTACAGCCGGCATCTTGTTCACTTTCCATCAGTGCTGGAGCTTCCCTGTGATCCCCTCCCAGCCAAGCCCTCCTGCCTGAACTCCCCCATCTGTGATTATGTGTCATTTATTCTGCAGCTGCTGGTTCCACTCATTTACAAAAATAGGGGTGAGGATATTAAACTTGCTTTCCTTGGAGCCACAGTTGCCTCTGGTGGCCGGGACGAGGCTGTGTGTGCAGGGGGGCCGGCAGGAGAAGGGACCCTCCAAAGGGAAGGTGCTTTGGCAGGGATGCTGTGCTGGGGAGCCCCGGGAAGCCCCAGCAGCAGCAGGTCGGGGTCAGCGGTGCCTGCAGAGGGGCAGAGGGCAAGGCATGGTGCCAGTCACTGCCCAGGTGGGATTTCTGTCCCCATTCCCACTGCCAGAGAGGGAGTTGCTCTGCCACCAGCGGCATGAGAGCAGGCACAGATCACGTGGAGCAAACTGAGCACACAAAGCTACCATCAACACCAGTCTCACCTTGGCCCCTTCTGACCACCCGTGCCTTTGCCAAGGCAGGCACTGCTGTCCTCCTCAGCTGCGTCTTTCCATGGGAGAGCAGGATCAGCTGGGAGCCAGGGATGGGCACTCCAGACTGTCCCTGTGCTGCTGGAGCAGGGAATGCTGCTCTGCCCTCCAAATTGGGCTGTTCCTCACTGTCTCCCATTTAATTCCACTGTCACACTGAAGGTGCCATACTGGAAACGTTTGCCATCAAGTTTGTTTGCCAAGTGACTCCTTACTTGCAGATACAGAAACACAGCCATGCTGGCCCGTCCCACAGGCACAGCAAAGCAGTTGGTGGGACAAATCCCACAGCTCCATGTGGTCAGAACACACCATCTCACTGGGACATGGGAGGAATCTGGGAACTGACAAACCAACAGTTCAGAGAAACAGAAAAGGATCACACTGTGGCTGTGGGTAGAGCTGCAGATGCCACCACCACCCTGACCCCACAATGGCAAATTTAGAAACCCAAAGCACACAGCAGCAGCCCTGCTCTGTGCTGGTAACACTGCTCCCAGTGCCAGCACTGGAAAGTGGGACATGGCATGCAATTAGAATGTCTAGGAGAGAAGAGGAATAACCAGTAGAGAAGAAGAATACCTGGCAAATGACATGAATACCCGGTATCCAAGCAGAATACCCAGTACAGAAGAGGAAAACCCAGTCCCCAAGAGGAGTACCCAGTACAGAAGCAGCATACCCAGTACACAAGATGGAACGGCTGGGAGAGCCCCATCTCCTGGCTGCAGGCTGGGCTCCATCTGCTCCTGCTGCCCAGAAGAGCCCGTGGTGGCCACGGCCCCATCCCCAGTGGCCCCCCAAGGTTACCCACCCACCACTGCTCCCCTGGGCTGGGCACCACTGCCCGCTCTGTCCCTCCTCGCCCAGCCCTGCCCTGTGCCAGGATGTTCTGCACGCTGGACCCGCTCCCCACAGGGCAAACAGAGAGCTCACCCACAGCACTCACTCTGTTACCGTTTCTGGGGGTTTTAATTGGAATATCACCAGAGCTCAAGAGGTGTGTTTGCACGGATGGCAGCACTAGTGGGGCACTGGGCTGTGACAGTATAAAATAGATATTGTTAGAAGCCACTTAAGCCTTTCTGTGGGAGGATTGTGGAGCCCTGGAGCAGAGCCCAGGGGACAGTCATTTATTGCCACTGTGACCAGGTCAGTTACTCCAGAACCCAGCAAATTATTTATGAGGTGGTTGGCCTGTTAAAACATTAACACATCCATCACCCTGTCACTGATCCCATTCCTGCATTCCTGACACCACTGGGCTTGGGAATTTACTGGCATTTGATTTGCTTCAAAGCTGCATTTGCAAGAAGCCCCACACCCCCAGCTCCCACTGTGACAGAGGTTATAGCAGGACCCACCAGCTTCTCCAAACTCCCTGAGATTATTTTTCCTTCTGGTTTTGCCTTTGCTCCTGTTGCATTGTTGCATGGGCTACACAAAGGCACAAATTACCTCTTTAATTAGAGACACTTCAGAGCAGTAAAAATCAAATTTAGCTTTTACCATTGGAATCTTGCCCTGCCCCTTAAGTGTGAGTGCTGGTGGTGACTGCACAGGATGAGCCAGCCCAGCCACTCCTCTGCAAGTGATAAAGCATCAAATCTGGAGGATAAATGGGCTGTTATGGCTGTGGGCACCATGTGGTGACAATCCAGCAGGGAGAGGCAGATAGTGCTTCCTGGGAGTGGGGGCATTTATTTCTGTCTGTCAAGACACAGACAAGATGGAGAACATACAAGGAATGGGAATTAGTGGCTTAATCTACTGCGTTTACTCTCCCTTTTTTCAATGCCTTTGGCTACTCATTTTCCTGCATCTGATATTTTATTATGACGTCTTTTATGACATTTCCAGATACTTATTAAATCAAAAGGGAGAGTCCTGCTTTGTGTGCTGGCTGGAGTGGCTGGGGATGCCTGGAGCAGGGAGGTCTGAACTCAGCTGTCTCCTGGCTGGTGGGAGCCTGGAGGGGAGTGGGTGCCCCAGCCCTGCTCAGGTGGGTGAGAGAAGCAGGAGGAGGAATAAACTCACGGTCCAAGGAGTGATGGGCAGACCCTGGAAACTCACCCTGCTCCTCTTGCCACAGCCCCTCCAGCTGGGGGTCCCATCCATCTCTGTCCCATGCTGGGTCAAAGTCCCCAGAACTGGCTGCTGTCCCCTCTGTGATGGACAAGGAGCTGCCACAAAGAGGGAAGGAAAAAGGTGCTCTCCATGTCCACTACAGACAGGTCAGGAAGCAGCCAGTGTGGATCTCTGGGAGGACACTCAGCTTTAGCTGAATGGGCTGTGCCAAGCCTGGAACTCCCTCATGGCACCCCTTCCCAAGGCAGGAGCCAGGGACAGGCTCTCTGCCCCACGGGCTCTCCCCTGGCTGGTGGCACCTCAAAGGCTCCTGCAGTGCAGCCACAGTGGGATGCACATCTGGACACCCCCTGCTCACCCCAACCCCATCCCCTTTGGCCTCCCCGGTGCTGCACAAAGCAAACTTTCCATTTGCTGGGGCCCTTAATTACTGACCATTTGTTCCCAGCCTCTGATGAGCTCGTTCTTAATTCCCCAGGCTGT
Organism: Campylorhamphus procurvoides; assembly: GCA_013396655.1. Classification (NCBI taxonomy): domain Eukaryota; kingdom Metazoa; phylum Chordata; class Aves; order Passeriformes; family Dendrocolaptidae; genus Campylorhamphus; species Campylorhamphus procurvoides. The sequence goes on from WBMV01001491.1 coordinate 67,863, forward strand.
CTGGGGGGGGCTGCTCTCTGGTGCTTCCTGCACTTTTGGCTCTGGGTTTTGCCAGTGCTGGGAAACTCAGGTTCCAGACAGGGCTCTCAGCAGAGTCCTGGTGTCCTGCATAGTTCAGCTCTTGCGTTTGAAGGTTTAATGTTGGTGGCACCTGCAGCTCTGAAGCAAATTCAGAAGCAGAGACTGTGGGAGACACGCAGCACAAGGTCCATGTGGATGGAGCACCTGGAGAACTGCAGAGTGACAGTCGGGAATGTCCCAGGGAAAGGTTCTGAGCAAAGGTCCAGTCCCTGCTCCTGGAGGAAGGTCCTGGGGAAGGTTCGTGGTGCTGGCACCCAGCTGGCTGCTGGATGGTGGATGCCCCCTCTCTTTGCATCAGTATCTTCACTGCTCTGTGGCTCTCAGCTTCTCAGAAGATGCTGGCACGTGACCCATGCTGGAAGCAGCAATGGAACCTGGAAGAGAAGCACCCGGGGACTGCCTGGAGCCCCTGATCCCTGTGGAGCACCAGGAGGGGAGCACAGAGTGACAGGGCTGGGCCCAGCAGGAGGGACCTCAGTGTCAGCCCCAGACGTGGGAGGACCTCAGTGTGGGTGAGGAGGAGGAGGAGGAGGAGGAGAGGAAACCTCCCTGCACGGGGAGCTCTGGGTTTCATGATTCCAGGTGTTGCTGCAGCAGGATTTGGCTGCCCCACTTGCCAGCCAGCACAGAGGGTGCACAGCTGGGGTTTGCACCCTGACCCCCAAGACACGATGCCAATGTCCTGGCTCCTGCCAGGACCTGGGTCTGCAGCTACGGGAGCACTGAGACCCCACAGGACACGGGCTGGACATGCAATCCAGGGGCTGTGTGCTTCGAGTGGCACATGGTGGGCACCCAGCTGGCTCTGGGGCTTCCCATGACCTCTCCCCATGCTATGGGGGAACATTCACAGGAGCAGGTTCTGATGGGAGCGGAATTCCTGCCATGAAACTATTACAGAGCCCATTAAACCCACTAAAAATTCAGGATGTGAGCAAGGTGCTGTGGGAGAGCAGAGCAGTGAGTGGGAGTGGGTCAGTAGCTGGTGTGTTCAGGGACAGCCACCTGCCAGGCAAAGACAATCTGTGAGCAGCAGAGAAGGATCATCCTCCAGCAGCATCACCTTGGAAGCTGCTGCCCTGTGATGGAATTAAACAGGAGCTGGACTTGGGAGTGACAGCAAACACGAAACCAGGGCAGGGCAGATGCTGATGCCAATTGGAAGCTTGTGGAGCTCATTCCCCCAGATGGCAAATCCTGACTCCAAACATGAGTCTGTGTTTGCCAAAGCCCTGCACAAGGCAGCCAACCGGCCAGGACGGGGGGTGATGGGCAGCTGCATTCAGCAGCACTCAGAAATCCCTTTCCCTGTTGTCCCTGCAGGATCCTCAGAGATGCCTCTGCAGCAGATGGCTCCCTTCAGCAGCACAAAGGGGCCTGGGAATGCCCCGAGTGCTGGCTTTGGGATCCCTGCCGTGACAGTGCTGCCCCAGAACAGCAGCTCCTACCTCTGGCACCCCTAAAGAGCTTTTGGGGATAATCAGTTCAAGGACAAACCCACAAAATTGTGACCGATGGTTAAACCTGCAGTGGGCTCAAGTGACATGTGGGGTTGCCCATCGCCCCCCATGCCCTGGCTCTGTGGGCACCTTCCCTGGCCCCCATTCCTGCACTGATAAGGGGGGAACAAAGGCCTGAGCCAGCACAGGGCAGTAATTCATCCACACCCCGGCACACAGCTGCCCCTCCAGCAGGGCTGCCAGCCCCAGACACGATTCACCTCCATTCCCACGGTCTCCAGGGAGATGCTGATGGACCTGCATCCTAATGATGGGTGGCTGACGGCACCCACACCCACAGCCAGCCCCCTCTGGCCTCTCCCCGACACCAGGACCACAGAGCCAGCCCCAGTTCCTGCACAGCACAAAGTGGGGGAGAGCGGGTGGCCCCACCCCAGCAGGGCCATTGCTGGGGACATCACTGAGGGGCACCAAGGCATCAGCCAAGCACCAGAATAAAATCTGCATTGTCTGAAAGCTGCCCCTTTGGGACCAGCAACCTGACATTGAGCACCCATGACCAACCACCCCTCAGAGGAGGAGGGAAGGGAAACGAGCCCCCAAAACCCACCCTATGCAGGACATGGCATGGCTAAACCCTGGCATGAAGAGGAGAGCCGGTCACCACAGAGCCCCCTGCCCCAGGGGACCCTCTGTGGAACATCATGATGCTCGGAGGATGGAGCTGGCAAAGCCACCCCACCCTCACACCTGACCCTGTACCAGCCCCACAGTCCTGGTGGCTCCTCAGGCCACACACGGCACAGCCCACTCGTGCCCTGCATCATAATGAGCCGGCAGCAGCACCAATTAATTGCTGGAAGGATCTGATCACTCACCGAATGGGGAGCCGTGGTGCCGGAGCCGAGGGCAGGGCTTGGCTGCGGTGCCAGCAGCGGGTACGGCTCCACCACGCCAGGCAGGTGAGGCCAGGACACAGACCTGCTGATATTTTTGTATTTGAATTTCTTTTTTTTGAGCTCACGTAGCATTTAGGGTCACATGCTGCTGTGAGCATCGCTCGCACCATCACGTGCCGGGGTCAGGGCTCACGTGAGGAGCAAACCTGATGAAGGGCCACCACAACCCATTTCGCGTCGACCCTAAAAAACTTAGTTGTGAAAACCTAATTTATAAAGGCGTTAAGGAAATAATTAATTTTTGACGCAGGCTCCTATCCTGAAGGACCAAATAATTTCACGGGGAGGGGGCAGGAGAGCAAGAGATGAGAATGAAATGCCAAGATTTCGATGAATATTTAATACCCCTCACGCTCCTCAGCAGCTCCTGCGCTTGGAGCGGTGCCAGCGCCGGCTCAATCCCTCCTTTGTTAATAACCAAATCAGCACTGCTGGGCGCTGTTTGCAGCTCCATCGAGCTGGGATGTGTCACAGCACACTGGGGGGCTCAGTGGGCACCCACCTATCCCCACTGCACCCCTGCACAAAGCACCCTGCCACACATCTACACATGGATATGTAAAAATGTATATATATGAATTCTTTTTGAAGGCAGAAATAGCACAGGATGCTTCCCAAGGCTCATTTCTGCTGCGTCAAGAGCAGAATTTTGCATTGTTTGAAATGTTGTTAATTTCAAGCAGAAAATAACAGGGCACATGTATTTCTGTGATTCCACAAATACACATCTCCTCCCTCCCCACCTGACTGATCTTCCCTCAGTGCCTGTGGGACCAAAGGGGCTGCTCACGTTATCGACAAGGACAGGATTGTGGTGACACCCCCAGCATGGGTGGGTAGGGGACAGGGATGTGAGATGGCACAAGGATGGGATACAAACCAGCCACGGCCCTGCTGGGCACTGAGAGGCTGGAATTCCACCCCAGCTCTGCCTGCACACGGATGTACAAATGGAAATAAATAGGAAAATCTTCCTCTGAAAATCCATCAGTGCAGCAAAACTTTGGCTCTGTGGAGGGGATTGGGGTCCAGCCCCAGTGCTGGTGGGGATGTCACAAGTCCCTGCCAGCCCTCCTCACTCACAGGTAGTTTAACTAATTGGGCAACACCTCCAGATCATTCCCCCGATTCCCCCATCCATGCTCTGCATTCCGGCTGGCTGTGCTGCAGTGTGTGTGTGGCCAGGGCTTCATTGGCATTCCTGGCACACAGAGCTGAGGGACAGGGCTGGCTGCAGCTACAGCTCCCAGGAACCACAGCGAGGGAACACTCTCCTGGCCACATGCTGGGGGGAAGGGAAGGGAGGAAAAGCCAGTTTTCACCTCCTATTCCATCAGCTCCTGCATGGTGGGGAGCAGGGGTCCTGTGTGGGGGTGCTGGGCAGCTGCAGCTCCCACTCCTGGCACCGGGGCCACTGGCATGGGGTGTGGGAGAGTGGTGGTGGCTGTGCCAGTGCCTCACCCCCACCACAGGGTGTGCTGGTGCTGTGGTTAACTGGGCAGGTGCCCTGTCAGAACGTGCCCACTGTGCTCCTGGAGCATCCCTGGGGCTCCAGGGCAAGAAGCATCAGCTCAGCCGATGGGGAGTGGGATCAATGCCAGCAACATCCTGCTCTGGGGAGCCAAAAGGGGTGGAAAATCATTAGGACCAGGCAACCTACAGCCCCCTGTGCCCACGGGCTGGCCTTGTGGTGCCACCCAGGCCCAGCATGGGGCTGGCACCTGCTGCCCCACAGCCCAGGTCACCTCTGTCCCCTCAGACATGGACATGCACAGGGCATGGGGCTGTCCCATGAGTGCTGCTGAAGTGACAGGATGCCACCTGTGTGGGGACAGGTACCAGGCACCCCTGTCAGCTGTGGGACCCCCTGGCAGTGCAGGGGGCTCAGCACCCCTTGTCACCCAATGTGCCCAATGGAGCTTTGTCCCAGGGAGGGTGACCCGTGACCCTCAGCTGAGCTCCCACCGAGAGCAGCTCAGGGTCAGGCAGGATGACACTGCTCCTGTCCCCACGTCCTCTCCACTGGCTCCAGCCAGTGCACGGAGAACACCCACTGGGAAGGACTGGGAAGGGTCTGGTGGCCAGGGGTGCTGGCACAGCTCCACGGTAGGAATGAGGTGCACTCCTCTCTCCCTCCCCAACACCCAGCAGTGATTGTGGCACAAGTGCAGGAAAGCACTTCCCCAGTCATCTCCAAGTCACCACACTGTCCCTAGTGCTGCCATCCCATGTCCCTCATGCCACATCCACTGAGCTCACCATGGGTGGCTCCCTGGTGCTGGAAGGCAGGATTTGACACCTCTAGTGCTGTCAGTGTGCAGTGAGCCACTCTGGGGAATCTGGAGCCCCCAGCCTGGGGTCCCTGGGGTGCTGCTCACACCTCCCTCCATGCACAGGCTCTGGATGCAGTGGTAGCCCCTGCACCAGTGCTGGTTTCAGCCCCCTCCCCACCCTGCTGGTGTGCCCAGGATGTGGCGGACACAACCAACCCCAAAGCTTTGGGCACAACCAACCCCAAACCTTTGGGCTCCTGCACATCCCACACCTCCACCCTGGCCAAGCCCCAGCAGCTGTGCCAGCCCCGTCCCGCAGTGGGGGCTCAGCTGATGCCCTGAGCTGCACCCTGGCCTGGTGCCAGAGGGCCTCAGCACCACCTGGGTGACGTCAGGATGAGGCTGGCAGTGGCACCAGGCACAGTGAGCAGCAGGGACACGGTGGGGACAGTGGGGACACCTGACATACCTGCTCTGCTGGAGCGTGGCCTCTCCTCTTTGGGGAGGGGGGCTTGTGCAAGCGTGGCCAGTGCTGCCCCTGCACGAAGCCAGCCGGGCAGCTGTGGGAGCCAGCTCATCCATGGAGGTGACAGGGAGCAGCTGGCACAATTCCCAACATTTCCAGGAGCTTTTCTTCCTTTTCAGCAGAGACGAAGGAGCGCCCCGGCTTCATCTGTCACTGTGGTGCTCCTGTGCGGAGCTGTTGGCACGGGGTTATGTCCTTGAGACACAGACCGGTGCCATCTGGGCAAAATGCCACGAGATCCCTGGAGACCAGGGAGTTCTGTCCTGCATCCAGAGCCTCGCAGAGCACGGAGCATGCCACGATCAACAATGATTAACTGCTTTATGGCTGGGGCGAAGTGTGGAGCAGGGTGTGTGCAGGGGGAGGCTGGGAAGGGGACAGGGGGCTGTTAACCCTGTGCCAGGAGTCCTTCTGAAGTGGCACAGGGGTGCCAGGGGAGCAATCCCAGCCACTGCAACTCCTGAGAGAGCTGGACCCTAAACCAAAATAATTCTATATCTTGTGCCAGACATCTGCCCCAGCTACCTTCATGTGAGACTGAGATCGACCCTAAAATCAGACTTTAAGCGCCTCTTACCTGTTGCCCTCCACTCTCCAGATCCCTTGTTATGTTTTCCTGGGTATGATTTCCCAGTTCCTCCATTACCTACATGGAAAAAGAACACAAGTGCCCTTGGCTGGAGCGTGGTGGGTCTCTCCTTGCTCCGTAGCCGTTGGGGCAGCTGGAGTGGCTCATGGTGGGGGGGCAAATGGACCCCCTTGCCCTGGTGCCCAAGGCCAGGTTGGACAGGGCTTGGAACAACCTGGTCTAGTGAAAGGTTTTTAAATGAAAAAGCCCTATTTGTCTTAACCTGACACCAAGAGGCAGCACAGCATTCCTGGGCCTCAGCCTGCCCTCCCCAGCCGTCCCTGCTGTCACAGACCAGGAGATTCAATTATCTGGCAGAACATGTCCCAGAGGCATTCAGATAATTACAAACATAAGTACAAAATCTGCCACTAATTATTAAAGAAATACCAAATAAGGAAACCAAGTAATGGGGAAGTTGGTGCTGGTGCAGGGACCACTCCCAGGGGCTGGAAGGGCAGCAAAAACAAAAAAGAGAAAATCCAAAAGAAATGAATGAGAACCAACCCCACAGCTGGATTTGGAGTGAGGCTGTACCTGCTGCTAACCCACCACCACTGCTGGTTGGTGTTGTCTGTATTCACCAACTGCTTCTGCCCTTTGAGTTCAGCTCTCTCTTCCCCCCACTTTTCCAACTCAGCTGTTCATCCTGCCCATAATCCAGATGCTCTTCCAGTACATTCTCCCTTCACCTCCCAAACCCCTCAAGGAACCGGGCTCTGCTTTGCTGCAGGACGGTCACAGGTGAGACTTTTGGCTCTGCCGGGCGCTGCTGAAGGTGTGTTTGGAACCAGCCCAAAGCTCTGGTCTGCCGTCCCCGCGGCCAGAGAGCCGTCCCTGGGCACGGAGGATGCTCCGAGGGATGATGCTCCGAGCGGGGATGCTCCCAGGGATGATGCTCCGAGGGAGGATGCTCCGAGCAAGGATGCTCCACCCGCCGCCGCGCCGAGGGCTTGGAAGGCAGCCCATGTTTGAGGGCTCCTAAAGGGAAAGCAGCTTCTCCCTGACAGCATTTTGGCAAAACCAGCGTTATTTAAACACAACAGCTTATTCGCTCGAAGTAAATAATAATTAAATAAACCCAATTAAAATCAGGAACGCTCCGAGGTTTTCTCAGAAGTAGCTGAGTCTTGACTCGGCTCCTCGTGGGAGGAGCACGGGGTCACTTCAGGGCCGGTGGACTCGGTGGTCTGGGGACGGGGCGAGGGTGGCTCTGCCTCCTCCCAGCGCAGTTTGCTCCTGGCCCTCGGGGTCAAGGGCACAGAACAGCCCTGGCTCACGGCTTTTGGAACCCCCAAATCCTCTGAATCCAGACCTGAGCACGTCCACCCACCCCGGGCTGCAGGGCCAGGGGACACTGAGAGCATTCCAGCCCCAAAGCACAGCTCACCAGCAAGGATGTGTGTCAAACACGACTTAATTATATCTTCACAGTGACTATTTTTTCCACCATGTCCTCATTTCCCCGTGTCCTTAAAACAACGTGGTGTGTTTTCATCTGTGGCACAGAGCATTCCATCAGCTCTGGCATCCCGTGCTGGGCAAGGCTCTTCCTTCCACCAGCATAATCACAATAATGATAAACCCAGTGAAACCGTGCTCTTTTTGCGAGCATCCCTAGGAAGCCCAGGAGTCTGGAGAGATGCCCCGTGCCCTCGGGGCAGGACTGCGGGCTGGGAGTTCCCCCTCGGTCTCTGCCTCACGTCTCATCTGGCACAGCATCGCTGAGGCTGCTGGCTGGGGAACCACAAACGTCACCCGCGTTTGCACACATCTTTATTTGTTTTCCTGTGAAAACATCATGATGTGTCTGTGCTGCTGGCAACCCTGAAAACAAAACAAAACAAACCAACCCAAAACAAGACAAACCAAACCAAAACAATCCCCCCTTTGGCAGCTCCCGACTCCAGGAGCTGGGGCCATGCCAAGGATGCTGGGGCAGGGCTGACCTGTGTGGTCCCCTGGGAAACACGGAGGGTGTGGGATGAGCCCCAACGAGCCCCGGGCAGGGCTGACCTGCTCAGTCCCTTGGGGAACATCAAGGGCCAAGCCCCAGCAGCCCCCAGGAGGGCAATGCCACTCACCCCACAGCTCTCCGTGCTCGCTGGCCTTGTGTCACCAACTCAGAGCCAGAGAGCCCAACAAATAACTGTTTGCAGCTGTCATTAGCTGAAAACAAGCAAATCTGCATATGCTTAATCTTAATTAGGCAACTTGGCAAGGAGCCCTTGCTACCAAAACAGCCATCTCACTCACAAAAGGGCAACAGAAACCCTGGCATGTGCAGACCTACCCACACAGACACACATTGGCTTTCCTGTCCTGCCAAACCCTTTCTGATCCCCACATGTCACAGAGGGGTCAGGGCTCTCAGGTGCCACAACCGTATCTAAAGCTAACCAAGAAGTTCTGGTTAACGCACCCGCCCACCTTTTTTCTCTCTCAGGAGAGAAAATACAAGGAGCTTAACCCCTGTGTGCAAATGTCTGCTGGGAAATCCTGGAATGGTTTGGCCTGGGAGGGACCTTGAAGATCATCCACTACCAGCTCCAAAGGACAAGTTTTCTGAACAAACCAGAAGACAGCTTTGTGTGTGACGTTACCTTAAGCAGTCAGTGCCAGCTGTAAGAGGCACTGCAGTTTTGGGGCCACATCCCACCTTCTACCCCCCTTCCCAGCTCCTTGGCACACGGAAGCAGCACATCTTCCCAGCACCTCCCCATCCTCCCCCAGGGCAGGACATTTAATGTCCCGCCAGTGCTTCCAAAATTAAACCCATTGACAAGTTATGTTTTCCCACACAAGCGAGTTTTTTCTCTGGCACTACTGTTAGAATCCTGGGGATTGGCAGGGGAGTTGGAAGTGACCTTAAAGCCCATCTATTTCTCCCCTCCTGCCATGGGCAGGGACACCTTCCACTAGCCCAGGTTACTCCCAGCCCCATCCAACCTGGCCCTGGACACCTGCAGGGATAGGAAGGGTTGGCACAGTCCCTGTTCATGTTCAGCCCCCACTGAAAACCTCACCACATTGGGTCGTTTACTGAAAACTTTTATTGTAATCAAAAAGTGACATAACAGGGCTGTAATGGATTCTGCAAATCATCTACCAGTATTCAGGAACTGGTACCAGCTGCTTCTGCCAGGCAATTAAAAAAAACCCAAATGTGAAAATCTTCACAGTACAGTAAACTCCACCCAAACTCATTAACGGTGGTTAAAAAGAAGATGCCCCAGGAAAACCTTTCATGTTACATGGTCACAACTCACAATTCTGTACAAAATGTTCACTTTTATAAAGCTCTGATGTAAAAATCAAATAATCAAGCAGCAATATTTTAAGTGCAGCACAGGGTCTTTCATGTCATTATTTACAACGCTTGAAGTCGTTTACATTTTAACAAAATTAATACAGATGACTTAGGAATTAAGTCATTTTTTTCATTATCTGTCGGTTCATGTCGTGACAGATTTCACTTTTTGGTCGTCTTTCTCTTTATCTTTGCTCTTCTTCGATTTTTTCTTCTTGTGTTTGTGTTTTTGGCTCTTTTCCAATTCTGGTTCGTTTCCCACGTGTTTCTTATGCTTCTTATGTTTCTTGTGTTTCTTGTGCTTCTTCTTCTCTTTCTTCTTTTTCTTTTTCTTGCTGTCCTGACTCTCCCCTGAGCTGGCACTGCTGCTGTGGCTGCGTGTCTGGCTCTCAGAGGGGCTGTGGCTGCGGCTGCGGCTGACGCTGGGGCTGCTCTGGCTCTGGCTCCTGCCGGCCTCCGGCTGCTCTGCGGGAGCCGGGGCTGCCGCTTCCTCCTTCACCTTCTCCACGGCCTTTTCTTTCACTTCTTTTGGCGCTTTCCCCGCAGCCTCCTCCTCCTTCACAGACACGTTGCTCTCGCTGTCGCTCTCGTTGTAGTCTGGCACGAAGGCGGCCTCGTCGGTCTCGCGGGTGAGGTCGGAGGAGAGGCGGGCGGCGCTGCTCACCGGGGGCTTCGGCTTCGCCGCGCCTTTGTCGCCCTGCCCTGCCACGCTCTCCTTCTCCGCTTTCACTTCTGGTGAGTCCTGTTTCACAGGTGGCTTATTCCCACCTGGCTCTTTCTCCTTATTGCTCTTGACTTCTGGCACATGCTTCTCTTTCTCTTTCTCCTTCTCCTTCGCTGGGTTTTTCTCCAGAGGTTTGTGCTCCTCGGCGGGACGTTTGGAGTCGTGCACAGCTTTGTGCTCCGCAGGCTTGCGCTCCCGGGAGGGGCTGTAGCTGCTGCGCTTGGGCTCCACAGGGCCCTTCTTGGGGGGCTCCTCCCTCGGTTTGCTCTTCTGTGCTGCTGTGGAGTCTCTGTTCCGGGATGGGGAGTCTTTCCTCCGTGCTGATTCACCCTTCTCATCCCTGCGCTTGGAATTCGAATGCTCCCTGCTGCCATCATGGTCAGACTTCTTGTCTCGGCTGGGAGTGAAGTCCTTAGCAGTGGAGCCACGGCCACTGTCATGTTTCTCTGAAGATCTGATGTCTTTGGAAGACTGGGAAATGGTTTTTCCATTTCCTTGTTCAGCCGCACGTTCCGAGTGCTCTTTTTCTGGCTGAACACTGCTCTTCCTCTTCTCAGAAGCGTCCTTGTCTGACAAAGAATGATCCCGGTCTTTGGTTTTGCCTTTTTCACTCGACGTGGAACTTTTGGAACTCTTGGCATCGTGCTGGGCACTTTCATAACTCGTCTCTTTCACAGCTTTCTGTGTTTTCTCCAGAGGCTCCATCTCCTTTTCAGTGTGTTTGAGGGGGTTTGGTGCCTTTGCACTCACTGGTTTGATAACACTGGCAGGTTTTCCTAGAGTTGGGGGCACCTGAGTGGTGGATTTGATGTCTTCCTCTTCAGACTCAAAGTCATCTTTATCCCACTTAGACTGAGGGACCTGGATCATGATAATGACATCCTCAGCAGGGGCTGTTATGTCGTTGTTATACTCCTCCAGGGTCTTAATGACAGTTCGCTTGGTGTCTGGCTTCTCCTCAGGCTTCCTGACAGGGCTTCCCCCAGTAGAACTCGTGCTGGGAGACAAAACATGGATGTTAGTAACAGGATACAGACACAGAAAGCTTTGGAACATTTTATAAACTGGCTTGTGTTTCAATTCCAAATTCTCAGCATTTTTCCCAAAGATGTTCAGTTAAGGGAAGAGACAAGAGAAAGGCTGAGTCCACTAGCTGAGATTATGAGCAATCAATTAATTTAGTATTTTGCTACTATATATTCAATTAACACAGACACAAGATTATCAGATTGGGGACTGTGTGATCTGGTAATTCCTTCATGTCCTATTTCTCCCAATGACAGATAAATTAGATATCCATTCTTGTTTCAACATGAAAGCAAGCAATTATGGAGAAGTACAGACAGCCAAAGTTTATCCTCATGTCCCAGTGTTCTTCCTTGAAAAAATGGACATTTTAAAAGCCTTTTAGATTTCCAAGACACTATCTTAAGTCTCCAACAAACATCTTCACTGTTTTAAGTTTACATCACAAATGAACTAACCCTACTGGCTTCCTGGGCGGTACAAACTGCTCGTTTTCCTTAATAATATTTGAGTTTGACCCAAGAGGAGTTTCACAGGGAAGAACACAGATTATTCCCTCATTTAGCATGGATTTAGCTGTTATTTTCATTGACACAATAAAGAATTCTATACCTTTTTTTGAAGGTTGGGGGGGTGGTGTAGGAAAGAAAGAAAAGAACTGCTGAGGTACCTGGTGTAATCTACAAGAGTTGAGCTTGCTCCATCAGTTGCTGCCACTTTCCTTCTTGCTTTTCCCTTTGCCTTTTCTGGTTTAACTTTGCTGCTGCTGGGCTCAGGTTTCTCCACAGCTTCTTTTCCAGGTGGCACATTTTCTCCACTCACAATCTTTTTTCCAGTTTCCCGGTTAAGTTTAATCTTTTTGGAGGGGTTGTTAAGAAAAGCAGCTTTATCCTTTTCTGGTGTCCGCTCTCCTTTCTCCCCCTCGGGCTCACCCTTCCCTTTGGGGGATGTTTTCGATTCTGCAGTTTCAGGTTTAGAGGCCTTTGCGGAAGCAGCTTCGTGTTCTTTATCAGCCTTTTCCTCTGCTTTTCTTTTTCTTTTCTCAGGTTTGGCATCGGAAGGTTTGCTTTTCTCAGCAGGTTTTTTTGACTTGTCCTCCTTGCTGGAGGGCTTCTCCGACTTGGCTTCTTTCAGATGCTCTTTCCTTGCCTTCTCCTCCTTGGCTGGTCTGGTTTCTGGGTGATCCTTTGTCACTTTGGGGTGAACCTTCCGTGGGGTACCAAGAGCCTTCTCATCTTTCTGAGAGGAAGAGGTTTTAACACTGTCTGTCTTTGGCAGCTCCTCCTTCAGTTTTTTCACGGGCGGTTCCGTTCGAGGAGATTTTTCGCGGTCGGGGTCCACCTTCTCCTGGGAAGCTTTAGCTGGTTTTGCTACGCTCTCTTTCTTTGGAGTAGCCGCCACTTCTACTTTTCGCTTTGTCTTCTCAGTCTTCGCTTTTGGCTTATCCTTCTCTTTTTTCTCCTTTTCAGACACGGGTTTGAAAGCAATAGAATCTGCTTCCATGGGCTCATCCCTCACAGGGGTGGCATCATCCCTGCTTGGCAGCATGAACAGAGAGTCTGTTTTAGCATCTTCTGTTGGAACTGGCTCTCTTGGTTTTCTTGCCCCTTCTAACAGCTCCGCGTCAGGAAATCCTTCATTCTCATCCCCTTTTCTTCTCTTACGGTGTTTTTTATGTTTATTGCCTTTGCTATCTCCCAGTGGATTCTCCACCTCCTTCTCTTTTGATTTTGTAGGATCTTTGATGCCGTGGCTCTCTCTCCCAGGCTTTTCGGGATAGTTTCCAGCAATATTACGATTTCTGTGGCTCTGCCCAGCAGGATACTCCTCCCTCCGTCCCCGAGCATACGGTGAATTCTCTCGTCTGGTCCCGGGTGGGCCAAACCTTTCTGGCGAGAAGTTCTCCCTGTTCACTGGAGGCCGTGGCTGAGCGCCCACAGCGTAGCCCTTGTAGAACTTCTCATACCACTCCCTGTAGTTCCTCTCCCACTCTCTGTACCTCTCCTTCTCAAACGGATCTCTGAAGTCGACAGAGCGACCATAGTACGCCTTCATGTCGTACGGGGGGACCTCTCGGTAGCGGTTGAAGTACTCGCGCTCCGCGTCCCCCTGCGGGACGGTCCGTTTTGTGGGGGACTGGCCCCTGAACACCGGGGACCTGGAGCGGGAGTGGTAGCGCCTGTAGGGGGGTGAGCGCGAGCGGGAGCGGTGGTAGCCGTGGGAGCGCGAGCGGGAGCGGTAGTTCCGGCTCTTGCCTTTGCCTCTCCTCTGATAGGGCGGCGAGCGCGAGTAGGAGCGGGAATGGGAGCGGCTAAAGGAGCGCGAGTAGGAGCGCGAGCGCGAGGAACCTGAGCGTGACTTGGAGTAGGTGTAGGAGCTTCTAGAGTAAGATGAAGCGCTATAGGGAGACTTGGACCTTAAAAAAACACAACACAAAAAAAAGAGCAGTTAATTCCAAACAGTCACTCTCCCCAGTTCTTTTCCTCCCACATTTATTTTTTCTTTCCTCTCCACATGCTTATGTCAAAGCTTCTTTCAGCTGCTGACATAAAGCTACTGCAAATTGAAGAACTTGACAGCATGTAAAAGTTTCTGCTCCCAAGACAGAACAGCTGCTGCTTTGTTAGTGTCAGAACACACAGAAGGGTCAGTTTACTATCCACTCACTCTATCACATGAGCTACCAGAGCTACAGACGGATTTCAGGTGGTTACACTGGCCTCTACTGGTATGGGAACACACATTTGTCACTACTTGGCAACTACATGCAGTGCAAATCATTTCTGCCGCAGTAAGATGCAAAAAGAACAAGTCTGAGTGGCTACAGTGCAGAACCAAACATCAAGAAAACACCACTTATCCTGAAGACAGCAAAGCCCAATGTTAAAATGCCAGCTTGGTCTAGCTAACTTCACTCTCTCTTGGGAATTTGGAGAGGATGCACAATCCTAGTACTGCAAAGGTACAGACAGGCCTGTGGAATCCACATTGCCAGGTGTCCCAGCAAAGTCCTGCACATCCCTCCAGCTCTAACCAAGGCAAGTGATTGCATTGCAAGAAAAATCCTATCTAAAAAGCTTCTAAGCTCAGCCTCTAGTCAATGCCCCAGTGCCATGACTCTGGGACAGCTCCTGACAGCACTGTGAACAGCTACTCAGCCTCCAGCCCAAGAGACTTCTGGGGAGAGAAAACAGCAGCTATCCTCAGGTTTTTCTTCAGAAGTTTTACTGTTTTTTAAGGAATTATTTCACATGTCTCTGCATATGTTCATTAGCATCACTCGTCCTCTGTAAGTCCCTCACCAATTTCAGACTTCCTTACAAATAAGTCTGAGCTTTTAATTCCCAAGGAAAATGTAACAATGTCAACAAACTAATAGTGAAAGTCCCCAGTTTGCAGTCCAGGTTCAAATCTCTCATGTATCCACACGAGACAGACAAAAGTGGAAATGAGGACAATTTCTCTCACCTATCTTCTCTGCAGTACTTGGAGGGGCTGGTTACAACCAGAAGAGGGAGACACAGAAAATCCAGCCCTTACAGCTATTCCATCCCTGGTCTTCTCAGGGCTGTCAGGCAGTGAAGGATGTCACTGCAGATACCTCAGAGAGAGAGACCCTTAGTGCTCCTCAGTGCCTGCTGCCCAATGCTAATGCAGTCACCTGCAATCTCTGCCACACTGGAGCCAATAACTGCATATGACACTCCTGTCACTGCTCATCCCTTAATCATCCAATCCATCTAATGACAGGGAGGTGGAGTGGAACTCCTCCTGATTCCTCTAGACAATCTGCTTCTCCGTTACGGACATGTAAAGCAGTTACCTGGAAAACGAACGCCTACGCTCCTTTTGAATCTTTTTATATTCCATCAATTCCTTAGCAAAATCATTTGTAAACTCATCAAGTTTGGACTTTTTCTTTTCCCTGTTAAAATAAGTTTGACCTTTATTACAATTATAGTTTGACCTTTATTACAAAAGACATCAAGAAACAAAACATGGCCAATATGAGAAAATGTTTACTGCATGCAATGCAAAAGGTGAACATCCTATTTAAGCAAAAACAGTTCCTACAAATTTTAGGAAAAGTTTTAGAATTACATTTGTCTTGGTTTAGCTTTGCATATTTACCCTCTTCAATGAAAAAGTATACTGGAAGAAACATTATGTCACTTCTGCTTAGGTCAGATGCACTTTAGTGTAACTGCAGTCCAATAGCTCCCCCGATACAGACATGAATAAAACAAGGCAACGTTAGCGAGCCAAATACTTACTCCTCTTTAAGCCTCCGTTGCTCTCTGTAAAACTCCTCCCTAGAGAGAGGAGGTGCTTGTGTCGTTGGGATGGTGTTTGAATGAGCCGCTGGCACTGCTGTTGGGACCCAAGCTGATGACATGTTTGCAGGAGCTGGGGGATATCCGGGAGGGGGGACAGTGTACCCAGCGGATGGAGGCTGCCCAGGTGGAAACTGAGGAGGAAACTGTGGTGGTGGTACCCCCGGAGGAAGAGGAAGTGCATGGGGTGGTGGAGGGTACAAGGGAGGTGGAGGCACAGGCACAAAGACTGGTGCTGATGCTGGCAGTGATGGGGCCTGAGTCCTTTGGGCACGGTCACTGTGCGGGCGTCCTCGATTTGAACTTTAAAGAAACCCAAAAACACGTGTCACTGTTTGTCACAGCCTGCCCTGAGCGTACAGAGGAAAGCGAAGCGGCAGCACGGCGGGAGCTCTCCTGGTTCTCACTGGTCTCCGGCTTTCTGTTCACTTCAGACTACACTCACTTCTGGAGCCTTGGACTTGCCTTCCACATCCTCGCCCAGCAGCTCACTCAGCCTCCTCTCCTCACCCCCAGCTTTGGGGCCGTGGATGAGGCTGCCACGAGACCCCCATCTCCCACGAGCCAAGTGCCCACTGCTCCTCTTGCCCTCCTGGGTGCATTTGGGCTCCACACTCCTGAGCTTCCAGTGCTGTGCAGGAATTAACTCACCTCTCAAACCTCTCCTAACCTCTCCCATACACGCTTCCTGTGCTCCTGCCTCACGATGTATTTGGCCTGTTCTTGCCCCTGAATTGCTATTTTCTTGCTTACTGAATTTGAGATTTTAGATAACCTGAGGAATGGGTCCTGGATTTTGTTTAGATTTAGGAATTCATAAACACAGTGACCTTTACAGTCTAGCTGTAACAAATCTCTAACAAATGAAGGACTAACTTGACACTCCAGTAACAGATAAACAGGCTCCTCTGTCCAATGAGAGAAAGCAGCTTGGGCCTTTGAGAGGACTGAAGAAATATAATGCCATCATAAAATTACTACATTGACTTTTTTAATGATTTGCTCAATCAGTATCAACTAAGTTGTTAAACAAAGAATGTTGGAGGCTGATTTCTACTGGGAAATCTATTTCTTCAGTCCTATTCAGCCAGTAATCAAAAGGGTGGCTTTCCATCTGATCTTTTAATTACATTTAATTTTTATATGTAATTATGTTTTTTTCAAAAAGTGTTCATTATTCAGAGTCTTCTTTTCAATTATGTACTGGAGTTTTATTTTTAAATAATCTTACTGTAAGCACAGATCCCCTTTGTTAAAGCTAATTTAAATTAAGCCACTTGAAAAGTAATTACTACTTGTATTCTCCACAACTATTATTGCATTATAAATCAGCTGTTGTCTAAATGATGTGTTACAGACTATTTAACAGGTTACAATCAGCAATATATTGAATTTCTGTTAAATACTTACAGTTCCCAGCCTGGCCTGCGAAGTGCACCCGCTCTCATTGGATGACCTGTAACAGTAGGCACAGGAAAAACAAAAATTTCCCAGTAAGTTTATCTGAAGGTAACTTTTTAGAAGAAATTCTGAAGTTCTAGTTCCTTACCAGTTGTGGGTATTGATTGTCCTTGAGGGCCCAGAAGACTTGGTATCGCTGGTTGTCTTAATACAGGAACCTGATAGCCCTTGGGAATAAATGCAAAGAGTTACAAAATAAGCTCTACTAGAACACAACAATCATTTTCATATTGAATTTGTATTGAAATAAAATTTACCTTTTCTTCCAATAAACTGCTGATTGACAAAGGGGAAGATTTGGAAAGCTCAGCTGCAGTCATCAGAGCAGGAGGCAATACAGCATCGGCATCACTACAGAAACCACATTTTTATTAGTCAAACATTGCTTTGAAGTGAAATATAATATACATTTTGAAATATAAACTCCAACATGAGAAAAGGCTGACTTCTGTAAATGAAAGAAAATTGTAAAATAATCTTCACTGCCTGGAGACCTGTGAAGTCGACAGGCTCCATAGGAAGCACTGCCAAGGAGTCTGTTTGGACACTGGCATTTAGAGAGGAAGCTCTCTGGAAAAATATTTGATTAAGCTGCACTTGAAAGGACGAGAGCATAACCCATGCACTGGATCTCAGCTCTGGAAGATGCAAGAACTGAAATTCCATTAGAAAATGTTTCTGTGCTAATTTAGGCTGCCTTAGATGCTCCTCTGAATTGTGGTCCTTGTACTGACAGCAGAGCTGAGCCTGGCAGCCCTCTGGACACAGTGGTTCTGTGCATCCAAGGCAGCAAGGTTAAAGGATATGACCTTAATAGCACAGATTTTTGCATGAAAATAGTATTTCCTCAGTACTAAAAAGAAATGAATGAGACACTAAGGTCTGATGGAAATAAATGGCTCCTTTAGGAATGGCTGGCCATTTAAAAATCAAAAATAGTCCCTCCTTCAGGGCAAACCTGTACCGAATGACTAGAAAGGGGATCAAATAAAAATACTGCCAAGACAATTGTTGCATGGAGGTGCATGTTCAACTCACCAAGTGTCCTCATCCCAAGTGAAAACAAAACCACAACTCTCACAATGACCTTATGATATGTGAGTTGCCAGCTGGGAAGCTCAAGGAGAACCTAACTTAAGCACTTTGGTGTCTTTTCAATTCCTGTTGATCTCCAGCTTTCCTTACCGAAAAGGCCCATCTGGCTTTTCCCCACGGAGAGAGAGGGACACTGCTGGAGGGAGGTCAGAGACAACCACAGAAGACGGATTGACGGGCAGCCCCGCTGCCATGGACGGCCCCGGGCCCAGGGAGGAGAGGGCCGAGCGGGAGGCCAGGGAGGCCAGCGGGATCATGAGCGGGTCCTGCTGCCGGGCCATGGCCGGGCGCAGCAGAGGCTGCAGGGTGCGTGTGATCGTCTGCCTCATGNCTTACGGAGCCTTTTCGTGTAGCCGGTTTCATTTTTGAAGTTGTTCACAGCCTAGGGGTAGGAAAATGTGCATGAAAAGGTGGTATGAAACTGCAGTAGAAGTATGAACAAAAGCCGCCTTAAAGGAGAATCCCTGTGTATTCCTGTATGCTGTTAAACCTAAATGCCATCAGCATTCAGCTAGGAACACATCCCATTGAAGTCTGGTACCAATGACTGGTACCTCAGAGTGTCTGAATTTAACGCACTTTGGTGTTAATGCCCAATTTGAAACTGGGGCCATCCCATTAAACAAAAGTGTGTCCTCAATTTCTCAGATTGTCTCCAACGAGCTGTAGGCTTCTGTAACAGATTATGTATCAGAAAAGTAAATTTAGCCTTATTCAGTGCAGCCTTGCTTAAGGAGATCTAAATTACTATTTTCTTCCCCTTCAGCTTTTTACAAAGAGATTTTTTCAACAAAGAGTTCACACTAAAGTCACCACGTTACCTGCCGCAGGAACTTGTTGGCAATTAAAGCATCAGGAGAAACATCTGTCTGGTGGCAGGTTGGGCACGTATGTTCCTCAGACTCCAGCAAAGCTGTTCGAATACCTGGGAGTAATTAGAACATCAAAGTAGTTTTTAGCCAAACTAAGGAAACTTTTGGTTCTCATCAATGATAAAAACAAGTACGTGATTAATGGGGAAATACAGTCTTTAATAGAGAGCATGAAGTTATAAATGTGTAATACTGAAAAAAATGGACACTGGCACAGGTTGCCCAGAGAAGCTGTGGCTGCCCTATCCCTGGAAGAGTTCAAGGTTGGGTTGGACAGGGATTGGAGCACCCTGGTCCAGTGGAAGGTGTCCGTGCCCATGGCAGAGAGGTTGGAACAGGATGCGCTTTAAGGTTCCTTTTAACCCAAACCCTTTTGGAATGTTATGAAAACCTTTAGCATGCACCAAATAATCGTAAGTTTGATATTTCACTGTGGCAATATGTGAATATGCAGAGCAGACTGGGGCATGACATCTCAACTGGTCTTTTTCCCACTCTAGCAAGAAGTCATTCCATGTTAATGAACAAAACACATTTAGAAAAACCATGGGCAGGTTTGAGTTCTGATAGTTTTAGTTAGCTCTGTGGAAGAATGTGAATGAAATGCCTCAATCTCTGTTCCTTGTAGATCACAGAAGTCCCTGGAGTTGGAGCTGGAATTTTGTGTGAGGGAAAGGGTTGTGGACAAACTAAATGCATTTTTTATACAACACTGTAATCACCTGCATTATTATGCACTCTCTTCATCCTCATCCTTCTGCAGGTAGAGGATTTAGCTAAATACCTAAGAAGGGAAAAAAGCTTTCTGCCTTTTTTTCACCACCTGTACATGAGAAGAGTCTTTCCCTGTTCAGGACACACTGAAATATTCAACAGAACTAACACAGCAATTTCCTATCTCCTCTTTCTGCTCTCAGAAGATCAAATTTGATGTTTGGAATTAACAAACTGGGCAGTTTGACACTTACATTCATCACAGTAACTGTTTCCACAGCAGGGAATAACAACCGCATCCGTCATTATATCCTTACAAATGAGACACAACAGCTCATCTGGAATAGGATCATCTTCTTCCGAGGAGGAGGACGGCTCCTCGGGAAGGAAGGGAGGCTTCTCCTTCTTTCCTATAGCATAAGCTTCCCTGGAGGGACGGTAGGGAAAGCAAAAGTTAGAGGGAAAATCTTTCAAGCTTTGGATTTTATCAAATAAGGATAGCATGTGGAATTCTTCTCCCTCTCCATCAACTGTCTTAAATGCAGTTGTTTAGTTTGAACTCTGGTCCCAACATGAGAAGAGGGAGGGAGGAACAACCCTTCTCCTGCAGAACCCTTCCCTTCATTGGATCAACTACGAAATCAGTTGAGACCAGAAAAATGTTTTTCTTGACAGTTCACCTCAGGTGAAATGAATCCCAGCTCTCCTTTGCCAGAGGGTAATAGTAAATTCAGGCTCAGGATAAAGCTGGTCTCCCAGTAATTACATTCTCTGAATGAAAAAGTCTCTGTTACAGTTTTCACAAAAGGACATCCAGGACAGAAAATCAAAAGGGCTCCCAAGTGTCTTTTAGAACAGTCACTATCTTTGACACACACAAGTGTTTTCTTAGTTAATAGCAACAGGAAAACTTGAGCCTGTTTCACATGTGAGATCTGATCAAAATCTGAACAAGGGAATCACAGCCCAACAGCTGTTCCATTACATTTTGCACAAAGCCTTTGATACACAAACCAGAAGCAAAATGAGCTCCCAGAGAGAATGAACCCAAACACAAAACCTGATGAAATTCTGCAGAAACAGAGTCTCAGCACACCCCATGCTGACCCAACTCCCAGGGGTGTGAGCAGCAGGACCCCCCTATTTTCATATTAGAAATCATCACAGATTTTAAATCTGAGATGCAGTGACAATGCTGCCCCCCTGTAATCCCAGCTGCTGGCCAGTGTGCCACCCAGGCATTTCCACATGGCCTCTCTCCTGCCCTTCTGAATCACTCCAACCCATTCCATACTTACGCATCTATGGTTGGAATTGCGTATTTCCCAGTGTTGGTCAGCATGGCACCCTTTGTGTTGGGGTCCTTCACCTCCATCATAAAACTCCTTGGAATTCCTGTGCTTTTTTTAATTCTGGGAACAGACTCGAAATTTTTGTCCTGTTAAGAAATGCAGACATATCTCAAGACCTACACTGAAAATGAGATTTCCATGACTCTTTTAAGTACAAAAGCCTTTAACTCCTCTTACTGAGTGTAAGAGTTGTTGGCTTAAAATACTCATTTCCTTAAACAAGTGCAGCCATGATGTTCCAGAGACTAGAGAAGTGCTTTGAACTCATCAACATTCTTTTGCCTAATTGCAGGTTCCTTAGGGGTGAAATCCCTCAAACATGCTCCTCCTAAAAAAGGGCAGCTCAGAGGGAACCAAATTCAGGGCTCAGACAAACTTACATAAACCATCTAGAGATGGAGGCTCAATCAATCTCTCATGCACACAGCGTCACTGACCCATATTACACTGCATTAATACTCAAAAAGGGACTGGGGCCATTAAAGATGCAAATTTTCAATACACTGGGGATACAGAAACATCTTGTTTTTACACAGAATACTAAAAATTGTGAACTGTCACAAAAAAAGAATTAAAACCAGGGGAAAATTTCTGATAATATTGAGATATATCAAACTATACATGGAAGTTCACAAAGAGAGATCTGTGGGAACACTTATAGCCTGTGACCTAGTGAAAAGAAAATTTTACATTTATAATACTAAGTTTTCCCTTGAATCTGAAGGGCTTTGCAACACTGCCACATAACTTCTGTATTTCACCCCAAAAGAAACAATTCTTACTGTGAGTATTCATGCATTTAACTCTCAAGGCAAAAAATTAAAAGCTGAGCAACCCTCAAGTCCCCCAGATCTTACCCCGTTTGTTGGACAGTTCTTTATGTAGTGCCCAGGTTTGCCACAGCGAAAGCAGGTGTAGGAGGGTGGAGGTGGCCCCACGGGTTTCTTCATGTAACTAAAACGTTTGGGGGAAAAAAGAAAGAGGGATGCATGTGTCTTTCTTGTTTAAACAACATATCTCTACATTTTTTACATCAACTTCAAAGAAGAGGTTTCACATTAGCAACACTTACTTGACTGGATCATATTCATGGCCAGACTGTGTCATCATAGCTTTTATTTTATCCTCCTCGGAAGCATTGGCTTCAGCCAGATTGGCAGTCTGTGCAACAGGCAATTATTTGACACACACATTAGAAACACATTTAAGCCCACACAGCCCAAGACAACACCACTCATCCAATCCTGTAAAGAGCAGCACTACACTAGCTGAGCTTGCACGAAACCAGCTGCTTATACCAAACACATTTGTGCTGAAGATGTTCTGGGGAGTCCTTATGCCATGACATGATGTTTATGTGCCTGAGAACCTACTAGAAAAGAGCATTCTTGGGCACTCAAACCTTAGGCTCTGTTTGTACCTTACAGCATGACTTGTGTAACCAATTCAATTTCCTTCAGAGCACTGAAGCTATGTGTAGAAAAAATACAATATCCAGTATTTTTAGACTGATTTTTAAGCTCCAGACTATAGGCAGGAGAAGATCTCCACAGGGAATTAAGACGGATGCAAGTAGCCTTATTTACATTTTGCTGCATTAAAAGGACATGCAACTCAGCTTCAGACACAGAAGTATTAAAAGGACTCAAGCCTTTTAGAATCCCTCAGCAAGGCAAAACATTCTTTTCAGCAGAAATCTGCCCATCAGGAGCTGCAGGCAGCCCAAACTGTTCTCCCCTACAAACTTTTCCTAGGAAGTGATTTAAGTACCATGAACACAACCTGCAGATTTTTCCAGTTGACCGTGTCCTTTTAACACACAAATTGTAATATAAACCTTCTGCACAACTACATCTTCAAATTACTGAAGGCAGCTGATTTTTCAAGCTGTATTTGTTCAAATGTTTTTATTACATACTAGTCCAGATACAAGCAGGGTCTAAGGGAGTGACTGTCAATGACTTGGGCCTTCAAGCACCTATCACTCAGCTCAAGCACTCATGGTTTGGTTTTGTATCATTCATTCACAAAAGCAACCAACTAGTTTCAACATTTTATTAAATGGTTGTTTCATATACACAGTTTTTCTCCACAGTAACAGAATCCGAATCGCCAGCTATGAAACCATTTCCAGCAACAGTTACAGAAAGCTTTACAGATAATACTTGACTAATTTGTTTGAACCCAAACAGTTTACAAAACACATCCAAAAGCCACGAAACATTAGTAGGAATAGACCAAAATTCAAATATGGCATTTAATACATAGTAATAATCACCAGAGAACTGTTACCACATTGCCTCTGTGCTGAGCTGGGCTGCACTAGAGTGGTTAGAGGGAGGAGCAGTGCTGAGCTGCTTGGGAGCACCTTCCTGCATTTTAATTTCCTCAAAAGCTGCAGTATGTACACCCACCCCCTGGACAGCTTTGCACATTTAGAGTAAAACTTCACAAGAGGTTACAAACCCAAGGGCACATTTAGGGACAGCACTAATGGGGACCAATTGCTTTCAGTGGCTCCCTTCCAAACTATATATATATTTTTTTTGCCAATGTACATGATTTAAGCACTGTAGTAAAGAGGGGAAAAGTTACCAGTGGGAAGAGATATTGGAAATGAACTCCAGCCTTTATTTTGAGGATGAAGAACTAGCTGCTCTGCCTCAGCCCTGCCTGTTCTGCTGCCTGTAGCTTTAGACTTGCCTGTCCACACAGTGCAGTCACTAGTGCTTTCCCAGACAAATTACACATTGGTGAGCAAAAATGCAAGCAGTTCCCGAGCAAAACACGGCATTACAACAGTTTCGGAAGGTCACAGCCGCTCAGATGCCACACGTACACATTGGTATATTCCTATAAACAATGAGGTACATTTACACAATTTACACAGTCTGCGTTCAAACAAATTAGATCGGGGTGTCCACTGTATTGATGCCACAATTTAAGGGACTGTGCAGCATTCAGAGCATGGGTCTCTAACTATGACTAGGAATTCAAAAACAGCCATGCAATTGTCCATGGTACAGAACCGCTTCTCTTGTGGCTGGTCAAACCCCCCTGCAATGTCCGTAACTTACAGCCAATTAAATTCTTCTGTACAAACTGGGTTAGTTTCCAAGGCAAAATTAATGAAACGTATGAAAAACGGAAAAACAGCTTCTGGAGTGCTTCTTCTTTGTGTCTTGAGGATGAGTAATACTGCAACATTATGCTGAGGCTGATAAGGTACTCCCCTTCTATCTTCCCAAACTGGGAACTACTCTTTACAGGATAGTATCAAAATATACACACATTTTAAAGTTAAAATAAATACTTCAGGTTAATAAAAATTAAAGGGTTTTTCCCAATTACAACAGTTATCCAACTATAGATCACAGCATCAACTTAAAAATAGGAAGCAAACACTTTTTAAAGTATTTGACAAGAATATATATATACCTTAGTAAGCTGGGCCAGAGAAATAGATGCAGAAGAGTCATCAATCTGTTCACAAAAAATTAAACACATATTCAAGTTCTACAGTCAAAACACAACAATAGTTAACCTCTACTATAGTCTGAATGTCTGCACTATATCCCCTGAGTGTCACCCAGAGGCAACTCCAACCCAGTGTAATTTGTATTTACTTAAAGTCCAAATCTACAATGGCTTAAGAGTGTCTACGTGGTTATGCGAAGAAACTAAAATATAACCAATCCTGCTGGAGATCAACTTATTGCTTAACAATGTCAGAGAGGGTTCCCTGTCAAAAGGTAAAGGAATCTGTCAATTTTCAGCTAAAAAGGATTTTAAAAAAATAAGTTTAATTGAGGAAGAAGCATCATTTCAGGTAACTTAAAATTAGTGTAGTTTGTAAATGGATCAGTGAATATCTCATTATAAATGCACGTGGTGATGCTTTGTGAACCCAGCACTGCCAGAACGAAGGCCAGGCCCACAGTCCTGAAACACCCACTCTGCCCCTTCTGTCAGTACCCAAAGAAACCCAGACAGAAACCAGTCTAGAACAGCAGCCACAGCCACAAAAGTAACATGCCACTTTGCCTGGAAAAAAATCTGCTTAAATAATTTACATAACTATGTTTATAATGACAAAGTGGACTATAAAAATTGAGAAAACCTATTTGTTGTATATTATTAGATCACAGGCCCTATCACCCAAATCAGTTTGAGAAATGTGAGAATTTAGATTATTCCCTGCAATCACATCAAACCTGACCTTTAACAGCAGCCCAGTGCTAAATGAGCAAAAGAAGGAAGTGCAAAGCATACTCTTGGTGATGAAAACATGAATTCAGAGCACGAGCCTGGAATTTCTGTCTCCATTTTCCTCGTCCCAGCTGCCCATGGAACAGCTCTCAGGGGTGAAGTCCTCAGGCCAGTAGCTAGGAACAGACTGCAGTTCTTGTGGAGAACTAGTGCTGAAGGGCAGTTTTTCCACAAGTAAAAATGGCAAATGAACTTCTCCAATATACTGAATTATATCATACCATGAGCAGCATTTAAGCTGACACTAGCAAAGCAGTACCAGAAAGACACTCAAATCACTATCTATTACATCTAAATTGCTCAAAAATGTCGAATAGTTTCTCAATGTAGAATAGTTTCTCTCATTGAGAGCAGCTCTCCAAGAGGTCACTAAAGAGGTCAGCAAAGAGACTAAAATCTTTCCTTAAAAAAGTGCTTTTACCTAATATAGCGGGAGAATTCAAGGGAGCAGTTTGAGCAGATTCTGAGAAGAAATATCTCCATGCAGAAGATGATTCCTCACTCCAGTTAGCTGCTCCTCCTGTGTTTTCAGGAAACCACATACAGCATTCCTTTATTACTAACTAAAAGAGCTCTTGAAAATTGGCCTTTGGATCGTGTGGACAAAGAGACCTTCACTCCACTAAAAATCCTACCAGAAGATTCACCTCTCCTTTCTAGAACATTTTGCACCTAGTCCTCTTTAAAAGGAGTCTGGACAAGCATTATGAAGCCTCATGCTCTGTATGATCCTCCTTTACAAGTGGAAAAGCAAGCCATTGCTCTCAGGGCAGGCACAACTAGGATTTTGTGATTTTTCAGAAGCAAACAAGAAATGAGGAAGGCTCAAGCATTAAACAGTCTAGTACTGACCAGGAACTGAAACACAACAGTTAATAAACTATGAATTAGTTCTTGGGTTTTGTTTGTTTTTTTGTTTTTTTTTTTTTAAGGAAGCAGTTATTATATGGCCTGCAGGCAACAGTCTAATTTCTTAAGGAAGGTGATATTGAACAATTATCAAAAGCAGCAAACAGATAGTTAATGTACTCTTCAATGCATTTGCCCAATGGCCATCTTTCCATGATTCTACATTTTTGCCTACTTTTTTCCTTTTAAACTTCTACTGAAGCATTTCCTAGCAGTCCCTCAAAACAGTTAAGTAGAAGCAACATCTCCGTGAACTTGCGTGCAACCCTAAGATAACACTGCAGAAGAACTGGAGAAGAAAAAAGAACCAGAAAAAGCACCCCCAAACCCTGAACTCGACAGCCAATGTATTAACTCCCATTTCCTGCAGCAGACTGACAAAAACTAATATGAAGCCAAGGGGGCAAGGAGACAGAAAACAGGAGGCAAAGGCTGATCCCACTGCTGGAATGCCACACTGAAACTGCAGGGCTTTCCTAAAGCCCAGAGCTTGGCTACACTGACAGTTCAGCCAAGGAGGCTCCCAGTTGTGCCTGATGGTGCTAAAACCAAGGGCACTGCCTTGCCCTCCTGCAGACTCCAAAGACCAAGCCCAGCCCGAGAGCCCTGAAGGTTCTGGAACACCAACACTTAACCAGAAAGGCCCCACACTCTGGCTCTGGCTGTGCTAACATCAGGACACATTTCCACGTGTGGAACAACAGCTGGAAAAAGAGTAAGACAACAAATACTAAACAGCAGCTTTTATCCATCCTTTAGAAAGAAATCTTAACTGATTTTAACTTTGCAGCTTTACTGTCCATCAATAACTGACAAAGTTTCCAGTGATTTACTCCTACCATACCAAGACCCAGGTTCTGCTCCGAAATACATGCAAAAATAGGTGTATTAAAAAAACACAAGGGCAAAAAATCCCCACACTTCAGACCAAAATCTGAGTTGGCTTTAAAAAGACCTATTTGTGTCTCCAGCCCCAGCAGTTCCTGATGCTGCTGGGCTTTTACAATGAGAGAGAGGGCTAGCACAGAGGGATGCATGGGCTTCCACCCTCCCAGACCAGGGACAGAGCACACCAAGGACTGCCTTTGCTTTGCCTTTACTGCCATTCCTTCTCACTCACACTAAGCCTCCCCTCCCACTCCAGGATATTTCCTTTTTTCTGTTTTGACACATCTATGTTAGCTTATGGTAAGATGCTACTTAGCAATGTAATACAGACATGCCAGGGAACACAGGAGGCTAAAAGAATGTTAACTTTATTTATGAACATGTGGTTTGTGTTTATACACATGCTAGTAAACAAAAAGAAAAAGAACTGTTTTCAAGAAATAAAAACCCATCTGAATTAGATCAAATACTATAAATGTGGTTTACATAAATGCATTACATTAACTGCTAGGGTCACTGGGCCAGTTCAACTAACTCAAACTCACAATGAGAGGCATTTGTGTCCAAAAAGGAGTTCCAATCAATCAGCAATAGAATTACGGATGTCACATTTAGTAGTTTTAGACCTACACAAAGAGTTTTCAATTTGAGGTTGATTGTTTCCATGGGAACCAGAGGCTGTATTCTTCCCAGAACACAGCCCCAGAGCTCAGGAATTTCTAGATTAAGTGATCCTAACAGCTGATCGAGTGATCAGATCCAATGATCCAGGGTTAGTGTAATGCCTCACACCAGTCTAGTGAAGGAGAAGCAGTTATACTTAAAATAAAGATGAAAAATAAACCCCACCACATAGTACTTTGATACTCTATGAACTATTGGAAAGGCATAGTTCCACACAGTACTGACCAAGTGGCACACCAAGATCTACCCCATCCACCTGGATTTCTTTGTGGGATTTGTATATTAGCAGCACAATAACAGTGTTTGCAAACCTGAAGAAAAATGCTGCCCCTTTTCCAGATGTGAATTCCAAGGGGTGGTATACTAAAGAAAGTCTTAACCTTTGGGATTACAGCAGCAGCCACCCCGGAGCCACCCAGATCCAAAAATGTGCTGCAGGCAGAAGTTCAGAAAAACTACAGGGATTTCACTCCCCAGTGCCCCAGGCTCTAACCTGGTGCTAAAATTTGTGTTGCATATTGTCATTTGCAGACAAACTGCTGTTGAACTAAACTGCTTCACCAGATAAAGGGGAGAGATCAAATGCAGAACTTTAGAATACCACTCTGTGTAGCAACGATATCAAAATTCACGTCAGGCTATTCAAGACATTTCTGTACTCAAGAGGGGCCCAAACAATATCACTTCAATTGTACAGTTTTAGGAATAAATACCCAAGGATTTGAGGACATGAGAAGGAATCATTTAGCTGCACAGAACTGTCCTCAAAACATCTGGGATATGCTGGGTTTGGTATTTGTTTGAACCCCCAAGTCAAAAGTAAGGAACAGCACCAAGTTTCACAATAATGGTTTCTCAGTGGTTTTTGATAAACATTTTCAAAAACCATTAGGCAAAAAAAAGGTATTTAAAAACAAAAGCTAAGTGATACAATGTGAAAATGGCAAAAAATACACTCCAAACAGTTTTTATTGCAAGAAACAAAAAGCACACAACAACCTATACAAACATACATATCACTAGCTATAGACAGACAAATGTAGAACATGGCACCATGTTCAGTGTGCAAACCTTGAGCCTACAGGATCTGAAACGATCATACATTATCTGTACAACACAGAGTCATACAGGAGAGATTCTGGCATTTTCAATATGAAATACAATGCATTGCTAGGCACAAATACCAATAGTCACATTAGAACTCTGAAAATTAAAGCATTACTCAGTTTTTACTATGCTGAATCAAATACAATGTATTTACAACATACACTAGGTTTTACTGGAAAATATATTAAGTTAATGTTTTGCAAATTAATAAAAGGCTGCATTGTTTAGAATTAAATGCAGTGTGTAGGAAAAAAAGTGTGAGATTGTGTTTTTACATACTGCTTTTGATGTCCCACTCACTGGCTCACTTCGACTTCTAGAAGAAGAAATAAAGGTGATCAGAATTGAAAACAAAGCACTTGTACCCAACACAAAGATTCCAGAACCTGAACATCACAACATTATGCTCTAGTGAACATGGACATTTACTGGTATACATAAACTGTTCTCTCTTGGTACATTCAGTAGAACCAAAAAAACCCCCCAAAGTCACATTTCTGCCTTGTCACAAATTACTCAAGACGAACAGATCTAGAACACAACAGTGCAAGAGGAAATCCTCACATATTTTGCCTCTCCTCTCTCAGTATCAAACCCATGAAGTCTGTACTAGAGTTCTGTGTTCTTAAATAATCAATCAGTGAAATGTGGAGGCAGCTTTGGACAACCTGTACAGCCCTGGTATCCCCCACGGGTGCCAGGGCAGGGCTCCAGTTTCTATGGAAGAACAGGGATAATCTACAACTTTGCTCAAGTGAAATCAGCCATGTGACAAAGGGGTAACACGACAGTGTCAGCAGCACAGTCTCTAGAACAGTGTCTCTTTGTGGAAGCCCAAGCACTGTGTTCAGAGATCTACTATATTTAGCCATCAAAGTGCCAAAATATCAAACATGTTACATATGCTATATTGACTAAAAATAGTAGTAGAAATGTCACCTGAAAGTAGTTTCTAGGATTTTGTGCGATTTAGGAGTCCTGTGACAAAAAAAAAGGTCTTAATTGCCAGAATTTGCTTTCAGATAATCTCGAAAATGCTACAATATTTTAGGAAATATGTATTACATTTGAAAACTTGCTGAGATTCCACATATCATTGGTCTGTACCTGCATGCTCATCAAGAACCACACATGCAACCACTGAGAGAGTTAACAAACAATCCACATTTCATCCAAGGTGTCCCATGAGCAGAGGCAATGCAAAGGCTGCTGAGGAATTTAGGAAAGGCTCAGCTTCCTGCTGCTGCTAAACCCTGCCAGGCTCCCAATTGCACCACGTCCCTCCAGGTGAGGAAGGACACCACAATGCTTTGGATTACTACAAAGTGGTTGCTTCAGCCATTTACTGCAAGGTGGGTAAGGCCTTTCTGAAGGCTGCTCCACCATTCCAGCAGACATTCCCCATCCCCAAACATCAACCACTCTACCGGGGACTTTTACAGTGTTTCCAGCTGAAGAACAGAAAGCTCATCTGCTGGTTTCCATTCAACTCTAACCCAGCAGTGCTGCTCTTTCCTCATCCCTCCCCACTGGCACTGATGTGATCTTTGATGCCAGCAGCATCTGTCCTCCCATTTTAGCACAGCATTACAACACCAGAGGAGGTGTCAGCCAACACACAGGGAGGATGCACTGACAGGACAGCACTCAGTACATACTGAAAAGACCCCCCAAACCAAGGCCATGTTTACAGGCACAATGCTGTGGGTCCAAGAATCCTGAGGGAGTGCCTAGAAGCCCTGCACCAACTCCTGCAGTGATGTGCCACAACCTTACATGCAGAGCCACATCAATTCAGAGCTTTTTGCTTGCAAATGCTTTATGGGTACCAGGATGTTGCTGTACTGTTTGTTCAAGACACACTGTAACTCCTCAGGGTACTTTATTTATTGAGAACCAACATCAGAAAGACATGTCAAAACCAGCAGTTAATAGTATCTCCTGCTGCTGGTGGAGAGGGTTTAAGGAGGCTGGAAAACATGCCCATTCCAACAGTGCTGAAGTAGCTGTTATAGATCTGGGCTGTATGAAATCATCAATGCAGCAAGAACCCTGTAGTCAGGACTGCATTTGAGTATCTGTGATTTTAATCAATACATCTGATTGTCTGTCCTCAGTAATCTCAGGAATACAGAATTAAAGCCTGGAGCACAGATCCCAGCTTGGGTACAGACAGACTCAGAAAGGTAATCAGTACAATTGGCACAATTTGGTAATGTCCTAAACTGCCTCTGACATACAAGTTTGGGAAGGGCTAACTATGCTTTCATGGTACTCACACAAAAGCCAGTAGGCTTTAGGGTATGGCTCTTTTTGTCTTGCCTGGAACAGACAGACTTCAGGGAACTAACAGGAATCACTTCAGACTCAAACTTCTTGTTTGCATGGGTAACCCTTGGTCTTTCCTCTATAGCTACTATACAACCCACACCTGATTTGAGGCACAAAAATATCCTGCCCCACCTCCCCCAAATGGTGGAAATAGCCAAACAGCCAGAATCAGACTCTTCTGGGATGGGAACAAATGCTAAGTTTATACTGCAATGTGTAACTGCCTTTACTAAAAAAGCAAACACATATAATAAGGAGTCTCCCCATGTAGAGGAAGCAGGATCTGCTCTTGATCTCAGAAAAATCAGCCCCAAAGCAAACTCCATAGAATCATCTTAAAAGTTACCATTGTTGGAGTCTAAATCCCATGTCCCAGCAGGCCTCAAAATCTAAGTCTCCTTTGGGACAGACATTAAAATCTACCCCATGACAACAAACACCAGCAGCAGCTTTAACAAGAAGGATACAATCCCAGGGCCTCTGTAACTGCTGTCAATAACAACGTGGGCACACTGATCCCCTCCCAAAGAAGCCAGTGCTTGGGGTACTTACATAACGTATGTTTTGCTTGTAGCTTTAACTCCTCCAATGGGGATTCTCCTCACAATCACTGATGAGTTCTTGGGAATCAGGGCACTATCATCAGTGTATTCTGAAAATGGCATTAACACAGAAAAAGCATTACTCAATTTGTAAGAATGTATTAAACTGGTAATTATAGAACATTTCAAAGAATTCCTTTACAGATCTAAATGCAAAATTTTGTATGTAACATCTCGCTTTTACCCCCTCAACACACCAACAGCATCTGTCAAGAAATCTTCAGGTTTGATAATCAAACGAATGCAGTAAAATCTTTTACATTTTTTAAAGTTAGTTTGAATGCCAACAGTGAAACAGTCTCAAATGACACTAAAGCAGAGCATTATTAAAGCACAAGGTTCTTCCCTGATCTGCCTTAAGTTGCTTTTGCTTCTGTTTGTCTACAAACCCAAGAGATCTCTGGAGAAAAACAAACCACAACCAAGTCTTACCTACATAAAACAGATGCTAAAGTCTGTGACTGCTTGCCCTGAACAACCCAGGCACTGGGCTAAAGCAGGGAAACTGCACCAGTGCTTTCAGTATGTGAACTACACTCGACTTCCCCCTGCTGCTGTGCTTGGGCAGAGAGAGAAGAGCTGCCAGCTCTGCTTCTTGGAGCTGAACCATCCACAACCTCCCTGTGCAGCTGCTCAGGGCCTGGCATGGAAATGGAAACGAAACTGGCAGCACTCGAGTTTGGAGTACAGCAGTTTGGGGGGGTTTCTGAGCTTGCTTTCACAAGTAGGACAGAAGTGGCTCAAACTACAGTGGTACCTTCCCCCTTAGGCTCATCATCCAGTCTGAATTAACCAAGGGGACACAAATTCTTTCCATTCACTTTCTGCAGGGAAAAAAGACTCAAGCGAAATTACTTCTGAAGACAGCCCTAAAAAGGCTTTGGAAAACAGCATGTGCCTGCAGCTAACCCTCCTCTGCCTTGGCCTGCACCAAGATGCTGGTCTGAAGAGGAGAAAAGCCTCTTGACCTTTTACATAAGGCCCAAGTAAAATTCCAACTCTCAGACACACTTTGAATAAGCTTAAAACACACAGATCTCTCCACAGGAATGATTTTTATATCGAACTTACACAGGCTATGACTAAATACTGCAAAGCATCATGAGCAGCCATTCTGCCTGCAGTGTCAGATACTCCAAGCCCTTAACTTTGTAGACCAAAACAAAATGATGGTCTGAAGCCCAAAATAGCCATTTATCTAGTGAAGTTCTGGTGGCTTTGCTCAGCGATCACACACAAAATACAAGTATTTAAAAATTTATGCTCCATTTTTCAGGAGGCAGGAACAGATTATTCCTAAAGGCAGGAATCTCCCCTAGACCAAACATACCCACCAGAAGATATTTCAGCCATGAAATAAAATTTTACTTCTGTTTCCAACTAACAGAATGTTTCTTCAGAAAATTGAGAAATTATTTAGCTGAAACTAATTCCTGGCCTTTCCCACCAGGGAACTAAACAGCAAGGTTCCTCTGGACTGCAGACCAGCTTCAAACTGTATGAGAAAGGACCAGTAGCAATAGAAACAGCAGCTCTTACAGAAACCACATCCTCACACAGCCACCTGTCAAGAGAGGCTCCACTCGGACTTTCAGATGGAGAAGGAACTCGGGCAGTGCTGAGGCCCAGAAAAACACCTGGGACATGATGCCAGCTGCAGTTCTAGAAGTCCAAAGCAGCTGTTTCTACTTGTGGAAGAGAGTTAGAGTGTCCTTTCTGGTCCAGATCACAAATCACCGGACTGAGATTTCAGAGATACAGCATAACCAACAGTGGCTTCACAAAAAGGCTTTCAGATTAACTGGCATCTCCCAGCAGGAAACTGTTCCCTGTGGGCAGCAACATCCCCTGGGTAAAGACTCAACTCCCAGGACGTGCATAGCCGTGTCACTGCCTTGCCATGGGAGCAGTGAGGCCAACTCCATACAGCTACCCCTTAGACTTGCCCAAGCAGAGCTCCAACAGAAACGCTCAAAGCCAGAGGTAACAACATCATTCATTCCCACCCCCTTAGAGCACAAACTTGTTCTGCCACCAGTGATGGCCAGGAAGTGTCTCCTGGATTTTGCTACCGTGATTAAAAATCAGGACTCAACTAATGTAAAATGCTTACAAAAGCAAAGAAAGATTTGGATCTTAAAGGTAAGAGCAGATAAGATGTAACAGTTTAAAATTCTATTTATCCTACAAGAAAACAGTAGCTTGAAAATCCAGGGAAAGAAGGAATGAATGGAGGCAGACTAGTTCAGAGCAGCTCCTCTGACTGCTGACTCACATGGACTTAGAAATCTGACATCAACAACTCCATTAGTGCCCACAACATTCTTACTGCAAAGTGCAAAGAGCTCAGGCTGTGCTCTGAAGTTTGTGCTGCTTCACATTTTAAAATCCCACTTTGAAATTTATCTGTAATTAAAAAATCTACTAGTTTTAGTAATTTGTGTTGTATGTATGCTATGAACAAGCTACTGACAGAAGTTCCCACATTATTTTCTGGCCTGCTTTAATCCTCCATTTTGTGTGACAGCACTGCCCAAGCAGCTTTGAGCACTCTCTCTGCAGAGGTTTTTCACCCAGGTGAAGTACAGAACTCACCAGGAGTCCTCAGAAGGCAAGTCTAGGTGTGCAAGTGCAGGGAAAAACCTTGCTAAGCAGCTGTTATGCTGCTGGGGAAAGGATGTGCAGGTAAGAGCTGAGAATGCCTGCTAACACACCAGGCTGTCCCACCAGAACACAGGGAATTCCTAAGAACACGTTTTCTCCCTAGTGCTTAAAATTCCACTCTCTCATGACAGGATTTGCTAACCCTACACTAATCACCAGCACTTGCTCACTTTGTGACAAAATATCACTGCACCTGGCTCTGAAAGCAGCCTTGAAACATCCCGAGTAACAGACTGGGCCAGCCCTGCTGAATTTTCAGTTTCCCCCAGACCAGGCATCACTGACCTCACCCACAGTGGCAGATCACCACTTGTGGACCGTGCTGCCTCAGGAGGCCAAAGAGCCCAGAGAGCCTCCCTTTGTGCTGTTAGCACAGGGCACTGTGCCCCACACAAGCCCCTGCCCTGCTCTGAAAGGACAGAGGCCAGAAAATCCCCTCTCCTTCCATACGTTAATCGGATTACAGTGCCCACCCCATGCCGGAAGGCCCTGCCTGCACGGGCTGAAGTGCCTGAGCACTTTTCTGCCCTCAAACCACTCTGCCCACACCAATTCGGAGGCACAGCTTTTATTTATTTATTTTATTTCCTTTCTATTTTGCCCAGTAAATCAACAGCACAATTTCCAAGTGGTTTGAGTCAGAACTTCACAAGGCAGGAGCGAGCACTGAAGAAACCTCAGTTCTTGAGTTTGCAGCTCTTCACCATAGTGTGAGAACAGCTATTATAGAAGACAGGCCAAGCAATCCAGATCCAATGAAACAGAGGCAAGTTTAAAGGCATCGTTGTTGAGTGCAGGCTTTACAGAACATGCTTCAATAACAAGCATGAAAGAGGATCCCACCTTTGTGAAACACGTTCCACCCACCCAGTTTGCATTCCCAGAATTTTAGAGTCCATAATATCCTTTTTTCCCCACTGATATTTAAAATCCTCTTTCAGCTTATATTAGCATTGCTTTTATTACTAGCTTTCCATTAGGAAAAGTAACAGCTCCTGAGCTGTAAAAGCTTCCAGGACCTGGGAACAATGTGACCACACTGCACATCTCCACTCATGGGGCACTTTGTTCTTTCCAAGACCATTCCAACGTTTACTCAGGACCCTTGCATGGACAGAGCTATAAGGCCTCAATATATTTATGTCCACATGTAAGAATTCCAAACATCCCACTTAGGCAGAGTATTCTGGTCTAGTTTTAACTTTATCTATATATGATTAATAAAAACAGAAAATCACTTTTATGCACGTAAACCAAAGATACATTTTTGAAATGCACTCTTTAGCTTTGCTCTACAAACCACAGGGGGATTTTTGCCTGTTCACATGGAAAACACACTTAGGAAAGCTTCAATAAGCATCTGTGTCATTAATACAGAATTTAAAATAACGAATTTTATATATTTATAATTTTATACTCATTTTGAAAAGGTCAAAGTGCAACACAACCTGCCCAGAGGACTCAGCATAATCCCTTTTTAACTTCACCTTGAGCCAACACTACATTTAACAGCTTCTAGTGAGGCAAACACTTTCCCTTCTCTGGACTGGTTATGTATGAAAACAAAGTAACACCCTGGTGAATCTGGTATGTTGGATGCTGCAGTAACACTTTACGAGGTGATATTTACGAGCATCATTTTTTCTTCTACAAACTTTGCTTTCTGTTCATTTGCTACATCAAACCCCACGTGTCTGGACTATTTCAAAGCATTTTTTCTCTTGATGCCCATGACAGGGCTCCATCACAGCTCCTTCCCAGCCAGGGCTCTATTTTTCAGGCTGTTTCTCTCAGCCCCGACCCGGCCAGGGTGACGTCAGGCTGCTCCTGCACCTGGAGGCCCAAAGTGCCCCAGCAACTAAAGACACAACTCAGAGACCCTCCTGCAGCACAGCCCTTAAGGCAAATCAAACTTAATTTTCAAAAGCTTTTGAAAATTTTATTCAATACTATTGAAAAGATTCAAGACTTCTGAACTCTGTCTCTATCTATACTTCTCACACAACCCAAGAGCACCCCCGAGACCTTCCTCCAATACTGTGAAGGCTCTTCACACTCCCTTGAAAATAATTTAAATACTTGTAGCAAAACAGAAGCTTTAAGTCCGATGCCTTTAAAGGCCAGGGCTGAAGTTACAAAGCATTCTGATTAAGTTTTAATATGTGAAGCAGGAAGAGGAATAAGGCACTAGCACACATTTTAAAGAAAAGACTGTTGTGACACAGAACTATGGAGGAAAAAAATAAACTGTTTTAATACGGAAGGGATGAAAGCACAATCCTTTTTATTTCTGAAAAGTCACATCCCTTAGTCTTTAATCATATTCAAACTTACCAAGATGGCAGATTACCAAACTGAAGCACCATAACAACACAAGCCCATATTCACCTCTCGGAATCAAGCACTAGTTATTATGTTTAAAAGAATATATGACTTCCCGAATAACATTTCATACATATATTCACTGGAAACGTACTACCATAAAATAAAACTTCAAGACTGCCCATATCCGGCAAACACACAGCCCCAGGAAGATTAAGAAAAAAAGGTGGCCACGAATGAAGAAATGATGCTCAACCGCATCCAAATGATGGTGTCTTTGGTATGAAAAAGTTGTATTAACCAGGAATTCCCAAGAGCAATTCCGATACAAAGAACACTCACTACTAGCAAGAGGCTTTAAAGGGCTGCAGAAATTGTAACTGACTGATACACTCGATGCAAATTGTTGCTCCTGAGCAATCCTTGCAAGGGGCACAAAACCAGCTCCCAACAGAGGGATAAAAGAAGCTGAAGACAAAATTCAGTCACCAAACTCACTCTTTGTTTAATTTTTTTTCCTTCAAATTCGCCACGTGCTCTCCTCCTATCACCTTCAGATTTCTCTACCAGATTTGCTATAAGACACCTTCCCGCACTTCCTTATCCTTCACCTAGAAGAACTGCAGGCAATGAAAGCTTTGTAGCCGTGCCGTGCCCGCACCGCGCTCCGCGTGTAGCAGCGCTCTGCCGGTGCCGTGCGAGCAGAGCT
The DNA here is from genome assembly GCA_013396655.1 of Campylorhamphus procurvoides. Classification (NCBI taxonomy): domain Eukaryota; kingdom Metazoa; phylum Chordata; class Aves; order Passeriformes; family Dendrocolaptidae; genus Campylorhamphus; species Campylorhamphus procurvoides. Next base: position 105,163 of record WBMV01001491.1, read on the forward strand.
ACAAAGGCTCCATCCCCGCAGCGCCGCTCCCCGCACCGCCCGGCCCCACGCACCTTCTTTGGTCTGCGCGTTGGTGATCTGCAGGTCGCAGTCGGCCGCCTTCAGCTTCTCCCGGCCCATGATCTGGCGCTTGAGGTCGCTCAGGGAGATGTGGAGCCCGTCGAAGGTGACCGTGTCATAGTTGAGCTTGGAGGAGAACTTGTAGTGGACGCACGACATGGCGGGTCGCGGGCGGCGCCCGCAGCGGCGCGGCGGGGTCTGCGCGGCCCGCGGGGCCCGGGGCG
>WBMV01001491.1:105485-145796 GCA_013396655.1 Campylorhamphus procurvoides
CGGCCGCGCCCGCCACGCCGCACGTGACCCGGCGCGGCGCGTGACACGGCGTCACGTGGGCGGGGCGGGGCGGGAGCGCCCCCTGCGCCAGAGCGCCCCCTGGTGGAGAGCGCGGGGAATACAATATATTATTATATTATTACATTATATTAATGATAACCCCCCTGTCGGACACTGCCCCGGGACCTCCCGGTCCTGTCACCCCATTGTCAGCCCCTCCGAACCTCCTGTTTCAGTCATCTCATTGTCAGCCCCTCCGGACCTCCAGTTCCAGTCCTCTCATTGTCAGCCCCCGCCTCTGCGTCACGCACTGGTGGCACCTTCAACACATTTACTGAAACTTGCTGAAAACAGCCTTTCACTTGCTAAATATTCCCTCTCTTTACACCCATCAGCTGCCGCAAGGGACTCAGTCCGAAGGTGAGCTGGTGTTCAAGGCTGTGACATTCAGTTTCCAGCCTTGGACTGAGGGTTGACATGAAACTGTTCCTGTCCTAAGACTGAACAATACAAAAAGAAAGAAACACCCCCCTGCAAAGCGGGAAGCACAAACCACTCCTGGGAGCTTCCCGGCCACATGGGCAGGTCTGGTGGAAAAGGATGCACGAACAAGCAGGTTGGCAGGGTGGGAAGGGATGCACTTGCATTTCCTTCTCCAGCTTGTTTTGTCAGCAGCAATGGCTATACTTTTTCTTTTAAATTTTCTGGACTTGAGCTGTGAGTTCTGTGGAAGAGGAGAGGAACGTGCCTTGCCCCGAGCACTCAGGGCTTGGGTGATCTGAGAGCCCAGCTCAGCACAGGCCAGTTTTGCTGGAATGTCCACATTGCTCTCTAAGCCCTAGCTCGGTGTCATCCCTGCAGGTTGAGGTCACTCAGCTGCCTTAGGAAGGCCCTGGTTAAAGCTAAGCTTTAATTAAGAGTGGCAATGCATTAATACACTGAAACAGCCAATCCCAAACCTCTGACTCTTCTGGAGCTAGGTGATGGGTCAGCATCACACATCCCCACACCCCCTGCTCTGCTGATCTGCAGCTCCTGGGGTGGCACTGGCAGGGGCAAACAGGCCCAAGGAAGGGGTTATTTATTAGTTTAAATGCTAATAAATATTATGAATATCTGTGAGGAACTGTTCTGCAGTTTGTAAAGTAAAAGGGAGAAGAAATAATTTAACAGGACAAGGAGAAGGAGCAGAGACCACGAGACACTGAGAGCAAATTGACTTCTCAGGACTGTCTTTGGACTTTTTGGCAATGCCATGTGTATTTTCCCAAGACTGAGTTACTTGACTCTGCCCCCAGAGCTGGTACTGCTCTTGCAGAGCACCAGAGATGCTCAGATGTTTTGGGATACCTTGTCCCTACATCTCAATGCAATGTAGCATGTGAGCTAAACTCACAATGCAGCAGAAACAAACCCTCTGAGGCCATCAGGGAACATCCAGCAAAGCATCAGCACGGGTACGGCCACTTCCTGACCAACCTGTTCTTTGGGATGGTTACATGTTTGTGTTTTTCATCTGTAAATTGCTTCTCCAACACTAATTAAGCCTTGAAGTGCAGTAGAAGACAGGAAAGCCTGTGACTCCAGCACTGGCATGAGGTGGCAGTGCCAACCTGCTCCAGAGGCTTCCCAGATGCTGGATTGTGCTTCCCTCACTTGTAAATTTGGGCTCCTAATTCCCTCCACCCTGTTTGGCACCAGCACTTTCTGCCTGTGCAGAACAGTCCTTGGATGAACAGAAAATGAACCTTTCACCCTCCAGTGCCTCTGGGCCTCTCCCTTCCCAGCCCCAGCTGTGCTTCCCCACCAGAAACCAAACCTGGGAGTTTGTCTCAGCCTCCCCAGCTTTGGGCAGAGCCTGTCTGAGTCTGGGTGTCCTGAGAAGTGGGGAGTTCTTCCAGCACAGTTCTGTGTGTGCTGGGTTCCCTTCCAGAGTCCACCTGCAGTTTGCAATCCAGCCAGGTTTGCCACCTCCCTGGGGCTCTCGGGACTCAGGACGGAGGGAAACCAAACAAGTTGTGCTGCAATACTGAAACAAATGCAGAAACCTGCTTTCCTGTCACAGGAAACAAACAAACAATGAAGTAAACAATCAAACCCAGCCTGTAATTAACAGGAGTCCTGGGAGCTGCTCCCTCCACAGCAAGGTGCAAAGTGCTGACCTGGTTTTCAGGAGGTGTCAATCATGGACAGCCCCTTTGCAGCTTGAATTTGTTACCTTCTCTGCTAGGGAGAAGAAGATTTACCCTATCAAGTCAGAAAGATGAGAGTTCATTCCTTATCACAGTGAGAATCAGGAGAGGTGTAGCAGGACAAATTCCTCCCTGAGTAAAAGTGATAATGTAATTATTGTAGTTTGTAAATATTGTAAAGTAATTTTCTGTAAAAATCAGAGATAATTTATCCAAAAGCCATAAAAAACATGTAAAGAACTCCACCAGAGAGGGTCCCCCGAGGAGCCTGTCCTGGGAGCAGGGCTGCTGCATGGGCATCCCACAGCAGAGCCTGTCCCCTTGGGTCATGACCCCAAATTAAGGCAAGATCTCCCCTGCAGAGGGGTTTCCTTTGATCCCATCCCAGAACGATGCCAGGAGAGGTGCCCACCTGTGGTCCTGGCACTTCAGCACAGACCCCTGTTACCCACCGTGGTGCAGCAGGGAGGGCTTGGACTGGCAGAGCCCCCCAGCATCTCTTCTCACAGCTCCTTGTGTCACTGTGGTGGGCACAGAGGGGGTCACACTGCTCCTGGGGACATCTCTCCTTCCTCCGGGAACCCACAGGCTCTGGGGAGATGCCACCTCCTTATCCCACACCGTGGGGCATCACCTCCCAGCCCGGTCCCCTCGGTGTGAGAGCGCCAGGGTGACCTTGCTGCTTAATGAATTCCGAAAAGCTAATTAGACTCCTCAGCAAAAGAAAAAAAAAATTAGCTGGCCATTGCCACCTCGGGAGAGAAGGAGCCCGATGCAATTTGCTTTTTATTTTAGTTTTTTTTCCAAGAGAAAGCAGACCCTCCTCCCCCGTCCCCGCCTGCCACTAGAGGTCATTTTAGCACCGGGAGAGGGACCGGCGGTGGCGGCTCCGGGACACGGGCAGGGACACGGGCAGGGGCACCTTCCACCAGCACAGGGTGCTCCAAGCCCCGTCCAACCCGGCCTTGGACACTCCCAGGGATCCAGGGGCAGCCACAGCTTCTCTGCCCACCCTCACAGGGAGGAATTCCTTCCCAATATTCCATCTCTCCGTGCCCTCTGTCAGTGGGAAGCCATTCCCCTTGTCCTGTCTCTCCAAAGTCCCTCTCCACCTCTCTTGGAGCCCCCTTAGGCACTGGAAGGGGCTCTGAGGTCTTCCTGAAGCCTTCTCTTCTTCGGGCCGACCAACCTCACAGCTGGGAAGAGCTCTGGTGCCTGGTTTGGGGGGTTGTTTCCATTCAGAAGGGCAGGGAGCATCCCCTGGATAACACACAGTTATGTCTAGTAGCAAACTCCGTGATGTTCCATACCCAGTGCAGCCCCACACGTGTGACTGGTCCCAGTGCCCCCTTCCAGTGACCAGAGAGCCTGTGAATGGCACGGACTGGGAGCAGCCCGGGCTGTGCTGGGTGTCTGAGCCCTCTGCACAGGGAGGCAATGCTGCTGGGCACCTCTGGGCAGGCACTGCAGCTCCTGTGCTGCTCCTGTGCGGCTCCCCGGCATCTCCTGTGGGAACACCAGTGTGTCCATCCCAAATGGTGCTTCTCCTGCTGCTCCAGGGCCTTGCCTCCGACCTTTCCTGGCCTCCTGAATCTCTGCCCTCTCTGCAGTCTCTTGGCCACATCCCTCCATCCTCGCACATCAAAGCAGCCCCAGCTTCCCTCCCCATTCTCAGCCGCTCAATAAATTTCAAACCACAGTTAATTGGAGGGATCAAAGGCCCCTTCCCCCTGTCCCCTGGAGCCCTCCCTCCCTCCCCAGCCTGGCCATGGCCGGCTGGCTGCACACAGCAGCTATCTCTGGCTGCAGACACCGAGGATCAGGAGATGGAGAGCCAGAACACGGCAATTCTGCTCTGCTCCTCCCTGCGTGGCTGCACTAATCGCTCAGGAGACGGTGCTGACTTTTTGGAATTGACTGCTGATGGGACTGAGGTCGACTTTATCCCCGGATCCTGCCTGTCTTTGAGTCATCTCCATTGTGAGTCACCAGCAGTCGTTAATCCCTTGGAGATAAGGCCTCATCCAGCCTGCTCAGCGCAGGTGCTGCTGCCTGTGTGCTCGCTGTTCCAAATGGGGACAAACCCGTGGGAGCTGAGGTCGTGGTGGGAGCACTCCAGGACACGCTGCGGGGTCGCTTGTCCTGCCAGCCCCGTGTCACCTTGTGGAGCCAGTCCTGTGTCACCTTGGGGAGCCAGCCCCATGTCACCTTGGGGAGCCAGGTACCCCTGTCACCTTGGGGAGCCATCCCTATGTCACCTTGGGGAGCCGGCCCCACCTGAGCCAGGGCTCTCAGCCACCCCTGCTCAGCAGTCCTGGGGGCTCCTGCCCCCCAAACCATTTACCCCATGGGTGAACACCTCCTCTTCCTCCTCTCCCCCAAGGCACTGGAGGTCTCCTCTCTCCCCCAGCACGGCTCTGCACCCCCAGCAGCAGATCCCCCAGCCCCCTGTGCCTGGCACACCACCCTCAGCAAGGGCAAGCTGAAATCCAGCATTATTTGTGTCCTTCATTTAAAAACCTTCTACACATCTATAATCAATTGTTTCCAATTTAATTTCTCCCTTTGTTAAAATGTGTGTTTTATTTCCAGCTTAAATAATTCTCAGTTACACAACTGCTTATGCCATCCATCACCAAACCTTCTCACACGGTGCTTGGAGACCACAACTGAGTGATCTTTAACCCCCTCTGTGACTCACCTCTTTAATCTTTGGCCCCATGGCAGAGTTCCAGCCTTCAAGCAACTCTTGTAGCTCCTTCCAGGACTCTGCAGCTTCTCAACACCTTGCTGGGCTCACATTAAGCACTGGGTGCTGCCTGCTCTCACACATCCCACCTGTACCCCCAAAGCAGCCCCCCTCAGCACCCAGCAATGCTGCTCTGCTTTTCCCCGCTTTCCTACCCACCCAGAGGGTGGGACACCCTGCTCAGGCTCCCTGAGCCCCACTGGGTTGTGCTGGCCTCATCTGTGCCATCAAGGCTTTCTCCTTCTCTGTTGTTCTTCCTAACTCAGGGAGTGGAAGCCGCATTTGTATGCAGAGTTTGAGAGCAATTAAATTGAATTCTAATTATTGTATATCACAAATTAGCAATTTCTACCATGCTAATATTAATTGCTAACACGATGATAAGGCGTTTCAGGCAGTGGGGATGAAGCAGGCGTTTGCTTGCTTGGAGAGATGTGTGGAAGCAGAACTCACTGCAGACATGGATATCCCACAGCTGGGAGATGTTCTCGGGCTGGGGATGCCAGGGTTTGGCATCAGCCTCCAGCCTTCCCAGGGCTGGAGTTCAGAGCAGGCTGGAATTGCCAGTGCTCAGGAAGGGACACTGTCAAGGTCACTCTGAACCACGGAGCAGGTGTGATGAAGATGTGCCCGGTCCCTCCTCCCCAGAGCAGGGAGTTGGGGTGTATCTTGTTGTTTGTGACAAATTCAGTAAAAAAAGCCAATGACTGGTGGGTTCTCAAGGTTCAGCTTCCTAATCCCTGCTCAGAGCTGCTCTCCCAATCCTCCCAGACCGTTCCTCCTATGGAGAGTGGCAGGATGGGTATGGGGCAGGAGACCCAATGCCATCATGTTTGTCACACTTCAGGCATTCACTGTAGTGACCTTCACCTCTGCTCAGCTGGAATCATGATTAAAACCCCACTGGGACTGTGGGATGGGCACTGGTGGCTGTGGGAATGAGCACAGTGGTGTCTGTGGGGGTGGACACGGACATCCAGCTCCAGCTGAGTGCTGGAAGTGACATTCTGGTTTAGCAGGACCAGCTCTGAGCTTGTCACAGTTGCTGTGGCAGGTGCTGACTGTCAGAAAGCCTTCACCCTGTCACAGTCAGCATCCAAGAGCCAAGATGTTTAACACCCTTCCATCACACAGGGGAATCCAGGGAGATCAAAGCCACAGCTGGACGCACCAGTGCGGATAAGCACATTTGGGAGAGTTATTCAAGGACACAACAACCCCAGCAGCTGTGGAATAAACTCAGCGAGAGCCTTTGAGCACAAAGCTGGTGCTTTGCAGGGAAACCCTTCCCGAGGAGGCTGCTGCAGGTTCCCTTGGTGCCCCTGACAGCAGCCAGACTTATGGGACTTCTGAGAGGAAAGCTGGGAGCACAGGGGTGCCCCTGCCATCTGAAGTGGCATCTGGGATAAATCCAGGGAGTGGTTCTGTGCCAGGAGAGAGCTGTGATGCTGGAGGCAGATGGAGAGGGCTGTGGGACAAGGGCAGAGCTGGGAGAAGCTCGGTGGGCAGGGAAGAGCACTGAGCATCCCTCAGGACTGGCATTTCCTGTCGCTCCTCCCTCCAGGACTGGTGTTCTCCAGGGATCTGCCCTCACCAGGCTCTGCTCACCTGCAACTACAGTGACTTAATATCAATGAGGTCATTTTGTCCCAAGGGTTATTTATCTGTCTATTGAACAACCCCAGCCCCGTGTGAGTCAGCCAGGCTGCACTACAGCCCCATGATGAATTACACTCGGACACATGCTAAATGACATTTCCCAATAAATTTATGCAGATTTCTCCTGTAATCCTTCTCCTCATCAAAAGTAGTAACGCTTTCTCTAATGCAAATGCACTGCGAGAGCCTCGCCACATCAAACGGGAGCTGGGCTGAGTTGTTCACAATTCAGAACGATCATCTTCATTGTGCTCATGAATAACCATTTCCTCGAGATGAATATTCAACAAAACCTTGGCAGAGCCCCCTCTGAGTCCCGGCTGTCCCTCTGCCCGGGTCCCACAGCTCTGACCAGTCCTGCAAGCAAATCTCACACTCGTTTCCCTTCATGCTTTGGATATTCCTTGTGTAGCAGCAAATTTAATGGGCTCCACGAACAAGCATGGAGAGGGTGCAGAGCAGTGGCAGAATTGCAGCCTCGTGGGTGCTGTGCTGACCTGTCCTCTCCATTCTGACCTCTCCTCTCCAGCCCACAGCCACAACTTCCCTTTGCCTCCCCAGCTCAGCACCCAAGCTCTGTGTGCTCTCTGTCATGGGGTTTTATCATCATTGAGACTGGGAGGATCCAGCACCCTGCTCACCCCACACCCCTGGCACCCAGGTGGGAAGCACTTAGGTGACATCCCTGGCACCCAGGTGGGAAACACTTAGGTGACATCCCTGGCACCCAGGGTGGGAAGCACTTGCCCAATAACACTCCAGGCTTCCAAAGACTGGGCAGACCAGGGATCAGTGAACACCTCCGGGTACCAAAGGAGGGATGCTGGAAGAGCAGAGCCCTTTGTCACATCTGACCAGTGGGGTTTACATTTTTTATCATTTTAAAGATCATTACATCCCAAGCAGTGGTGATCGAAGCTAATAAACTGCCTGCCATTTGTGGCTTGGCAGGGTAAGTTGAATTGCTGGAGTTGTGGGGGTTTTTGTTCAATCCAGAATACAGACAATATGGAAATAAACTATTTATTTCACAGCTTTTTAATATTATTTCCTCTGTGCTCAGTTTTATGCCCTGGCATCCCGGCAGTCTCAGTTAACCCAGGGCATGGGCAGCTCCAGCACCCCCAACTCCTGGATCAGCAGCAAGGAACAGGAGAGGGAGGAGAGGCTGCAGCAGAGGCTGCTGAGGGGACAGGCTGGGACATGGGCAGCAGGCCAGGGCACTCACTCCATCTCTCCTTGCTTGGCTGAGTCAAACTGCCCCAAAGGCACCTTTTTGGAGCCCAGCAGCACCAGTGCAGCGTTTCCATGATCTGAGAGGTTAAAAGGCACTTGAACCCCGAGGTGAGAGCCTCTGGGATACGCTCTGAGAGTGATTTATGGCTTCTCTGCTCATCCAGAGCCAGCTTAATGTCCTTCTTCTACTTCTGTTTATTTTTTTTGTTATCACTGTGAAATAAATATGAAGGGGATTTAAAATTCAGACTCACAGCCCAGCCTTGCTGCTGCAGGACCAGCAAAAGGGGGGGTGCTGGGGTTATGATTTTACAAGCTCCCAGATCAGGAGATGTTTTCCTATTACCTGCTCTGCAAGGGAAGTTTCTACTTGCTTTAACTGGAAGAAAAATAAGCTTGGAAATGCACAAAAACACCCCGAGAGGACATAGGGATGGTGCTGCAGAAAGGTACAGCCCAGCAGGGATTTGCCAGGAGCCACCCTGGCCCCCCTGGCTGTCCCTGGCAGGGATGTGACCCAGGGAGGAGCTGCATCCATGGCTGCTCTCCTCATCCACAGATGCCCTCCTGCATTCTCTGGCCACAGAGTGTGGGTGAGGGCTTTCACCCTACAAACTCCTGGGGCTGCTCCAGGCATGCTGGACAAGGTTCCCCACCATCCCACCCCCATCCTGGGTCCCCAGCACCACCCAAAGCCACGGCTCCCATCCAGCCTGTGACAACTTCATCCCTGACACTGCTGCCTTTACTAAGGAAGGTTCTGAAGACTCAGGCTATGAAATCCTGCCCTTTGTATAAACATTTTAATTACAATTTTCCGGGACTTCTTTCCTAAGATAAACATATTTTAATTGCAAATTGCCTCTGCTGTCTTTACCCACCCCCCAACACTGCTGCAGCTGCTGGGTTTAATATTTAATGAAACTGCCTCTGGGCTGGGCTGGATGTTGCAGCAGGGCCAGGGGACACCAGAGCACCCTGGGTGAGCCCTGGGGACAGCCTGGGAGCAGGAGAAGGGTGGCTCCTTTGTCCTGCAGAGCCACCACAGCGAGGAGTGACTCTGGCACACAGACCTCGTGCCGGGGGCACAGTAGCTGTGACATGTGCCCCTGCCACAAGGATCACCTGCAGGGAGCTCATTCCATGCTGTGTGTTCTGGGGGGCTCCAGGCAGTTCCTGGGCTCAGCCATGGCCCTCCCTGGGCTTGGCCACTGCCCATTGCTTCCCACCCATGGCACCACATCCCCTGTGCCATGACTGCCCGTCCCCAGAGCTGCCCTGTAATGGGGAAATGCCATTAACTGTGCATGTGGCATCTCTTGTGGGTCAGGTCTCTGGGCACCACGAGTTAGAGCCCTGCAAGCCCCGAGCCAGCAGGAGCTGCAGCCCTGGCAGCAGTGCCCATGCAGCAGGTCCTGTGGGAAAGGGGGGTTTGTCACCTGTGAGCTGTGTGTGTGGCCTCTCTGGGGACACTCCAGCTGAAGGCAGAGCTGGCAGAGCTCAGGGTGTCCCTCTGCACAGGGTGTCCCCAGTGCTGTGCCCTGGGGGAGCACGGGGTGACCCTGATGCCAGTCCCAAAGATGATGTTCTGGCACTTGTGGCTCCCACCCAGGCTGACCCCGTGTTTCCTTATTCCAGGTTGCTTGTGACACCACCGAGCAGGTGCTGCACCTTCCCTGGACAGGGCTGTCAGTGCAAACCCCACAAGAACTGGCCCTTGCTGAGCCCCCCAGCTCTGCCCATAGATATGGGGTCAGGCTCCAGCTCCAGCGGGGCACATGGTCAGCCCCACACAGGGCCCTGGCTTGCCCTAAACCCACCCTACACTGCCCTGCAGGCACCAGGATCTCACAGAGGAAACCAACTGAGCACTCCCACTGCTCTGTCTTTTATTCCTTCACATTTTCCCCCCCTTTTCTCTCTTCAAATCTTCCTTTGAAACCCAAACTTCCTGCAGTTTGAAATGGACAATCAGGGCGCCCCAGCAGCTGCAGCCAGAGAGTTTCAGCTCTTGGCAGGAGGATCAGAACTACAAAACTATTTCTTTGAGGCAAATTATGCATTCATCCAGCTCATTTGAAACAAAATATGATTTGCAATTTAACTTTCCATAATGAGCTCCTGCTATTATACCGTTTCCATAATGGCTGGTTTCATTGGAACAGATTGTTGGTGCACATGGTTTACAAAACATTTTCAATGCGAGCCCCGTTTTTTCTTATTTTAAATAGCAACAGCTGCTAAGCATGATAATTATTGTATTTCATCAAAATAAACTTACCGAGTTGTTTCTTGATGCCACTCATTGCAGTTTTCCAGCAAACCTGCAGGTTATTAAAGAAGCTGAAACTTTAATTCAGCAAAGTGAGAGCAGCACCTCATCCAACCCCTGCTCTGGGCAGGGACACCTTTCCTTATTCCAGGTTGCTTCAACCTGGCCTTGGACACTTCCAGGGCTGGGGCAGCCACAGCTTCTCTAGACAACTTGTACCAGGACCTCCTCACCCTCCCAGGGAAGAATTATTTCCTAATATCCCATCCAAACCTACTCTCTGACAGTTTGAAGCCATTCTTCCTTGTCTTGTCACTATATGCTCTTGTAAAAAGTTCCTCTCCACCTTTCTTGTAGGCTCCCTTCAGGTCCTGGAAGGGCAGGAGCAGATAATGAGAACCTGCAGTAATTAATTTCTAATTACACTTACCTGCATCATTGTTTCCCAGGGCACCCAGCAGAGCTCCCCCAGCTCCAAAAAAGCCCCAGAACTGCAGCCCAGGTCACACAGCACTGTCCCCTCTCCCCAAACTGTCCCCTCTCTCCTGGCCTGCTCCAGCACCAGCTCGGGTGGTGAAGGAGGAGTTTCTCCTCCAGTGACTGCCTGGAGGTTAATGGCAGAGGAACGGGAGTTTATTGGCAATGAGCAGGTGAAAGTCTTATTTGTTGAAAGTTTTCTGGGGGACTATTGAGAGCTGAGTTTAGTGGCCACGGTCAGGCAGAGATTTAGGGGTGTGCAGACACTCCTGGCAGAGGATAACGATGCCAGAGAAGCTGTTCCAGCCCCAAGTGAAAGGCTGCCCTTTCCAGCACCTCAGCAGTTGGATTTAGATGACATATAGGAATGGCACCACAGAAGCCATTACTGTCCATCAAGTAAATAATAAACACGCAATATAAATGGCTCGGACTTACCCAAGCTCTCAGGAATTACGGCAAACACTAAAAAAAACCCCAAAAAATTGAAGCCAAAATGGACAAAGGATGATGTCGAGGAAGAAGCAGCCAAAGCTCTGCGTGAATAGGGACTGGGGAGCTTCCTTTACAGCCAGCCGTGGTGAGGGCTGTGCATTTGTCCTGATGTGGAATTAGGAAAAAAAGGTGACAAGCAGAGCCCTGTGCTGCAGGCAGGACCCAGCTGCCACCTCCCCTCCATGGCCCTGGGCCAGTCCCAGCTCTGACAGCACCAACACAGCAATGGAAACCCTCCCTTGGCGGGCACAGGGGAACGGCAGCCCTGGGAGCACAAACCAGTGCCCAGCTGTGACTGGGAGCCACCTCCTGTCCCGCTGTGACTGCAGGGCTGGACCCAGCACCCCTGGGGCAGCACCCAGCACCTCTGGGGCAGCACTCAGCACCTCTGGGGCAGCACTCAGCACCCCTGGGGCAGCACCCAGCACCTCTGGGGCAGCACTGAGCATCCCTGGGGCAGCACCCAGCNCTGGGGCAGCACTCAGCACGCCCAGGGCAGCACTCAGCACCTCTGGGGCAGCACTCAGCACCCCTGGGGCAGCACTCAGCATCACTGGGGCAGCACTCAGCACCTCTGGGGCAGCACTCAGTACCCCTGGGACAGCTCTCAGCACCTCTGGGGCAGCACTCAGCATCCCTGGGGCAGCACCCAGCACCCCCGGGGCAGCACTCAGCACCCAGCTCTGTGTCCCTGTGATGCCAAGTCCTGCTTCAGCCCTGGAGAGCTGTGAGTGACCCCCAGTGGTGGCCACTGCTGTCCCTGGCACTGCACACAACAGGTATCAACCTCAGCACCCACGTTTGCTGTGGTGCCATTTGGGCTGGATGGTCCCTGTTCCTCCCGTCTGTGGGATTGTTCCAAGGGCAAAGACTGAATCACCCAAAGTCTTCTGCTCTGTCCAGACGAACCCACATGCTCACGTTTATTTTGCAGTGTTTACAGCGCTCCCACGATGATCTAACACTGCACAAAGCCATTGTAGGATAAATATAGAGCACTGCAGCACCATAAATCAGCCTGCTCAGGAGCAAGGGGAGGATCGGGCTTGCTGGTGGGATGTGGGTCTGCTGGCACTCCAAGGTGTATCTGCACGTGACACCTGGTCCCTTTGTCACCCCTGGGCTGTCCTGCCCACCAGGGAGGTGACAACAGGCACTGCCATGGGGATCCATGCCCAGCCTGCCCTCGCCAGTGTGTCAGCATCAGGAATGGCACTGGCAGCCACGCACAGACAACAGGCTATCATACTGTTTATCAAGGTCTGGTGCAAAGAAAACAAGGTAATGGGGCATTTGCTGATTCAATTCGTTGAATTTGAACAAATCTTTTTAATCTTCCTCCCTTGAGGACTGGAAAGGTCAGGAAATAGGCAGAATGTGCACTTTCAGGTATTGAAATTAAACTTGTTAAGAAATCCATATTGATTTGCACTTCTCTGAGAAATATTGAAGCCTCCAGATTTAGCCTGGGTATTGATTTTCTCTTCCAGGGGAAAGACACAAAGGAAAGATATTACACATGGCAGTAAACACCTTCAATCACTGCCCACCCTGCCCCAACACACCACCAGCCCAGCCGGGCATTTCGGTGCCCACAGCAGGTCAGAGCTGCCTGGAGGGGTCAGTGCCCCACACCTGGCAGGCTCCAAGGGGCACTGGGGCACTGCTTTAGCTTTTTGGCAGCCCCCATCAAACTAACTGGTTGGACAGTGCGAGATGGTCATTGCAGGTCCCGTCCAGCTGAACCTTCCACTCCATTCTATTCCATGTTTTATGCTTCCAGCCCTTTTGCTACTTTGGTTTTAAATATTGCTCTAAAATGGGGGTGCTACTCTTCCTTGACTGTTTTTAACAGATGCAATCAGAAACTACAGCAATTAAGAGGCCTAATTATCATCTGAATCAGTCTTCTCAGAACAACCCCTTCGAAATAACAGCAAATAAAGGGGAGGGAGATGAATTCCTCCCTGGGAGGGTGGGCAGGCCCTGGCACAGGGTGCCCAGAGAAGCTGTGGCTGCCCCTGGATCCCTGGCAGTGTCCAAGGCCAGGTTGGACGGGGCTTGGAGCACCCTGGGATAGGGGAAGGTGTCCCTGCCCATGGCAGGGGGTGGAATGAGATGAGCTTTAAGGTCCATTCCAACCCCTTTTGGGATTCTATGAAAAATGTGCCTGCAGTCCCGTGCCAAGGGGCAAACAGCAGTGCCTGGGGCTGTTTGAGGAGCTCCAGGAAGGAATTCACTCCACCAGAGCTCCTGTGGCTGCTTTCCTACCTGACCATTATTCCCAAGAAGAATTAGGATGTGCCACGCTCTGAGTTTGGGTGGAAGAGCCAGGGCAAGGCTGCTCAAAGACACACACCTCGGGCATCAGATGTTTCACTTCTAGAGAGAACAGGGTAAACGAGAGCCTCGCTGACCCCAGATCACCCCCCTGGACCCTGTGGGAATCCATCACTTCTGTCAGAACATTAAATAAGATTTCAATTAAGTGACACATTATCACAGACCAGCTGCTCCAAAACTGCCTCCGTTCAGATGAGCTCTGCTCCAGAGGGAGAGTTTAAAGCCAAACCTCCATCTGCTCACACACGCCCTGGCATTCCCAGCCTGACCTCCCTCCTCCCTGCCAGCCACAGCACACGGTTCTCCAGTGCCCACAGCAGGGTCAGTGTGACCTATTCAGCCAAGGAACTTGCCAAACTGGACGATTTTATTGTTGTTTTTCTCAGGGATCTCCCAGCCATTAGGGAATCACCCCCCACCCGCAGCACCATGGCCACACGTTGCCTCCTTGGCTGTGCCCAGACAGTCAGCTCTGACTGCTCTGTATCGACTGGAGGGAATTAATTCAGTTTCTTGCAACATTAGAGGTGAAATAAACGCTGGATACTTGCTACCAGTCACTGGAGGAATTCTGCTCCTGAGTCCTTTCATGGCGGTAAGGGAAGGGAAGGGAAGGGAAGGGAAGGGAATAAGCCCTTTCGAGACCACAGAAAATTGCAAAAGGATGTTTCTTCCAACCCGACATGACAAAATTGAATTCCAAGCTATTTAATGCATGCACGAAACACCATAAAGGAACCCAGCCCGATCTCTCCATCCAGCACAACAGGGAAAGGGGTTTGAAACATGAGCATCACTCCGGCACCGACTCAGTGCTTCCAGCTCCAGCCTTCCAGGCGATTCCACTTAAATGCAACTACTGGGTTAAGGGTTCTCATGGACAGGGCTATCGCCAGCATTTCCATGGACACACAGCTACGGGAACACTGCGGTTATGATCACACAAACGATGGAGACCTCGGGAAGCCGCTGTCTCGGGGGGTTGGAGCCCCCCTCAGTCTGCAGGGCACCAGGGCCAGGGTCCCGGTGCGGCCCCGTCCCCTCCCCACCGGGGGTCCCGCTCCCACCGTGGCCGCAGCCGCCTGGCCTGGCTGGTGGCATTTCAGGAGTGAAAAACCAGCCCCATGGGCAGGGGCACGGGGAGCCTCTGGGTTTGTCCTTAAAAACAGGGTTTCACGGGTGACACCGTCACGAGGGTGATGCCATGCAGCCTGCCCACGGCCCTGCCCGCCTCAGACCGGCGTGGTTCGTCTGTTGGCCGGGTTGTTGTGCAAAGACTCCTTGAACTCTTTGGGGATGGAGTTATGGACCTGTAAAAAACCGTGGTCCCGCTCCGAGTTAAGCAGCGTCCCCATGGTGACCTTGGAGGGATCCCTGGAGAGGGTGAACATGGAGATGTCGGTGGAGGGGATGGTGCTGAAGCCCTTGCTGATGGGGGACAGGTCCCGGGAGCGGGGCTCGGTGGAGCGGGAGCTGGACCGCCGGCGGAAGCGGTACCTGTAGGGCGGGAGGCGGGTGAAGGCTGACTTCTTCAGCAGCTCCGAGTGCGACCTGGCGCGGATCTGGCGGTGCTTCTCGATGTACATGTGCACGGCAATCACCCCCACCATCTCGGCGATGATGAAGGACAGCGCTCCGAAGTAGAAGGACCAGCCATAGGAGTAGCTCTTCTTGGAGTCGCTCTGCCCGGGGTCCCCTGCGTTGGCCGAGATGTAGACTATGATCCCGATGATGTTGCTGAGACCTGCGGGGGAGGATGAGGGACAGGTGCTCACCTGGCTGGCAGGAATGGGATGGGGGACATGTCCCCATGGGGCAGCAACTCCTCTGCATAATGTGGTCAAACCCCCTCACAGACATCTGCTGTCCCTGTATATCTGTATATTCCCTAACACCAAGAATACCTGTATATTCTTCGATGTTGGAAGGGAAGAAGGAACAACCACTATTTTGTTTAGAAAAGGGACATTTCAAGAGCTGGTGCTGCTTTGCTTTGCTAAGCACTGAAGCCCAGGAGCCCCACTGATGCCACGCACCAGGGCTGTGGCCAGAGCAGAGCCAGCTCAAGGGGCACAGGGGGATTCCTCCAGCACAAACCCCAGCTTGCCATGGTCCTGGGAGCACAGGGGGGCTGGAGTGGCTTCGTGTCTTTCCATTTCTGCTGGAGCCCAGAGGCTTTATTCGAGATGGGGGCAGTTTGTGCCCTGGCAGCAGCCAGTGGGGCTGTGCTGCAGGGCTGGGGAGTGGCTGGTGCATTCCCGGATTTACTTAATGAATCGATTATGTTCTCTCTGCTGTTTTCTCATCTGCATCAGCAGCTCCTGCCAGCCAAGGAGGGGGAATCATTTGTCTCTTTGTGGGGAGAAGAAAAACACAAAATAGAGCAGTTCCTTGAGACAAAGACATTGTCATGCGATAATCAGGGGAAGTGGTGGGGAACAGCACAGAGAAATGAGTAATCCAACAGGAGTAGGCTCTCCAGAGAGTGATTTCCATGCAGGACTGTGGCAGCCCCTCTGTCTGTCCTGCTGCTACTGGCACAGTGCCCACTGACTGACAGGGCCCCCCAAAACCTGTCAGGGGGCCAGGAAATCCCCCAGTGGGACAGCTGCACTTGGGAAACCCTTCCCAGGCTGCAGGACCAGCACGGACCCTGCTAGGGACAGAGCAGGGTGGATGCTTGAAGGGCTGTCCAGCACAGTGACCAAGGCCAGAGGCCCCTGATAGTTTATTTCTATGATAGGGATTATCCCACATGGATGGGACAGCTCACAAACCCCAGGATCTGTGCCAAAAGCCCGGGAGGACCCTCACCCCACCTCCCACATGTTCCCCCAGGCTGGAAGAGCAGCCCTGGGCAGCTCCTACCTGCAGAGACGAAGAAGATGCCTGCGCTGAGGATGACGTTGTGTTTGCTCTTGTAGAACTCGCTGGCGGCTACACAGAGACCCCCAAAGAAGAGCAGCCCCACGCTGAGGATGGGGAAGATGCTGGATGCTCTCACTGCACCTGCAGGACAGGGAGCAGGGCAGGGTCAGCCCCAGCATCGCTCCCGTGGTGGGCACTGCCAGCAACCCCCGTGCCAGCACCAGCACCCAGGAGGGATCAGTGCCAGGGCAAGTTTGGGGCAGCCAGGAGGGGTGGGGGTACCCAGCACTGGTCCCCACTATGCATCCTCTGCTTGTCATGGAATCCTGGTATGATTTGGGTTGGAAGGGACCTTAAAGTTCATCTCATTCCACCCCCTACCATGGGCAGGGACACCTCCCACCAGCTCAGGCTGCTCCAAGCCCTGTCCAACCTGGCCTTGGACACTTCCAGGGATGGGGCAGCCACAGCTTCTCTGGGCACCCTGTGCCAGGGCCTGCCCACCCTCACAGGGGAGAATTTCTTCCCTGTATCTCCTCCAGATCCCAACAGCAGCCCTGCAGATCCTGTGATTCCAGCCACAAGAACAGCTTAAACCCTGAATTTCTTTTTTCTCCCCCTCATAGGCTATTTCTTCCAACCTTGTCACACACTCAGCACCAGCAATTTACCTTCCCATTACCAAACACACCACCCACAGGTTCCAGCTGTGGATGTGCCTCTGGAGTCTGGGATGGCAGAAATCCCATGAATCTTACCAGACTGGTGTGGAACTGCCAACCACAGGATTGGAACCTCTCCTGTAGGGCCCAAACTATCACAGCTGCTTTGAAAGCCAAAATTTACAAACTAATACACCTCAAGTTCAACAAAAAGTAATTTTCTGATGTAGAGGAGGAACATTTTCAAAATTAACAGAAAGCTCAGGCTTTGGAGCCCAGCACGATGCTGTGACCCCAGTGCTGGGCTCCATTCTACAGGATCACCTCTGCATGCTCAGGAGTCACTGACTGGGCACTACACAAAGAAGGGTCTTTCCTGAGCAGATCAGCTTCCAAAATGATAGTAGAGAGTAATGAATACAGCAAATCACTACCTGCTGCACCAAAAACACACCATGCCTTGGTTTGGGCTCTCATCCCTCGATTAGGGCTGTTATTAAAGCACAGAAACACAGAGAAGCCCCATTAAAATGCCACTCTGGGGGCTTTAAAATAGACTTTTTACTTTAAATGCAGGAGGGGGTGGGAGAATTTCAATGCTAATCTCCTAAAACTGCAAACCTCTTCCATTAAAACTCCTCCCCTCTCCCCTGGGTGAGCAGAGCAGTAGAAATTGGGGAGTTCAGAGCAACATCTGGAGGAGCAGCAGCTGGGTTAGGCAGGGGTTGGGGCTGAGCACTGGGCAATGGGCACAGGGCCCTTGTTCCAGGATTCCTCCCAGACCTGCTGGCTCAGAGTGCCCAGGGCTGTCACCTCCTCTGGGGCTGTCCCTTCTGTTCTTGTTTGGAAACACAGGGGTTGGGATGAACTCCCAGCTGTGCAGGCCCCACAGTCTGTCACACACGGGTGTGGCTGCCCATGGGTCGGGCAGTGCCATCCATGTGGCTTTGCATGTTGGGGTGTGCCATTTGTGCCCAGGCTCTGTCACCCAGTACCCCAGTGCATTCACACACGTGTCTGCAGAGCACTGAAGGGACTGTCCCCCTTCTCTGGGGTGTCAACCTCTCCCAGCCTCAGAGCCTCCCCTGTTTTCCCTTGAAAGGGGAAATTTAGATTGGATATACAGAGGAAATCCTTCCCAGTGAGGGTGGGCAGGCCCTGGCACAGGGTGCCCAGAGCAGCTGTGGCTGCCCCATCCCTGGAAGTGCCCAGGCTGGATGGGGTTTGGAGCAACCTGGGCTAGTGGAAGGTGTCCATGCCTGTTGCAGAGCGTAGGACTGGATAATAAATACTGGGGTCCCTTCCAACACAGGCCATTCCAGGATTCTGTGATTCTATGTGTGGTTCTGACCTGAGGCTCTGCTGGCCCCAGAGTCAGGAGAACCCTGAGACAAGAGGACCTGCCTTTGCCAGGAGAGTTCCCAGTTCAATTTCCCCATCTCCCCATGCTCGGCTGCCACTGCAGAGTAAATGGCAGGTGCTCATTGTGCTCTCCCAGCAAATCTAACCTGGATGGAGACTCTGGGAACAGGGACACCAGCACTGACAGGGCACGAACATGGACCCCTGTGGTGCTGCACCACAGACCCACAAGGTCCCGTTGCCTCTGGGGGGACCACAACAAGCTCAGGCTGTGCAGCAGTTCCTGGGGACGGTGACAAATGCTGCCAGACAAATGTGCCATTAACATGTGGCACTGTGGCAGGATGTGGCCACACTTGGGTAGCCTGGAGGGCTGTGATCCATCAGGTTCCTCCCAGTCGGAGGGGGGGACCTGCTGGGTGAGGCTGGGGGCCAGGGATGGAGGTGCCCTGCAGTGGGGGGCGAGGGGGTGCCCAGGGAATGTGTGCCATGGGGAGGCAGAACTCACGGAGGAGATACTCGGCCGTGTCTTGCTCGTAGTCGGCATCCTCAGGGAAGTGGTCGATTTTCTTGCACACTCCTCGGAAGGTTCCTGGGAACACACAAGCCAGGAGACACTCAGAGCTCCCTGCTGTGGCTGGGGCGCTGCAGGGTGGGCAGCAACCCGGGGTCTGGATGTGTTAAATGGGGAAACTGAGGCACAGCTTGGGACTCCTCTGGAGGGGCGAGGGGCAGGGTGAGGTGGGAGGAACTGCAGCATCTTCCTAGAGCAAGAGGAGCCCCCTCACCACACTGGCACTGGAGCACGTGGCCAGGTCATGCTGGCTCTGTGCCCTCTCCCATGGCACCAGGAGGGATGTGTCACCAGGGCACAGGGCTCCAGGCAGAAGAAGCCCACCCTCATGGTGTCCCATGCTATTGGGCTCACTCGGGGGAGCTGAGCATCATGACAGGCATCAATTAAAACCTGGAGATGGAGCTCTGGAGGAGGCGAGCTGTCATCCAGAGGGAGACACGGCATCCGAGGGAGAACCGCCTGCTCCTCTTGCTTTGGGAATTCTGGGAGAACGGGTGCACTGGGCATGGTGAGGACACCAGTTGCACAACACAGACCCCAGCCTCCTCCTCCTCTCAGCTTTTGGGTTTCCACCCACCTTCTCCCTGTACTCAAAGCCAGCAGGCTCTGCCCCACTCGCCCCAGAGCCACCCCCCATGGGTCCCTTTGCTCTCCAGCAATCAC
This sequence comes from Campylorhamphus procurvoides, assembly GCA_013396655.1. Lineage (NCBI taxonomy): Eukaryota > Metazoa > Chordata > Aves > Passeriformes > Dendrocolaptidae > Campylorhamphus > Campylorhamphus procurvoides. Next base: position 125,041 of record WBMV01001491.1, read on the forward strand.
GCACTGCCAGAGTGGAGCTGCACCAGCTGAGCCCTGCTCTGAGTGGGCACAGGCAAGGCAGCATGCCCAGCTTCCCAGAGGGATGGGGTGGGCAGGGGGGCAGCCCCAGCTCCACTGCAACTATCTCACGCTCTGACATTTATTTTGGCTCCCTTCTTCCCTCTGTTCATCAACTGATGCTCGTCGCCATGGCAATGCTAAGCAACTTGACATACAACTTCAGCCTCCAAACACACACCACAACAAGGCTGAAATCCCAAAAAGCCCCCTCTGACCCCCAAAATGCTCCCCAGGAATTGAGTCCTGCCCCAGGGAGCTGCAGCTGAAAATGGCTCTGGGGATAGACGAGGCAGCTGCTCAGGGTCCTGACTGGGGACTCAGCAGCTGGGCCACATGGCACATCCTCAGCCACCAGGTTCCCACCCCCGGTGATGGCAGATGCAACTCCAGGTATTCCTCTTTCTGCTCTGTAGCTAGGCCTGGGTAAAGGCAGCAATACAGCATCACAGGCAAAAAGGACGTGGATTTTGTCCAGGTCCTCAGTTTTGGAGTCTCCTGCTTTGCCCACATTCCCTTAGCAGGGACTCCAGGCAGCAGTGATGCCACATTACCTGCTCCTGCATCTCTGCTCCTGCTGCCTCTGACCCTGCCAGATCCAAGGCCACAGCTGTGAGCCCAGGCAGAGGATGCCCCAGCTCCAGCACTGGCCAGAGCAGGACTCACTGGGATTCTGTCTCACTGGAATGGTGTCTCAGTGGGATGTGTCCTGGCTTGGGTACCAGCTCAGCCACTTGCTCTGGCACACGTCACCAGGACACAGGTGTGGATCCAGCAGCAGGCACAGCCCTGGGCATGGCACCAGTGTGGCTCATGCTGTATGGGCACGCTGGGCTGGGGGGCTGCTGCCTCACCCCACAGCCACGTCTCCCCATGCTGCCAGCAGTCAGGCTCCTCTCTTGAGGCTGCTGGTTCCAGCACATCCCAACCTGCTCCCAAGTCCTTTCCCAGGTGCTGGCCATGCCTGTGCTGCAGCTCCATGCTGGGAGCATGAATCCCACCCTGGGGTTGATGCATCTGCAGCCAGGTAAGTGCCACTGCAGGCAGAGCTGCTGCTGGGACTCGCTCCCCTCTCACTGTCTCGGTGGCGAGCTGGGTAATTTCCTCTCCCTATTTGTATGACTCCTGATTAGCCAACTTGGCTAATTGCCACACTTCCCTGCCAGAGCCCAACACAGCAGCAGCCTGGGCAGTGGGGCTGTGCCAGGAGACCCGACCAGCTGGCACTGATCCCCTTCGCCCACCCCAGCACCAGACAATACAGAGGCACTAGACATGCCCGTCCCATCTTTCAGCAGGGTTCTGCTCCATAACCCCTGAGTGCATCCAGCATGTTGGCAAGCTTGGCTTCCTCATGCATGGCCACGTGCTGGGCTTCCCCAGACACACAGACGGGCTGGGATGGTGCCGGGCCAAGAGGCACCAGCAAGGAGGCACAGAAACAGCTGGAGATGTGCCAGCCCCAAAGCCTACAATGTAATCCCTTGCCACATTCCACAGCCCTTCCATTTGACTTCCCTTCTTTCTTCTCTGGAAAAGCATCCACAGATGCACAACCCACCACTGCCTCAGTGCTCTCCTGCATCCAACATGGACCCACTAAGTGAGAAACGTTGCTGCCATGTCCAGGGATGAAAGCACAGCCCTTGAGGTGGCACTTTGATCCTGAATAAGTCAGTGAACAGAGCAGCAATGTTACCAGCATAAGTGCCCAGGTGAACCAGGCAGAGGGGGTGGGAAGCAGGAGCACTGTGGATGAGCTGTGCCCTCCACTACCAAGGCACTCACAGTGGCACAGAGATAACCATGCTCTTCAAACACTTGCTTTGTGCTGTGGCACTGAACTCCCTGTCCAGGCTGGATTAGAACCTCCACCATGTAGCCAGAGCAGCTCCCAAACCTGCTGTGGCATCTTCCACACCAACCACCAAGCTGCTCCATAAAGTGGGGCAGCTGGGGGAGCTCAGTGAGGAGCTGACACAACTGAGCCCCACAGGAAGACTCTCCCTGGCCCTCCTGCCTCATGGGGTGCCAGGGGTATCTGGTTGTGGCAGGGGCAGCATGAGCCAGCCCAGCTCTGCCACCAGCTGGGTGCCACCTCTCTCCTCACTCTCCACAGCTGCTGCACACCCTAGCCAGGAGCAGAGCATGTCCACTCATGCTGTGCCCCAGCCTCACCCAGCTGCAGCTCCCACTCTCCATGCAATGGTCTCACTTTAATCCAAGGGTGCCCTGAGGCTCTCCAGGCACGGCAGGGAAGCTCTCCAGGCGGGAAACATTCCAGGCCATTTGGTATGTGTCAGCAGTGGGACTGTGGGCTGTGTGATGGCTGCAGGGTGTCCCTGCCCAGCAGCTCCAGGCTCCCTGCAGTGAGCCTCGTCTTTAGGTGACACCAGGTCTGATTTGGAAGCGATGAACTCATCCAGCACACGCTGCAGTCCCTGCTCTGTGCAGGCATCCTCCTTTCCCTTCCCTCCCTACCTGCAGGGTTCTTTGCATCCCCTGCTCTGTGTGATCCTTCGATCCCTCTCCTCCCCCCAGCTCAGAGCCCCCCCAACTGCACATTGGATGAAGTGAGTGCTGAGCACCCCCAGAGCCCCCCATTCCCCCCAGGGCACAGGGCAGGGGTTTGTGGTTTTCCTGCTCTGCTCACTTGTGTTTCACTGTCCTCACTGAGCTCCTGGCGCCGCATTTATCGGTGCACGCAGAGGCAATTAATTGATTTGATCTCAGGCCGTTTTCCTCTCAGAGCCTTTTTCCCCAGGGAGGGCTGGGGGGACAGAGAGGGGGTTGTGAGGGAAGTACAGTGGTGGAAATATGGCCAAGAATATCGATCCCAGCCCAGCGAGCCAGAAGGCTAAAGAGCTCCAGTTATGGTGTTAAATTCTCATTACTTTTCATCCACTGGAACAGTTTTCAAGGGACCATTCTGGGTGTTACTGGTGTGTGCAAAGGAAGACTCAAGCTGAGGAGGATGAGCTAAGACCACTCTTAAATGAGAACTAAAATTCCTTGCTGCCCTCATGCTGGCTCAGCCAGGAGGAGCCAAGGTCACATTCCAGCCCTCAGCTCTCCACTCTGCCTGATAAATCCAAGGGAGTTATTTCCCAAGTTGTGGTTTCCATAATGGCCTTCCTAAAGACCCCATGTTACACCAAATCCATTTGAAGGCAAGGGTGGTCATTGTGGTCTGAGTTCTCTGAAAATTCATATTTTGGAGAACCAGAGGTTGGAGCTGAGCTGGGAAGAGCTGGGGTAGGAGCCTGTGGCACATCCCCAGAGATGTTCAGGCTCTGCACTCCCTGAGTAACAAGAGCAAGATACCTAAATATCTCTAAGGAATTAAAACTTCAGGGCTCATCTTTTTTTACCTCCCACCCACCTCCCAGATGCTAGGAGAGATAGAAGGGAATTCATCCTTGTTCCTTCCCTTCCACAGCTCCAGGCTCGGGGAGGGATCCTGAGGCTCTTTGCACAAGGTCCCTGGTGGGAGATTGCAGAGCTCGGGGGTGTGTCAGCCATGGCCAGCACCCCATGGCCACTGGGAAGGGCTCAGGGGTGGCACCAAGCAGCTCCTGTGGCCCTGGGAAGGGCTCTGGGGGCCCCAGCTGCCCCCACAGCACCTTGCTTGCCTCCTGCATTGCCAAGTTTTCAACACAGTCCAGTTTCAAAGCCACATGGCAGCTTAGAAAAGCATCGGGGGAGGCTGGTGGGGTGGCTACAGACCCCTGACCCATAGCTCGGAGCAACACAGCTGGAATTGCTGTTGGAGCCAAGTACAAGAGGTGCTACCCCCAGGGCAGGGAGGACTCAGGGAGCCAGGTGAGGGGCCTGTCCTGGCCATCACACCAGCTCTGTGACTGCCAGACCACTGCTGTCCCCTGCCTCCTCACACAAGCACCTGCTGGCCTCAGCTCTGCTGGAGAGTGGCTGAGTTAAGGCAAGACCTGGGGGTTCATCCAACCAAAGGCCCCAGCTCTGCACCACTCCCCAGCCAGCATCTCCCCGTGCCCGGATGGGTGTTGGACTCCCCAACCCCTGGCCGTGGGAGGAATCCTCCTCCTCAGGCCCCAGCTCTTGCACAGCACATCCCCAGCCCTGGCAGCCCCACACCAGCTTCCCACGGCGGCTCCATCTCCACTTCACACCCTCTCCCCCTCTCTGCGCTGGTGGTTTGTGCCTGAGCAGAGGCACCTACACAGACATGCCTCTTCTGAAGGACTTTTTTCCTGTTTTTATAAAAAAGAAATAAGAGTGGAAAAACCCCAAGTCAGATGAAAGGAGCTCAAGAGGGAGGAGGCGGCAGAGGTGGCTCCGCTGTGCCAGTGCTGGTCAGACACCAGGGCCAGGGCAAGCACACACCTGAACACACACAGAGCTGAGCTGAGCCCCCCGTGCATCCCAACAGCTCAGCAGGGTGTGGGGAGCAGCAAATGCCCATGAGGGGCATCCCCAAGGGGGACACGGCGGGCACAGCCTGGCACTCACACCAGGCTGGGCTGGGAGCTCCTGCCAGCTCCAGCTCGGGAGGTGCCAGTGAGCGGCGCGTGGCACAGGGACTTCACTCCCTCAGTGGTGCTAAAAGGGAAAAAAAATAAAAAAAAAATCTACATTTTGACAGTGACTCATCATCTCCCATTCTGGAATCTGTGGGGTTGGTGCAACCTACACAAGGCAGTTCAGAAAAGCAAAACAATTCTGAATAATAGAGGAGGAAAAAAAAGTTTGCAGCTGATGGGTAATTTCCAGCCCTCCATTCTGAGGGTTTAGGTGGGTTTTCTCATTAGAAAAGTAATCAGGTAACACTCTGGAGCTGCTTCCAGGGGCTCCCCCTGTGCTCCCCTGGGCTTCCTTTCTCTCTCCATCCTTCTGCCTCCCTCTTTCCACATTGCTGGAGCTCATGGCAGGGAAGCACCACAGTCCTGGGAGATGCTGGGATGGCGTAGGAAGGTGCAGGGGGTTGAGGTGAGTGTGGGGGTCAAGGGTGGCCCCTTTCCTGCTGTCCCCTCATGGCACGGTGACAGCAATGGGCAGCAGCTGCTGATGCCAGGAGCCCTCAGATCATGCTGAGGAGGAAAGCACTCATCAGCATGTCTGAGGAAATCATTTCATGTTTTATCTTTTATAGTGAATAAACATTGATTTTTATTTTAAAAAGTAATTGACATTCCTGTGAGAGTGCAATGAGCGCTGGAGCAGCCAGAATCAGCGTAAATAAGCCATGTGCTAGAAATTAATGAGCTTCACTGATTGAGTTTATCTGTTTAAATTAATACAATTCTAGCAATTAAAAAAATAATGATCTTTTGTTTGTTTGCCTGCGTGAAGACATTGATGGTAAGAGACAGGGCAGAGTGGAGTCCTGGCCCTGCTGAGCATCCCAGTGCCTGAGGCCCCAGGGCCTCTGTCTGTGCACCCACAGCAGGATCCCCTCTGCCTTGTTTAATGAACATTTTAAATTCACTTGGGTTAACTGATGAGCTTCTGGGAAGGGTTTGCCTCGCAGCCTCCTCTTTGGCTGTTGGTAAAAGGGACAGTCAGCTCAACCCTGGAGATTCCTGGATCACACAGCTTTTTGCTAGAAGGACTAGTGGGTCTATCCCACACCATGGGAGCTTCTGCCTGTTTGGGAAGGGGGACTTGGGCTCATCTCCATCCCCTTCCTGTCACTCCTGGGAACTGGCTAGAGCTGGCAGAAGTTCCCAGCCCACCCCTGGTGTGAGTGCCTGGTCTTTAAGGTCTCTTCCTACTCAAACCATTCCATGATTCCATGATTCTATGATCCCAGCTGCCAGCTGGATAATTTACAGAAGGACCCAGACTCACTCATTTGTAGGAGTGAGTTTGACCCACGTGGTGTTTCATGGCCTGAACACTGAAAACTGATGATAAAAACTGCCCAGATGGGAGCAGGGGGGAAAACAAGAGTCAAGAGTGTGAAACCAAAGATCCTCTGGTTAAACAAGCTGCCAATACTTCAGACCAAGAGCGTCTGTGGGTGTGGGTGCTCCAGTGTGAGCTCCACCCAGAGCTGCATCAGAGGCCGGATCATCTCCAGCTTCTTAAGCCCCTATTTATTCTAGGGAGGAGAGAAGTGGCATTATGATGGGGAGCTGGAGGTTTCACTTCACCAGTATTAAAATGTCCTCTGAATTTCTAAAAACCTATAAATGACAATTTCATAGCTGTGAAGCGTGGCATCCAGCACAGGGGAGTGCTATTTTCGACTCTGTGTTGACAGCTGAAGGGGAATGGATCATGGAATTAAAAACTAGTTGCTACTCAAGTCCAGGCAATCGTGGCTTGATTACGCTTCTTATGGGCACACAGGGGTGAGTCCAAGGCACCAGCACAGGCTGCTGGGGCTTTGAGAGGTCAATTCACAGGGCAGAAAACAATTATAAGCCAAATCGTTTAGGAGAATGCATTTAAGCATAAAAGCACGACTGTGAATAAGAGAGTGATTTAAGAGTGGTTTGCCCCAAAACTCATCACCACGATGGGAGTTTGTATCAGTTCAGAAACTGCCTGGCTAATATGTAAAGAGCTATAAAAATAAAAGCAGGCCCAACAAAGAGAAGAAAGGAGATATTCATAACTCTGAATATAAATCAGCAACTCAGAATTGTAGAGCACCGATAAAGGCACAAACAACCAGCAGAAAGCCATCAAAACATCCTTCCCCGGTGCATTGGGATGAGCAGGAGCAGCAGCAGCAGCAAGGGGCAGTGCCACTGCCTGTCCCCAAACCACAGCAGCAGCTTTAGTCACAGGCCCCAGCAACGTTAAATAACTGATTACAGCCATGGCATTTCACATCCAGCACAGGCACATCCCGAGCCCAGGGAGACGCGTGGAAGGAGCCAGCTGAGCAATTCCCAGCTGCTGGAAATGCCATGCCAGGAGGGACGAGGATGGAGGGAGCTCAGTGCACCCCCTGCCCTGCTCCATCCCCTCTGCTCTGCTTGGGCTGGTGCCTGATGGCACAAGCAAGGACTGGAGCAATGGGACAGGCCATGGACACAGAGCTACAGGGTCAGTGGTTACACTGGCTTTGGTGCAGCCAACATCAGAGTGCAGGAGTGACAGGGGCTTTATGCCAGGCTGGGCACCCCAGCAGGTGACAATCAGCATGAGGGTCACACCCATGATTTGGGTGCTGGGATGTTCAGCAGCCTGGAATAACAGTTTTACTCACAGAATCATCAGGGAGTATTGGAATGGTTTGGGCTGGAAGGGATCTTAAAGATCATCCACTCCTGTCCCCCTACCATGGGCAGGGACACCTCCCACCAGCCCAGGTTGCTCCAAGCCCCATCCAACTTGGCCTTAAATGTTTCCAGGGATGGGGCAGTCACAGTTTCTCTGGGCACCCTGTGCCTCACCACACTCAACATTCCCTATTTCAAGGTGAAGCAACAGCTCAAATTTGTGACCAACACTAAGTCCCTGTTTGAAGGAGGGTATTACTAAACTCAGGGAGGACTCGGGCAGAGGTTCAGGAGGGGCTGGAGAAGCCCAGCAAGCCCCTCCATGAGCTCAGCACAGCCTGACCTCAGCTCAGCACTGCAGTTTGAGGGCTGCAAAAAGCAAATCATTCTCCAAAGGAGTCCCACAGTGCAGAATATCAAGACTAAAAATATGTAAATTGTCATGGAAAGCACTGTCAGAGCTGCAGTGAGATGAGCCAGTTGCCAAAAGGCAATTTGGATTTCCAAGCTCACTGCACGAGGCATTAAAAAGGTCACTATTTCTGAAATAAGGATCTTTACAAACAAACACATTTGCCTAGGCCTCGGTGAGTCATTCCAGAGCGGAGCACAGAGCATTTCCACCCTAATGCTCCTGACAGGCCGGGAGCAGGGAGATCTTTTCATGTTTACAGTTCATCAATAGTTATTACAGCTGCACAGTCAATCTTTAAAGCACATTTAGCCTGGGAGGAGGCTCGGCAGGTTGTTTTCCCTGAAAAAGTGATATTAAATTTATTACATTCTCCCTCTTTTATAGCATTGATTTGAAGGTAAGCATTTGAACTTCAAATACGTGACTGCCACTCCAGCACCTGCCTTTTTGAAAATATATCTACACTTCTGTCACATCTTCCTGGTATAAATATTTGAAGTTTTGAGCTGATGCGCTAAAAGGGCCTCGATCCATCACAGCCTATTTATTCTAGGGAGTGCAGTGGGCATCGTGCTGCCAGTTTGCTGGTGAGAGGGGGGTGCTGGCTCCCTGCAGCCACAGCTCCCTGGTCCCGGTATCCCGGGATGCGGGGCCGGTCCAGCCGCAGGTACCGAGCGCATCCCGCACCGACCGATTTAGCTGCGCTGCCTGCAGGGAGGCAGAGCCGCCTCCTCACCATCTGCGGGAGGGAAGTGAGCCCCGCAGAGCCGCTCCGGTGCCCCAGATGGGGAAAGTGATATTCGGGAGCAGCACCAGCGTTTGCTTTTTTTGGAGAACAAGAAGGGACTCTCCTGCAGACAGAGCATCAGGAGAGAACTTTGCTGGTGAACGAGTGAGTGACGCCAACCTGAGCTTCCCCCTCCAAGAAATAAAAGCTGCCCTTCTGATCTGCCCAGAAATGTGGAGCCATTCCCATGGCACAGCACTCACCCTGCCCTGTGCCTTTGGCAGAGCTTTGCCCTTGGGAACACCTCAATGGTACCACACCAGCATCAGGTTCCCTGCCTGGGGCAGGGACAGGGGATGGGGCATCTTGTCCATCACCCATCACTTCTGGATTTTATAGCACCAAGAGACGCCAGCACATGACAACCAGCTGCCCTGGGCCTCTGAAACACTCCCCCACCCACAGGCAGCCCACAGGACTCCTCTGTCTGTGGCTCTGCTGTTCCTGCCCACGCTGCAGCCACAGCACCGCAGGCTCCACAACTGGTCACCCTCGAGTCAGGGAGCAGGACCCGCTCCCAGCTACAAACCAGTTCCACTCTAACACAGCTCAGATCTGGGCAAACTGTTTCATGGTCCCTGAGCCACTCCATCATCTCCTTGGCCATTAAACAGCCTCACCTTCCCCAGCTTCCCAAACCTGGCTCAAAGCACAAAATACTTTGCTAGAAGAACTCTGGGCTTTGAAACAACCCCAGTTCCATGAGGCCCTGCCATTCCAGGAGGAAAACAATTCCAGCTCCCTGTGGCTCTGCCCTTCCAAGAGCCAACCAGAGCTATGAGGGGGAGAGGAGAAGCATGAAAGCCCCTGAGATGGATGGTGCACAGACCTCCATCAGTCACACAATGCTTTCTATCTCCTTCCTCCTTTGGATTCAGTCACAGAGAGCCCACTCTGCTGCTGCTGCAGCCAATGCTGCTCTGCCACCAGCTTTGAGGACAGCAGGACTACATCAGGCTGCTTGCCCTTCCTTGGCATTGCCTGGGTTCCAGTGGCACCAGACCCCAGAACTTACCTGGTGCTGCCCTGTGGATTCACTCTCCTATTTTCACCTCTGGCTTGTGCCCAGGGTCTGTGTCTTTGCTCTCAGCACTGCTCTGCCCACACTGCACATCCCTGCAGGGAGACCTGTGCCTGCAGCAGCCCTTTAATGGCTCTGTCCCAGCTGCAGCCCAGCAGCTCCACCTGGTTGGTGCTGACAGCACCCACCTGCCACACTCTGGATGATGCACCAGCAGTTTGGGCTACAAGCTGGGCAGGGAATGCATGGAGAATTACAGCCCTGAGGAGAGCTGGAGGGGGACTTTGGGCAAGGACATGGAATGACAGGACAAGCAGGAATGGCTTTACGCTGACAGAGCAGGGTTAGATGGGATATTGAAATTCTTCCCTGTGCGGGTGGTGATGCCCTGGCACAGGTTCCCAGAGAAGCTGTGGCTGCCCCATCCTTGGAAGTGTCCAAGGCCAGGCTGGACAGGGTTTGGAGCAACCTGGACTAGTGCAGTGTCCCTGCCCATGGCAGGGGGTGGGACCGAACGGTCTTTAAGGTTCCTTCCAACACAAACCATTCCATGGTTCTATGATTCTGTTATCTCCGATTTACAGGCGGGTAGTGGAGCACTGGAGAGACGCAGATCACAAGCATCTGCTCATTTTGGGTGCTCAGCTGGAGCTGTGCAGAGCCGGGGATTTCACAGCCCTGGAACAGGCTCTGCGCAGGAGGTGACGGTGCTGTCACAGCCCAGCCAGCGCTGCCGAGCCTGAGCCGCCAGCGGGGCTAAACCCACACCCGAGGAACCAACTCCTGGATGCTCAGGGGATGTTCTGCTTATCCTGATTTCTGCAAGACCTCCTCATCCTGGAGAGGAGATCTGTTCATACTGCCATTGCAAGTCATTTCTAAAGCTTTCTAGAGCTTGTGCACCCTGCCCAGCCACTGCTTAAGGCACAGGGGCTGCCGCCGAGACCCTTCGGTGGGCAGCACGGTGCCACCCAGCACGGTGTCACCCACCTGGCCGCAGTGGCGGAGAGCAGCTCCGGGGGACCCTGCCCGCTGCGGGGCGAGAGGGGCAGACCCGTGTCCGCAGCCCCACAGCCCCGCAGCCCGGGGTCCCTCCGGCGCCGTGCCAGCCCAGGATGGCTCAGGTGCGGGGGCGCCGGCAGGTCTGTCTGTCACCTCAGCCGAGAGGCAGCCGGACCCACGGACCCATCTGTGGGGATGCCCCGCAGCTCAGCCGGGGGTCTGCCCAGGGGAAGAGCGGGTGGTCCCTGCCCAGGAGCCGCTACGGGCTGCGAGGTGGCAGCAGTGGGACTTGGGCTATACTGGGGCAACATGCAGAGTAGATCCTACTTAACATTATTCCCTGCAATGATTTAAAACACGCACATCGCCTCCCCCGACCTCCCCGCCGTCGCGGTGCCTTCCCAGGACCACACTTTGGTGCCGGGGGAGAGAAGCAGAAGCCCCCCGGCTCCTGCTCCTCCCCAGCCGAGAGGTCTCACGCCCCGCTGCAGCTTTGCTGCTTCCTATGCAAGGCGCGATCGCTCTGATCCTTCTCCAGCTTCTCACGTCGGAGAGAAGGCCAAAGACTGATGCACAGAGAGCACTTTCATCCTCGGCTGGAGCGTGCTGAGGAGAGACTAGAGATTCTCCCGGCATGGCGAGAAGGAGCCTGGGGGCTGCAGAGGCTCCCAGCCCCCGGCAGCAGCCCGGGCGGGCAGGGGGAGCAGCTGGAGGGATCCCTGCACCGGGTAGGGCTGGGGGGCTGCTCCGGCAAAGGGAGGGAATGCCAACCATCCCGGCAGGAGGGACTGCTCGGCCGGCCGGGACACACAGCCGGGCTGCGGCGGGGACAGCCACCAGGAGGTCGCTGTCTGCCTCGCCAAGTGACAGGGACCCTTCCGAGCCAGGCAGCACCCTGGGCCGGGGTCGGGCAGGAGGTTCGGGGGGAACGCGGCCGGTGATCCCGCAGCCCTTTGCAATGCTCATGCCATGATGTTGAGTGATGCAATCGGGGATGCTGATGCATCGCATACTCTGACAGCCGCAAAAATAACCCTAAGCTGGTGTTTAACATCCAGCTGAGCATCATCAGCCTGGTCCAGGGGCTCCTGCTGGGTGTTGAGAAGGATCCCAGCCCCTCCAGGGGGACAGAGGTGCCATCCCTGGGACCTGAGGAAGTTCCGCAGGAGACAAGCAGCATAGTGGTACCAGCAGCACAAGCCAATGCTGATTTTAACAAATTACAAGCAGGAATACTTCAGACGGGTCATTGCTTGTTGGTAACCTCTCTGGGGGTGCTGTCCCCTCCCCTTGTGATTCCAGGCACGAACTGAGAGTAAAGGTATTATTAGGGGACAATTACCAGATCACTAGTGAAATTGGAAATGGGAGGGTTTGAGAGGCACAAACACAAATGTCACCCTCAAATGCTGCCTTTTGCCACTGCTTTTCAGTGCCCGAGTCCCATGAGGCACATCACCAATGCCAACACCCCTGAGCTTGCCCAGTGGACCCTTGAAAGCCTGGGGGGAGTGTCACATGTCACTCCCCTCTCTCTGTGCCCAGCCGGTGGCTTCTGTCCCGGCCCAGTTCTCCTCCTTCAATACAAAGCACTTGGCAAACAGCAAACACCCGGGGACCTGGGGAGAGCAGAGGGATGGCACGAGGGGTTGCTCCACTCCCACACCAGCCCCTGCTTTTCCTTATGGTTCTGTACAATGAAACACTACCATTGCCACGGAGCTGATGTGGGAACTGTTCAGCCCTCCTCTGCTGCCCACCAGCACCAGGTTTGTCTGGAGATTGTGGTGTCCAGAGATAAGAGAAAGGCAATATTGGAGAAAATCATCACACATTATCACCCAGACAGCAGCCACAATCCCTCCTCCTGCCTCTCTGCCAGGACTGTGAAAAACCCTGATCTGTTCAAGCACAGTGAGTGAGTGAGTGAGAGATTCTTGCAAGGGAATGAGTGAAACCCAGGGGTCCTGACACATGTCTCAAAAGGGACCAGAAGTCTGCTGTGGGAAGACCCTCCACTCCTCCTCTGAGCAAGAGATCACAGAATCACAGAACACCAGAATATTTTGGGTTGGAAGGAACCAAAGGACACAGGACAGTTCCAAGCATGCAGCATACCCCGGCCTGGACTTTTCCTCCTGAAGACACTGTTATATACCTGTTGCAGGTAGATGGCTGGAGGGTCACACAAGCGTAGAATCAGAACATTTCCGAGCCTCCCCAGTGCCCCGGGCTGACCCCCAGGCGGGACACGGGGAGTGTTTCACAGCAGGGTTGTGTAAGAGGTCTGGGTGCGGGATTCAGCCTCGCTCCTCCCGCACAGCCTGCGGAACCTCCTCCCCGCCGCAGAGCTGTCAGCACACACGCACAGGGAAAAGGCACCCGTTGTCACCCCAGCACTGTCATTCTTTATCACAGCAGGTGTCTTCTTAATCAGAGCCTTTATCTCGAGCTGCCACTGCCGCACTCCCCGTGGCTCCTCACAGCCTGCCTGGGACTGTGCACAGCAAACCACTCCTGGGTCCTCACCCCAAGGAAAGCCACCCAAAACCTCTGGAGCTGAGCCCGAAGAGTCAGCCAAACCAACCCACCTGAGAACCCTTACGAAGGACATGAAACCTGCTCCACACCAAGCACTAACCCAAAATGCATCCACCAGCTTCAGGAGCCTGGATCCAAGGGTCATGTGAAAGATTGGAGTGAGTTGTAGGTGTTGTAGCCCAGCAGCAGCAGCCCCTCCTGACAGGGAGAGGGGCAGTGGGCAGGAACCCTCCCCACATCCTCCAGCGTCACAGGCATGTGGAGAAACCCTGCTCTGAGCAGGCAGCCCTTGCTACCTCCTCATGTCCCCAGGGCACTTCACACGGCCTCAGTACACGGGTGGGCACCCTTCCCCTCGGATGCCTTGGACTAATGCACTTCTAGCTCCTGCCAGCGCTGGGGGTTACTGACAGTGGGTACCTGGCAGCTGCATCTCACCAGCACCCTGAGTCAGCCAGGTGAGGCAGGGATGAACCCCCCTGACAAGTGGGACCCCTGAGGCACAGCAGCAGCTGAGCCATCCCCCTCCACCCCCCGCCCACCATACTTATGTATTACTGCATTTATATAATTTTAGAAGCATTTTTGGTTTTCCCGTAAAAGGAGGTTAATGTCTATTTATGAAGTACACACTATGTTCATTAAAAATCCATGGTGGAGCCCATGTGAACAGGAACCACAGAGACATGAGAAGCACTGAGAACGCTTAATGCCTCAGCTGCCTCCCCTCCCTCACCTCACCTCATCCCAGGCACCAGAGCATCACAGGTCTCTGGTCCCTGAATCGCTGGGCCAGAGAACAGCATGGCCCAGGGGGGGTGTGCCAGTGGGCACGAGAGGCTGTTCCAGGAGGGTCTTCACGCTGTGGACCAGTGGTCACAGTGCTGTGAGACTTGCCCAGAGCCATGTGAGATGAGCACAAAGCAATCCAACTGACCTCACCTTACAAAAGGCAAAATTCATGCAGAGAGAATGGATTTCCCAAAGACCATGTAGCTCTCGGCAGCAGAGCCGGGCACCTCTCCCTGCTCCCTGGCTGCTCCAGCAAACATCCTCGCTGGCACCTGCTGGCCAGTCCCCCACCTCCCGGAGGACCAGAGGATCCAGCATCCATCCGTGAGCATCCTCCCCACACCACAGCTATCCCCAGCACCAGCCTTCATTAGCCATCCCTAATTATTTACAGCCGGCATGGAGCTGGTGACCTTGCATGGGAAAAAACCTACTTGAGCCTCATTCAAATTCAGCCTTCCACCTCTATTACACGGGAGCAGCTCTGGAGATGACAGGCTCTGCACCACGCCTATGCAGCAGTAAAATGCCTCTTTCTGAGCTGTTCACAGCATACATTTTACTCATCACGTGCTGCTCGCAGGCAGTGAGGGAACTGGCTCTCTAACCCACCCCAGAAGTCAGGATCTTTGCCCAGAAAACACTGCAGCCTCCCAGGAGGGTGAATTTTGCCCCCTCTGCTCAAAGCAGAGCTGGTGGCAGGAGCTGAAGCACGGCTCCTCCCCGGCCACCCTCCAAGCAGCCGTGGAGCCGGAGCTCTGCTGCCTGGAGCCACGGTGCCAGCTGGCACTGGCATGGGACCCTCTGTGTCCAGAAGGATTTTTATGGCTCGTGGCATTTGGCCACGTGCCACAAGAACGTGGGTCTGGAGCAGCCTGAGGGTCCAGCCAGCCTCATTTCCATCTCCATTAGAGGACAGTAATTCACATTTATCCAATTCATCCTCCACCAAGGTGAGGCTCAGGGATTCCCTAAGTCTGATGTTGTGCCTGGGTGTCGTACATGGCCTCTCGCAGAGCCCCGTGCCCAGGGCATGTATTCAGTCCTGTGTGAGCACAGTGCCAGTGCCAAGGGCTGTCCCTGCTCTGTGCTGTCCTGTCAGAAAACCTTGCTGGGTGTTAAACCTGCAGCCTGGTAATTCCAGCAGGGAGTCTCAAACAGGTTCATCACCTCACCTTAGGTGCCTCCATCACATCACATCCTCTGCTCCCATCACACAGGTTAATTTGATGCCTCCCAGCTCTCAGGTAATGAAGAGCAAATGACCCCTCTGCACCACCTCTCCAAACCTGCCTCACTGTACAGACTCCCCCTGTCTGCCTCTCCATCACCTTCAGCCCACCCTGATGGTCCCCATCCTGCCAGCACAGCTGCCATCCCTGAGGTCCCCTCACTGTGCTGCTGGAGCCAGCAGGCACCTTGGCCATGGCCAGTGACACTGGGGCAGAGGGTCATACTGGGGGTGGTGGGCTGGTGGACTGGGGTAGGGTGGTCAGTGTGGCCGTGGAGGGCAGCCTGGCACCACAGCCACACCATTACCAGAGCTGGCACCGAGCAGGACCAAGCACCGCAGAGAAGGGCTCGATGGCACGTTGGGGTGTTGATGAGAATTTATCACAGACACAGACCAGACAGAGGAACAGGATGAGCAGCTCCTTAAATACCTGCCTATAATGAGTAGTGAGCAAAAGTGCTCCATCACGGGTGATTGCAATCTCAGGGACATTTGCTTGGCGCTTTTAAAAATTAAAGATAATAACTTTCTAACAGAAACAATCTTGCTGTCACCTTGGGGAAATTCTCTGCTTGGCCTCACTCAGAGGGCTGAGGAACTGGAGGCGGGGGAAGAGCTGGTGGCTGGCCAGGGCAGCTGCTTCCAGCCCAATTTAATGCCTTCGCTGTGACCCAGCTCCGCTCAGCAGAGCCAAAACCAGCCACAGGCAAAACCAATGGGAACATTCAGGAGCAAGGGGAGGTGCCTCCCTCCACCTCACACCTCTGCCAGGCCTGTTGAAAGGAAAGTTGAATTAAAATATTAAAAATCAGGGATTTTGATAGGGATTTTTGATAGGGATTTTGAACACGCACATGACTGACAGGAGAAGCTGAAGGGATCAGTTAAAATAAACCTGCAATGAAAAGGTCAAGGCAAAACAAGGAGCTCTCCTGATAGCGTAAAACATCACTGGATCACAATAGTGCAACTGTCAGTCATGGAGCACAAGTGACACATTATTATTTATTCATTAGATATTTCTGTTCTGTACTTGGAGACAAATAGGCTCCTGTATTCCGGCAGGAGCAGGGGGGATGCTGAACAGCGACTGCCAAGTGTAAACATGGAACCAGGAGGACTGAAGAACTTCCTCCTGGGACCATTCAGAGAATAGGCTGAGAAGGTTTCTGAAGGTCTAAAATGGATTTTAATAAACCTTGGAATTCTGTTGAATTTCTAGAAGACAGGAGAAGTTGGTTTAATGCCAGGAGTGATGCGATGGGCAATGGCAGGAGCCGTGTCCCCAGCACCGCCCATGGGTTAGCAGAGGTGGGAATTGTGGGTGAGGTAAATGTCAAACAGCCTCATGGAAAATGGATTTATCAAACTTCATAAATTTTTCTTGATATGGTTACAAATTCAGTTGATAAAGGAAGTCGGTAACATAATACATTTGGAGTTCCACTGGGTATTTGATTTAGCTCTCCTGAAAAACTTAAAGACTCGTATTACACAGAATCAACAGCACTTTATTAACAGGGCTGGAGCTAACAGAGACAGTCCCTGTCATCCAAAGGATGTTCCTGCACAGGATCACCTGTTACTAGAACAGTATTGAACTGTAAAACATCTTTGTTGACAGTAGTGAAGAATATGTGAAATAGTTGGGGATGAAAGAGGGAACTGCCAGAGAAAAGACTGATGGGGATATTAATGAACAAGGGAGGCAAATTTGGGCAGCTCAGTACCATGGGATCATTCAGCAAGAGCTGTCTTTATACAGCCAACTCCAAGAGTTATCAGTGAGGAAAGCAAGTGCCATTTTGGGGGTAGGAGATGATGCTCCATCACACAGGACAGGCTGGGGGTCGGGGGGGCACCACCGTGGGAGCTCCCTGTGAGGGGCTGCAGCCAGGGGGGCTCAGGTGACCTGCAGGGGTGCAACCAGACTCCCAACAGGAGGGATCAGGGACAGCCTGTGTGGCTGGGGGAGTACCAGGCATCAGAAGTTATTTCTCATGTTCAGAGGAAGCCTGAGGAGCTCATACCCTCTCCCAGTGGAACTGTCAGGCCAGGGGAATGGCCGATCTCCCTCAGCTGCAGCCCCCAGGACTGACCATCCACCACCACACACTCAGAGCCATCCAGGAGCTGCAGGGCAGGGGTAGAATGTACTGGGCAGGGCCCTGATGGTCGTGGGGTCAGCTGATGATACGCACAATGTTATGTTTTAATCTAGACAGGATCCCTCCAAAAAGACCAGCCCCAAGCAAGGTTCTCCAGGCTTGGCAGGGAGGAACTGCCAGTTGGCAAAGGTTGCTCTGGAGCTGCTGTGGGGGACACTAGAGGGGCCAGAGTGTGTCCAAAGGGGACAGTTTGGCTGAGGAAGAGCTCTGGGACAAAAGATGTCTGTGTTTCCTGCAAACCACCCTGCATCCCACCCCAGAGGGACACAGGATGCCGAGCATCCTCCGCGAGGGAGGCAGGCAGAGCAAAGCTTGGCCTCCTCCAGAAATGACAGAGCACTTTATTCTGATGAGGGAAATGAGGGAGGAAAGGAAAAGTACCACATCGCCTTAAAATATGGTATTTTGAGAAGCCTTGGCCAAATCCTCCTGCTCCTTCTGCCTGTTTCAGATCCGCATGATGCCATGGAGCCAGTCCCAATCTACACCACGCAGCAGGGAGGACACGGAGCCTCCCTGCATTTAATGATGCTGCATTTAATGATGCTGAATTTAATTAAGTTTGATGAAAACCAAAGTTCTTTTACTTTCTTAAGAAACACCACCAGCCTAAGTAGCTATTTCTC
Source organism: Campylorhamphus procurvoides (assembly GCA_013396655.1). Lineage (NCBI taxonomy): Eukaryota > Metazoa > Chordata > Aves > Passeriformes > Dendrocolaptidae > Campylorhamphus > Campylorhamphus procurvoides. The sequence continues at coordinate 142,895 of WBMV01001491.1, forward strand.
AACTTCTGCTCTCTCCTCAAAGTGCCAGGTCTGTCCCTCCCTTCTGTACTAACAAAGCAGGTACAGGAAAACGAGTGATGCTGAAACAGCCATGGGGAAGGCACGGACCAGAGCAGGTCACACCTGAGTGGGACACACGAGGGGACACCTGCTAAGCATTTGCATATTGTAAAAACAATAATTTGTATCCAAACGCTGTGATTCCAACCAGGCTATCCCAGCCCAGCACTCTGGGAACACCTGCCTGGGCTCCACATATTGAGTCAAGCGCTAATTCGTGTTTCCCAGTGTGGGTGTCTCTCCATGGGTCTGCAGCGGCTTCATTCAAGATTTATCCGCTCTCTCCGCTGGGCTTGTGACGCTCACGTGTTGCGGTTCCCACGCAGGCGCTGCGCCGGGGCTGGCAGGGATGCAGCGCGGCCGCGATGGAGCGCACAGCGCCGGGATCTGCCCCGCACGCTCGGCACGGGGACCCACCGCGGCTCCACGACTAATTCCTCCCTCCTTACACACCTTAAACCCCTGCGAGCGGGGGAAATTTCAAGGCTGAGGTGGTTCCCAATGGGCATGGAGCTCTGCTCAGTGCTAAGAGCATCTTCTGCGCCGCCAGAGAGCTGGCCCCTCTGACAGGCTGAGCTCAGTCCTGGCACAGGGGGATGGAGGTTCTGCCCCTTTTTCAAGCCTGGTACAGTGAGTGCACAGAAAAGAGGAGGCAGCGAGGTCCTGAAGCAGGAATCCCACAGGACCTGCTGCATGCATCAGGCACAGGGCTCAGCCCCCAGCGCCCTCCTGGCTGCAGTGACCACCCCCGGCCCGGGGATCCTCAGCCCCCGCTGCTGAGCAGCCCTTCCTTCCCCTGTGCCAATGCATGAGCTCTGAGCAGCTCTGCTGGGGAAGTTTCCCCTTCCCAGCGCTGTGCTGGTTAACAGCCTGTGAGGTACCGGTGCGTTTCCCCTGCAGAATTCGGGAGGGTCATGAGCAGCCCCTTCATGTCCCCCCAGCACCATCACAGCACCATGTGCTGCCCCCAGCACAGGCTGGGACCCTCCCTACCCTGCCACCATCGGGGTGCTGCAGCCCCATTGCCACCCACACCCACAGGCAGGGGTGACAGAGCCCGTGTCTGGCAGGAGGCCTTGGCAGTGCCACAGGTATGGCCATGTGGTTCCCACTCCCACTCCTGTCCCAGCAGCTGTCAGAGCACCAACACGGGCAGGACATGGAGCTGGAAGCACTGAGCCCATGGTGATCCCACACCCTGCTGATCTCAGCCCCACACCTGCACTCAGGGGGACGGGCTGTAACCAGCTCTGAGCTCTGCCATGGCACTGCCAAGTCCTCTCCCGACTGAGCTGTGCTCAGGGGAGCAGGCCCTCTCTGGCTCCTTCCAAAGCAGTGATTGATCACAGTGAGGGAAACATAAAACATTGGCTGGGGAAAAAAATACAGCCAGCAAACCCAAGAATTTTGGAAATTACTCATGCCTCCAGCGATCCTGTCTTTCACAGCCCTGGCTTCTGCCTCCTTGGCTCCCTCAGCCCAAGAGGGGAGAGAGATTACCTCAAATTATTTATTATGGAATTAGACCATGATCCAAACCCTCCTTGAATCAATAAGAAAGCTCCAACTGACTTCACTGGGTTCAGGACTGAGCACCAGGAACAGACCGGGTATTTCTGCATCCATGGCCATGACTCACCGAGAACTTTCCAACGTGGAGGAGCAGCTCAGGGCCGTGGCTCATCTGCCCCCACTCTTGGAGGGGTCACTTCTGGGCTGGAAGAGCCTGATGCCCCTGAAGCCCCACAGGACAGTGGGGCAGGTCCCCCTGAGCACACAAGACACCCACTGCTGCCACTAACTATAAAAGTTGGGGCCCAGGGTGATGCCATCAGCCATTTTTTCCTGTGCAGGTACCAGCACTTGGCTCTGTTCAAGCTCATCTCTAAGCACAGCCTGTGGGTGCTCAGAAACACCTCAAGTAGCAGCTCTGGGGCAAAACTGCCCCAAAGTGTGACCTGTGCTGCAGGAGGGCAACAGCTGCCAGGGCCCTTCCAGCTGGGTACTGCGGTGGGAGGGAGGCGAGGGGGCAAAGCGGTGAGGCCGGGCAGGCGAGAGAACAGCGGGGGGGCAGCCGTGGTGGGGCAGCCCGACCATGGGGCAGCTGTGGTGGGGCAGCCCCGCTGTGGCGACAGAGGGGCAAGATGCGGTGGGGCGGCAGCAGCCCAGCTTGCCCCACTCCGCCTCTGGGAGGAGAAGGGCTGGTGCTGGTGCTGGGGCTCAGCGATGAAAACGCCTGGTGCGCTGGGTTTCCCGGTGACAGGGACACGGTGCCCGCGCAGCCCTGGAGAGAGGCAGCAGCAGCGGGGCTTTGCTCGCTCCCACTCACACAGCCCTGGCCGGGAGAGGGACCTGTGGCCCCTCAGCCCGGAGCTCCCCGAGAGCATCCCCGGGAGGACTCAGCGCGGCTGCCGCTGCCAGCGCCGGTCCCCGGCGAGGGGCAGCCCCCGCACCCCGCAGCCTCGCTGCCCCCGGCCCCGGCGACCCCCGACCGAGGGGGCTCCCCACGACCCCCGCGAGGCTCCACCGCGGTGCCACTGCCAGTGCCCGGGGAGGGGAGTGGAGTGGAGGGTGGCAGCGTGGGGCGGCGGGGCCGCCGGGCCGGGGGATGCTCGGATGGCCGGGGGATGCTCCGCTCGCCGGGGACCCAGCTCTGGGGTGGGGGGAGCCGCGATGCGCCCCCTCCCTCGAAGTTTTGGGGCCGGGGGGGTCGGTACCTTCCAGGCAGCACGTCCTCCAGAGCCCCGAGTGGGTCATCACCTCCTCGTTCTTGCGGCTCGTGTCGTTGTCGCTCGTGGACTTAGTCCTACACACGCCGCGCGAGTAGAGCCAGTAGTCGGTG